>JXCR01147905.1:47402-131454 GCA_002079205.1 Phalaenopsis hybrid cultivar | reverse complement strand
TTATAAAGTTAGTGTGGTAGTTAAATTTGCATGTTTAGTTGTAGATGTTGCCCAGTACTTTGTGGATTGTAATGTGATTTTTATTCTGCATTTTAATTTTAATTGTTTAGTTTTGTGTTTGTGTTAGGAAATGTTGTGCTTGTTTTAGTTTTATACTTATTTCAAAATTTCATTTCCTAGAAATTTCTCTAATGATTTATATGTGCAGAAAGCTCCTAATATTACAGTACAGGTGAAGTAAGAATTTGAGAAGACCTGCAGAAATTTCAGAATGATAAATATGCNGAGAGAGAGAGAGAGAGAGAGAGAGAGAGAGAAGACACTTCTCCATTAACTTGAATTTTAAAGGCATCCTCCACCAATTAAATTTGAGCCTAATTATGTTTCCCTTCTCTAGTCTCCACAACTACTAGCATCTCCATCAACTTCATACCTAATCACCATATTCATAACAAGAATTCCAAACTCACATCTCTCTTAGTCTATCTAATTAGTTCTCTAAAACATCACAGTTATCGACCAATCCAATTTACCTCACTCACCTTACCATAACAATTGTACAATCTGCCCTACCAACTAAAATTTCCACCACACCAAAGAAGCTAGGTTGACTCCAATTTATCCCACAACCAAGCCTTCTCTATTCTAACTCAATCATCTGAGTAAATGGAGTCGCTCACGATTAATTTTTTTTCCATGATATAATCAACACACATGGAATAAATAATAGTTTAAACAACTCAATACCATTCAAATATTTAATTCTAACACCATCTATTATAGAATTGGAAAAACAAATTCAAATATGGGATCAATACACTAATGATTAAATCCTTTTTTTTCTTAAGTTAAAAGCTTTAGCTCATTAGTAAGTGGTAAACATTGCACTAACATACTCTGTATCTATATATATTAGACTAAACATAATAATCTTGTAAACAAATCAAATAATTTATTATTAATTTCAAATGCTCTAGATTGATTGATGATTCACTCACTCAAATGTATTGATGCCTCATTAACTTTTAATGATCAGTCAAGACCAATGAAGTTGACCCTACATAGCCAATAAAAGGCATTTAAAGTTGATCATGACTAATTGAATAGATTTTGGTCACTCATTATCAAGTCAACAAAAAATTATTATAGTTGATTTTAAAAAAAAAAAATATTGTGTAAAAAGGTCTATTATTTTGAAATGATTTAAGTACATGAAAAGTAACTCACAAATTTAAGGAGAGTATTAACGGTCCCTTCAAATTATTTTTTTTATTATGTAAGTATCTTATAATGTTATGTTTTTGAAATATTTATTTCAAATGATTTAAAAATTAATATTATGTATTAAAATTTGAGCCTTAGAAGTTGTTATCCTCCCTTTCGAACATGCCTAGGATCATTCAGTTAATATTAAATCATTTTAGTGATTTAGATAAACAATGTCCTAAGATATAGGTTTTACTCGAATGCTCCCTAATATGAGCTTCTTGTTTTGAATACCCTCATTACTATTTACTTCATTATTATTAGGCATCTAGGCGTCGAGCTCTTAGTCTTCACACTTTGATATGCTCATTTGCATGTTTCACACACCCATCCAATGTATATACTTATTGATTCATATTTATTTACAACTAATTGCTCATGTGCATCTGTTAGGATATTTTTCACTTCCTATACTTTCCCATGTTTAGTGCCTTTTTGTACACTTTTCATGCATTCACTTCTCATTATATCACCCTTAACTCATTGGCTGAGCAGAGCACCATGTTATCCCTTTGTTGACATCTTTTAATTTTTTTTAGATGATTAAATTCAAGTTACCATTGATACATTTTTTGTTCCATCATTATCATCTCACTGCAACTTTTTTAGTCATCTTATTATCATTTTTGACGATTTTTTTTAAAAGTTATCTCTTTTTCTTCTTGTTGACACACTTCATCTCTCACCAATGCATGTATGATGGACTCATAAATGTATTCTCATCATCCACATCAATTTATTCTTATTGCCTTAATTGATCCCTTTCAATAGTCCTGTTTAATGCCTTCTCTATACCCTTAATATTTCTCAATTTGCTGCAATTTTGGTGCCCTCATTGACACATTCTCAATAGATTTAGCAATGCTTTCTACCCTTCTAAGAAGTCTCCCTACTAAAAACATCTCAATGTTTTCTTAACTGAGATCAATATTCTCTTAAGTAACTATTGCTAACATCTTGACTACTCAGCAACATAGGATCTCAGATATGACAACCTTTTTGTTTATAAACATCATGGTGAGCACCCAATGTTCTTAGTTAACCAATGCATTGAGGAATAGCTTGAACTTATTTTGATTAATTTTTTGTCATTTTCATTCATATTCTTAATTAAATAAGTTAGAAATATTTTAAAAAGTCATAAGCTAAATGATCATAGCTTGACTAAAATCTAACTCATTGATTTATGTTCATAAATTACTTCTTTATTTAATAAATAGCTTGTTAACGACTTGATATTAAGCTTGAGTATATCTCATATATTTTGTTTAATTAAAAATTAGCCTAATTTAACTTATTAATTATTTTTAGCAATAATAAACTATATATTTATTTTTTAGTCTAGAATACTTTATTAACTCCCATCTCTTATTTCTACAATTTATCTCTCATCCCAAACTTTTTAATTAAGTTGTGGGTTTCGTTTGGGAACGAAGAAGGAGAAGCGAGAGTGGGTGGGTTTGCATCTAGACATTTTTTTAAAACCAGATGAACATTCTCTCAAGAGCTTTTCCATGCTAATTATATCAATTATAAAATTACTAAGAAAAGTTTTCCTTGTTGCCACTAATAAAATTTATAGTATATTTTGGTGGAAAGAAATTATATCATATTTCAAGATAACTTATATTTTAGTGAAAAAAAAATCATTTGTTATAAGACTTAGATAGCTAGAAATGAAAGTTTACTTTTGTAATGTTTGAGAAGTTGAATATTTATATATATACAAACCAAAAAACTTACAGAGCACCAAGCTTGGGGAAGACACCAGACATATACTCTTATCTTACAAGAAGAAGACTCACTAAAAAACTTGCACACCATGACAGACCACAACGTCCTTAGGGCAGACTCTAAACTTAATACATTACAACTTAATAACAGATAACACATCCATTGATGTAACATAAAACTAAAGATAATTACAGACACTATTGCACCATCAGAATTATTGTGGTTGTTATTCCATGATTCCATCAACTAGTACTATTTCAATCACCAAAATTATTGCCCATACTTTCTCTGAAGAGACCTCAGTGGGGGTCTACTGTAAGCAGCATTTATCTTGATTCTGTCAATTTGAACTGAGGTGGGTCACCAATCACTCCCAATTTTCTTCAATGTCTGAGTCTTGGTTAGAGGCTGACATGTTTTCTTCTGATTCAAATAATTATTTCATTGATTTTGATAGAGCTCTTGTATTTGTTGCTTGATCTGATTTGGGGATTCGCGAGGATATTTCCATTTGATCTGGTCATGAATTTTTTTTAGGGAGTTCTTGAGATTTTTGTTCTCAGATATTGAAAATATTGGACTTGAAGACTTTATTAATTTGAACTATTTTGTCACCGACTTTAATTGTTGACCACTATTTGATGAAGAAAGTATGTCATAAACATTTGTTATTGATATTGTCTTGTTGATGACATATATTCCAGACGAAGATCTATGATATTTGTGTATGGCAGAAGAAGAATAGTTTGCATATACCGTTAGCTAGAAATTCATTTTTTATTTTATCGAGTTATGGAGAGGATTGAATATGTGTTGGATAGAAATTAGTAATTGGTTCTTGGAGGATTTCATTGGTGGCGCCAAATTTATCTCATCATGCTAAAACCAGTTTGATATTTCATTATTTAAAATTTCAAGTATTAGCACAAAAAGCCAAGAATGGTTATGCCTTCGATCAATAAGTAAAAATTTTTAATTCATAGCTTGAACATAGGTCTAATAATTAAAAAAAAATTATTTTTTTATTATTTACAGGAAGAATAAATTTAACCTATTTAGTCTGGAAAGGAGTTAAACATCATTCCTTATGGTGCAAGATGTGATTAATTGTCACTTTGTTATAAGCTATTACTTTATTTGGTTCATTATAATTATCTTGAATTTCAACACATTGTAATGAAGGATTGTCTCATATCATAGACGATCACTATTATCTTGAACATAGGCAATTGTGCCCATATATCGTTCTTGGATTTTCCAATGATCATTGATTTTGTAATATCTAGACAAATTTCTAGAATTTTTTTTAGTAGACTTATGCACAAATTCTGACTTCTAAGATTTATAAATCAGAAGATTGAAGAGATTATGCTCCTGAAGTATATGTGGAGGGATTGAACCTCGGTCAGAAGGTTTTTTTTTTTTCTTTTCTTTTCAGGAACATTTAGTTTTATGTTGGTTGTATAATTTTTCTTTTACAGCCCCCATTGTTTATTCCCATCTATGAGGTATATTCCTTCTGAACATTTTTGTAGAGAGAGAGAGAGAGAGAGAGAGAGAGAGTAAACGCTTGGTTTCTATTTACAAGACAGCAATTTCACCCTTTCTGACCTTCAAAAACTTGTCATATATGTTGTAATTCTATGTGCTCATAAAAATTTTCTTCCTTGAATATCAAATTTACCTAAATTTCTCAAAACTAGATAATAAGTTTAACCAATTATAATATTTCACATCTTACAAGCATTACTCAGAAACAATAATTCAAGCTGCTATTCAAAAAAAAATCCATACCACACATTCCTATACATTTACATATCCAACACCTTACAATTTCATTATTACATTCATAACACAAAAATCTTCAAAATCACACCAAAAACACCACTCTTACCAACCTTTTAAAAGTGAAATACACCTTCTCATGCATAAGTTTATAACACCAAAGTGTTATAAATACAAATAACAAACTTTATACCTTGGAATAATGTGGTATGTAAATTTCCTAAAACAAACACTTTGGGGGCCAAACAATTCACACTGCTTCTACCAAGCAGAACTGGTTAGGCGTTATTTTCTCCTCAGTTTCAACAATTATCAGCCTCTGGAACAAAGCAATCATCCCAGAAGCTCCATCTTCGCAATAAAATTACTGTTAGTAAGCAATCTACAAACACAGCTTCAAAGTTAGGCTATCACCAACTGTGTCTCCCCAAACATTTGAACAGTATACTTTCTCTTTCAGATCACTCATTCTGCAAATTAGAAGAAGTATACTTTCTCTTTCAGATCACTCATTCTGCAAATTAGAAGAAAGTGGTGTCTTTACGTAGAAAGGCAGCCTGGAAGAGGAAGAACACGAGCTTCCATTTCTGAGTTTGCTTCATTTCCATACAAGGCAGGCCAGTAAAAGTATGCTGGAATAAAGGCACTAGGCCATGTGACATTCATTGGAAACGTTCCATTGGTTACCTCTTCAACTAGTTTAGGTTTTAGGGCTATTGCAGAAAATTGTTTGCAGGAGTTGGTGACTATCAGTGTTGTTCCAAAAAGTTTGAGAGTTTTTACTACTGATTCTCCTGAAGAAGCCTCTTTCGAATCGATTTGTTCGATGGAAGTGTTCATTTTCAACTCCTGGAGATGTACATTGAAGCAACGAATTATTACAGCTCAATAACATGTAGTTAGGACTGTGACTTTTACTCTTATGATTGAAAATGGCTCGAAATCAGATTGATTTTGTCAAATTTGAGATTATATTGACATATTATAACAAACTTGAGATAGTATATGCATGCATATGAAACATATTTTCATGTATTTGTACTTCACTTGCGTGTAGATATATGCATGCCTATCTTTATATGGACGTATGTTTGTTCTTCTAACTTAAAATATGCCTCCAAAAATTGGAAGTGCCTAAGAATTTTAAATTGATTTTTTTTTTGAGATCAAACAAACTTGCTAGATCGGACTTAATGAGACCATATCTNTATGGACGTATGTATGTTCTTCTAACTTAAAATATGCCTCCAAAAATTGGAAGTGCCTAAGAATTTTAATTTCATTTTTTTATCAGATCAAACAAACTTGCTAGATCGGACTTAATGAGACCATATCGNTATGGACGTATGTATGTTCTTCTAACTTAAAATATGCCTCCAAAAATTGGAAGTGCCTAAGAATTTTAATTTGATTTTTTGATCAGATCAAACAAACTTGCTAGATCGGACTTAATGAGACCATATCGCATAACTCTTAGTTAAATTCAAAATTCAAAATTCATACCATTGTAGATTCATTCTTAGTTGCTCGTCCGGCACGTGCGAAACTTAATGAAAGGTGTTTAATGTCTTCTTCAACTGAGTTGTTGAANGACCATATCGCAAAACTCTTAGTTAAATTCAAAATTCAAAATTCATACCATTGTAGATTCATTTTTAGTTGCTCGTCCGGCAGGTGCGAAGCTTAATGAAAGGTGTTTAATGTCTTCTTCAACTGAGTTGTTGGGTAATGGAATTCTACTCTCATGATTATTTGAAAAGAATGGATTAATTGACTCTGATCCAACTATAGATTGAGGCGATGACAGCGATTTGTCTTGTTCAGAGATAGACAAAATAGGTGATAGGGTCCTCTCTAATCTGNTGAAAAGAATGGATTAATTGACTCTGATCCAACTACAGATTGAGGCGATGATAGCGATTTGTCTTGTTCAGAAATAGACAAAATAGGTGATAGGGTCCTCTCTAATCTCCCAAGAACCGGAACCTCCACAGTGGAGGAAAGAACTTGTTTGCGAGGGTACGGATGGGTTGGTTTCTTTTTCGGACGAGGAGGAGGAATTTCAACTGGCTTGATGTTGCTAGTTTGGTTATCATTTGCACCTCGAGCCATCTGCATCGTTTAAGACAATAGTTTATGAGAAAAGCTGGCCAAATTACTATATTGTTTCAACTTCATAGAAAAAAAAATATTAAATTTACAGATTATATAAAAAAGTTTCAAATTTCAGGGTGGACAATTACCCATCCTAGACAAAAACTGGTTTTGCGCTTGATGATTTACATACATAGCACCCAATTCCTATGCATTTACATATCTAACACCTAAACTTCAATTTTACATGCATGCCACCATACCTATGAGTGAAAAAATGTATTTCATATCTTAAAAGTTAAAATGCTGGTATTTTTTATGAGATAAGAAAACTTTTGGTTGGTATAAATGTAAAAAGTCAAGTTTAATGTTTAGATATGTAAATAAATGGANCTTTTACAAATTTTAAAATTTGATACTTTATATTGACACTTTAAACCTTGCTGTTTCAATCAAAATTCTTTTTATTTAAGAATTGTGATGTGCATATATTTGAGATTAAATTTGTTGAAATTTATTCAAAAAAATATTTAGTTGATAAGAATATAATATACTCTTACAAAATTTTAGAATTAAATATAAATTTTGNAAATAACAGCACCTTTGAGATGAACTTTTGTGCGTGGCTTCGTATTTGCACTGCAGTCTTGGTTCCAATATGCTCTGCAAGAGAATAATAAGTACTCATCCTACAAATATTTGCAAGCAAAGGCGCGACTTAGCAGTTTGACAAGCAATTTATACCATACCTTCAATGCGACGCCAAGCCCTGCCATGGAGTTGAACAGCTTCAAGAAACTTTTTGTGCTCATCTTGAGACCACCTCTCACGCTGCTTAGTTATGGTGTAGGGTTTCCTCAACTAATTAATTTAAGAACAAAGCAAAAACAGAGAAATTTAGGACCTTATTACATAATCACTCAGAATATTAAAAATTGCAATACCATAAAGAAAGCATTCACCTTTGGTGCCATTCCAATTTGATCTCCATATGAAACTCGATATTTGGTCAAAATCCCATTCAAGGAATTCAAACTTGTGCAGCCATTTTGGCCCTGCTCACATAACAAAAACAATAAGATCACCTTACTTTGTTCTACTTTTTCATTCATTTTTAACTAATAAATGAGTCCTTAAATTATGTAAATATTTTTGACAAACTATATCCATTTTATATTAAATTTATAATTTTTTCTAATTATTTTTTTGGCATTAATTTTATCTACTCATCCAATGGTGTATTTGTATCATTTACCATACATGTTCAAATTACAAAAGTCTATTTTTCATCAAGTGAACTTTTTATTATTACTTTACCATGAGGGGCCTCTGTACAGCCTGATTCAAAGATTCATATAGAATATATCTAACTATACATATTACAAACTCTCCTGAACGTTTCTTCATTTTATAGCGACTTCAAAGATCTACCGATTCGGAAAAGAAAAGGATCACGTTATTGTCATCACAGATTAAAAACATCCCATTCCACCAATCTAATTTCAATCAATTTAAAAACAAAAAAATCCACCAAATTAATCTAATCCTCCAGTAACCAAACAAATCCCAAAATTCTCACCATCACTAAATCAAACTAGAACAGTACTTTATCAAATCCAGATTTACTAACTTGCAATCGGCATGCCCTAAACCTGCAACACACAACCAAAAACGCAAATCCGACAAGGTTTTATCCCAAATCCACCATTATTTCTCCATCACGAAAAAAAATCCGCACGGATCCTAAAATCTTCCTTCCTTCTCCGTATAGATTATAGACACACAAAAACAAAAATAAACAAAACAAAATCAGCACCTGAAGAACGCCAACTGCTTTAGCCATGAAACTACAATCGATTGCTTCAGCGCTCCCCAACCACACAGGCATCAACCGCAAGTTCTTCCCCAACCCATAGGATCGATCAGCGCTCCAGCTTTCGAAGGAGCTTTCCACCGCATAAAAATGGAGAGGGCCGTGCGGAGATTTCGCCGAATCGAGCTCTCAGAGGCCAAAATCAAACTCAGAGAGAACAAGCGAGCCAGCGAGAGACAGAGAGGAAGAAGGGTTTGAGGATGAGAAATGGTGGACTGAGAAGGGAGGAAGGGGGAAAAAGCGGAGGAAAGGTGCCACGTCAGCCTGTCCATTGGACCGGAGAGTTTTGCGATGAGAGGAAAGCGGATGGGAACATGTGGCCTACATTTCAAGAGTAGAGCACTCGCTTTTGACCCACCACCCATTCCCGACAGTGGGTGGGCGAGCGGGTGAGTGCGCGATTGGGTGAATTTAATTATGTGGGGTTAAGAATGCTTAAATAAAAATTATATATAATTATGTATTTAATTACTTTTAGCCTTTGAATGAATTTTTGTATGTAAATATCTAATGTTTTTACCTTTTATGTTGCTTTTATAATAAATATAAAATTTAAATAATTAATATAGAAAATTTTACATAAATCATTATATTTTTTGTTTTTTTTTTATTTAATTTTATAATATATTTCTATATAACTAGTAATTATTCAATATGATGTTAATTATGCATATATTTGACAAATAAATTAGCAAAAAAATCAATATGTAATTAATTTATTTTTTTTTATTGCCTCTAAAAGAGAGATGAAGTCATTTGAACCAATGAAGAGCCAAATCAAGTTTAATTAAAGGCTTTATTTTGATTTAAAAATTAATTTCTCTTCTAATATTAAATTCAAATGAAAAATATTTTTTATTGAATGTTTAAATTAATCATAAATCATTTAAATTTATTTTACTTACAAAATAATTCTTCTATAATATTTAAGACCGTAAGACAAAGTACATGTAAAATCTTAATAACATCACCAAAATTATGATTCAAATAACATTAAAATTGCCACTATTTTAAGGAATATAAACATAAAACAAAATTTGAAGGCTCATATTTATAAACTTAACTAAATGATTGATAATTGATGTGTGCTCGCAGCATTATAGTAGTATATCATCGTCTTAGCATGGTACGAAAATTCATCATGCACTCAGAAAGAGAAAGCATAAAATAATGATAACATAATTTTTTATGTGAAAACCTTGAAAAAGGGAAAAATCGCGGGGTTTGACCCAGCTGAAATGTTTCACTATAAATAGATGATTATAGTTGCACCCATTTGTCCCACAAACAGGAAAAAGTTACTAGGTTTCCAAAGCTACAACGTCGATGTACTGATGAATTTTTTTGTTAAACTGGCGGCGACTGGTGGCGATTAGAAGTGCCCAGTAGATGGTGGTCTATGGTAATTGGCGGTAATCGATGAAGATTGGTTGTGATCGACAGTGATGGTCGATGACGGTTAACGATGGTCGACAACAATCGATGAAAGCTAATGATGGTTGGTGGTGGTCACCGGAGGTCAGTGATGGTCGAGGGTAGTCGGCGGCGGTGGTGCTGGACTCCAGCTCCTTCTCGAAGTTTCAAGCTCTTTCTCAAATCTCAAGCACTCCTCCCTCATGAGAAGGATGATGTTCTATTTATAGTGTTCTGGGTGTAAGTAATGCATGAATATGAACTATGTTGATTGGTGAGTCCGAAAAGCTGGTGCTCGTTGGATTCGTCTTGTCGAGAAGCTTGATTTGATTATAAACTTATTATATTCTACTTCCATTTGACACTCCAATTGTGTCTATGAAGCTTTCCGAAAATTATTTAATGGCTTGATTGGAGCTCGATTTAGTTCGGATCAGATCAATGTTGGAACCATTAAGTCTGTTTCCATCTCGTCGGGTCAATCAGTTTGACTATAAGTTAGCTTCAATCGGAGCCATAAATGACTTTTAATCAAAGTTTGAATATTTATTACTTAAAAAACTACTTCGAGATTCGTGTCATGCTTTAAAATGTGTGTTTGATCATAAAAACTTATGGGTGGGTATCAATAATGTTTAAAAATTTTAAAATTCATTATTTTCAAAAAAAATTAAAATATAATATCCTATAATCCTCTGCGGCCGTGAAATAGGACATTTTTCATTAAAAAAAAACCAAGAAAAATATGCGTGTGGTGCCATAAAGCTTCGAGCACGATTGGGTGGGCAAGCCCCCGCCGAACTTTTAGGTGCGCTTTTTCGCACCTGCCGTGTCTTACGACGCCACGTGTTAAAGCCAGATAGTTTGTTTGACACGTGGAGCATTCTTCGCCGCAAAAACTGAGTTGCCAAAAATTCAGACGGACGGTGATGATTCGCTTGACGGCGTCCTCCTGCCCGCTCTAGAGATCCATCAATGCTGTCCCTGTCGGCCCTTAATTTAGACTTGGTTTATGGTCAATGAAATTTAAGGAAATTTTCTTATTGTATGATATTATATATTATTAATTTTTATTCATATTACATTACATAATTATAATAAATATTTATCAAGCATAAAGTGCACATACCTTGTCAGATTTTTGAAATAAATTAGGAAACAACAACATCATAAAAAGACTTTTTAAAATTTTAAAATTTGATATTTTATATTGACACTTTAAACCTTACTGTTTCAATTAAATTTATTTATTTATTTAAGAATTGTGATTTGCATATATTTGAGATTAAATTTGTTGAAATATATTCAAAAAAATATTTAGTTGATAAGAATATATTATAATGTTACAAAATTTTAGAATTAAATATAAATTTTGATCATGTGTGTGTATGTGTGTGTGTGTTGAATTCAAATTTGTCTGGTTGATCGTGCCCTACGAATGGAGCGCCGAGGAAAAAAGATTTGTGAGAGTGGGAGAGGAAGAAGAGAGGGGAGAAGACTTCCTACGGTAGGGAGAAATGGGTTGTTCCCGGACTCTTTGGGCTCATTTTATTTTATCGAAGATATATGTTACATGTGAGGGCTCTCGAAGGTCTCCTCCCTCACCAAATATATCATAAAGCTCTTTTATTTATAGAAGATTGGAGGGAAAATAAATAAATAAATAAATAAAAATTACATATTTAGCCATGTTTTTAATGAGAAGAGCGAAGGGTATTCTAGTCCCTTTATCTTGGACCGTCAGATAGCCTTGAGATCTATGAAGACTATTTTTGAGTATAAATATAAGTTCTTTAATTTTCTTGCTCTTTGATAGAAACGACTGCAATAATGAAAACGAACTTTATAAATCAAATAAGTCTTGAACATATAATTTCCTAATGATACCCCTTTGCAAGGGTGTCATTCTCACTTGGTTTTGATATATTCGTCGTCATTTGTCGAGTCTGTCATTTTAGAGTTTTTTCTTTTTTTCTGGGGGAAGTTGTCAAGTTTTTGTGGTTGGTCAAAAGAAATGTCGGTCGTTGAAGAAAGGGTTGGTCGTTGGAGAAAGTCATAAAATTGTTCGCCTTGTAGGGAAGTCTTGAAGATGCTTGCCCAGGAGGAGAGTTTTATAAATACTCGCCGCGGAGGCGAGTCTTAGAGTTGCTTGCCCCGAAGAGGAGTCTTAAAGTTTCTCGCCCCAGAGGTGAGTCTTGAAGATGCTAGTCCCAGAGGGGCGTCTTGAAGATGCTCGCCCAAGAGGGAAATCTTATAGCTGCTCGCCCTGGAGGAGAATCTTGAAGATGCTCTCCTCGGAGGGGAGATTGGAGATGCTCGCCCCAGAGGGGAGTATTGAAGATGCTCGTCCCTGAAGGGAGTCTTAGAGATATGCATCCCTCACAGACATTTTTTGCCGTCGGGTGCTGAATTATAGTAAGGTTTGAGGACAATCATGTCACAGTCCCCTCAGAGCATATCGGTTTTTCTACCCCGACTTTAGTTCCCCAAATGTTAAGTGGTCACCGACATGTAAGAGCTCTTGACCTCATGTAGTCTCAACCAGTACGAGACAGAGGTAAAAAAAATATAAATTTACATGAATGTAGGCTCCATTAGCCTTCATTATTATGGTATCACACAGATTAAAAGACAATGTTATGAACATCATAATGAAAGATGTGTAAGACAATTTGGTTAATTTGTTTATATGTTGGGATTCCAGAGAAATGTTTGTGGTCACGATTGTATATATGATGATATTAATAAACTCTCTAAATTAACTTTATTGCAAAACCTTTCTTAAGGGAAATAAATAAATAAATGTAAGAGAGATGTCAGATTATTTACTAATAAAAAGTTTTATGGAGATTGTAACACACTAAAACTCTTAAACCTTTCTCACATAAAAATCCCTTAAAAACCACACAAAAAATTTTGTAGGTTTATGAATAAATAATAATTAAGTGGCATGCATGTAAATCTTCTTTGATTTGAGATAGTCGACAGGAGTTGGCTGGAGCAGCGGTCGATCGGAGGTGGTCGTCAGCCACAAAAAAAGTTGAATTTAAAATAACTCTTGCCAAAGTTTGGACAAAATGATGAAGCGCTAGATTTCATAAACTTGGATGTTTGTAAGCTTCCTCCATGGACTTGGACTGCATCACTCTACAAAATATATTAAATGAAAATCCCCTTTACAACAAAAATCTCTTTTGCCTGATAAAACAAATCTTATATGCATGAAAATTAAATTCAAAACAGAACTTATAAGGGTCCACGGTTAATCACTTGGATCGAGGTTAGGATGTGCTCCGTAGATTATCAGGTTGGTAGCTTTCACTTAAGGTCTGGAAGCACAGAATCTAGCTCTGAGCCCTCACATTTACCAATGTCTTACACTTAGTTTCAATCTCTCATATGTGATTACGGGAGTTCTCGCTCGTGTTTTGCTACAACTAGTTTTTTTATACTTTTCCCGTACCGGATATTCTCTTTTACTTTTCTGCAATTTATTTAAGTTTCATGCAAATATATTATGTTTTATGATACTAATCATGCAACAGTAGCAAAGGTCCAAGTACACATTTATATTTTATGCAATGCAATTTTGCTTATTCACTTTACAACATTTTCTTACCTGTATTTATTTACCTTACTTGCAAAACTATAAAAAGCTAAAAATTACAAACATGTTTTAAAAAATTAAAACATCTTTTTCAAAAAAAACAAAATAAAAAAAAAACAACATAACATGTCTTTTTGAATTAACGGGAGTCTCTCGGATGAGGTAACTCACAGTTGCTAACGAGATCTTCACAGTTTAAATGAGCTTAACAACTTATTTAGACTAAGTAAACTCAAAAGAAAATAATGGTACTGGAACGAGGAAACCTTGGGATTATAACCAGTATCACTCTAATCAATTTTAACTTCCCCTAAATAATGCATTTGAATAAAAACAAAAAAAAACACTTAAGCATAGATGGTAAAATCTTTTGTACCTTAGACCTTAGGACTACTACTTCGATGAGGAGTTTGGAGCTAGTTCTGTGGAAAACATGAGAAGAATATACAGAAGAATAACTTTGAGAGAACAAGCGGATCTACAATAACAATATTTTCCTTTGAATTAAGTAACAAGCCATTGAACTTCGAGATAGCTCGTCTAGTACGACATAAATCCTCATCTTATCTATAGGCCTTCGCACAATCAAATTGTGCAATTTAAGCTCTAACTCGCTTTAGCTCAGAGGTTGTTGTTTGTTACAACATAAATCCTCATATCTTTTAGACTATTTGTGTAATTGCGTCATGCAAATGCAAACCTTAATTAATAATAATTGGCACGATGAAACATCTAATAATATTTATTCTAAATTGAAGTCAAACCATAAGATACCTTGGGAAGTCACCGAGATTCTCCTCATGATCCATGACATCCCATAGTTTTCTTCCTTTAAATTCCATAATAAATTTCTAAACTTGAGCCTTTTCTATTTGATACTCCTTTGTCCAACCTTGAAAGTCCTAAAATTTGAAATTCTTGACGACAATATTTTCTGATCTAAATCGAGAGCTTTTGTAGGTGACTTCTGTCATTTAAGATGTAATTAACTATAGAGGTTTGCTCTTATAGGCAACTTTAGAATACATGTTAATATAAACCCTATCTAATCTTTCATATTAGATATGAGAAATTTGTCGGTCAACATAAATGGTTTCACAGACTCAAATATATGTCATAAGTTTTTTAGTTTATTTAATCGAGTTTCACTAGTAGATAATATGTCTATTCTTTGGGATAGATGTATCATTTGTAATGTTGTACTCTTTTATTTAAACTATTGTCTGTATGAGATTTGTTCAGTCTCGTATTTTCAAAATAAAACAATTACTTTTCAAAATTAAACAATTACTTTTCAAAACTATATAGTTTTTTTAGTTTATTTAATCGAGCCTCACTAGTAGGTAATGTGTTTATTCTTCGGAATAGATGCATTATTTGTAATGTTGTGGTCGTTTATTTAAACTATTGTCTTTATGAGATTGGTTCAATCTCGTATTTTCAAAATTAAACAATTACTTTTCAAAACTCTATATATATATATATATATATATATATTGATAAAAGGAGAATTATTTGTCTCCTTGCATGTTAAAAAATAAAAAAGGTACAATGTTTAAAAGGAGAGGATCCCCAACTGATAAAATAAATACAAATACGCACTCAAAATGAGGATCCTCTACCATTTACGAACTCCAGCCAAAGCAAAAGAAGGTAGACCGAGACAAAATTATAACAAAAAGTATACCCAAGCATGCACAAGTATACCAAACCCAAAACATATACTCTCCAAAAAATTAAAGAACTACTAGGTATACCAGAAATCGACAGAAGAAGCAAACCGTGACAGGGAGCAAAATTAGCTTTAGAGCCATGATGAATCATGAATACATTGCAGGTAAAAACCAAAATCCAACCTCTAGGCCTTGTGAAGAGTAATCCAAATGTGGGAAGATTTATCCAGTCGCACAACAGAGATCCAAAAAGATTATCAAAATTAGTTTGCACATAATAGAAGGCCTCCCGGAATTATCCAGAAGCGAACAATCTTTCCGGTCGACATAGATCCTGCAGAAAACCATGCACCACACAACATCCCAAGAAGCAAATGAACAGTAAGTGCAAAAGAACCTTGCAGGTAATCCCCATAGAAGAGAAACAGGCATAGCAAGTAAAATGTTATTCCAAAATCTTATAAAAAAGAAGCCGAAAATCTAAAATTGTTATAAAAGGATGCCCCAGGAGAAACTAAAATATCCCAAGCATTCCAAATAGTGAAGTCCAAACCGAAAAGAAATAGGGGGAAAAGAAAATGCCCCCAGCATTCTCCACCCAACCGAGAGAAAAAATCAAAGTCCAAAAAAGAGCAAGCCTTAACAATCCCAAGAAGGCTAAAAGAGCAAAACCGCAAATGTCCAAAGGTAAACCATCCAGCCGAACCATACCAACATGCTGGAGATAGCCACATAAAGAAAATGAGAACATAGCCGAAAAGACAACACTAAATTATGATATATGGAGTTTCAATTAAGTCCCCAGTAAGAAGAATATGAAGTTGTGGAGTGGGAGAGATCCCACATAAAACTTCGTTAGCTTCCTGCCTTTACGGGCTAACCAATTCACACGAGAATTGCCTTCTCTATAAATGAAAGACAGATTAATATTTAAGTTATATCTATAAATAATATCCCAAACTCTATTCATAGTAGGAATCAAATCCCAACGAGGCTCAGAAGTCTTACAGAACGCATCAATAAGAATTTGAGAGTCCGCCTTAAAAATAATCTTATTAATTTTGAGGCGAGCAACAACCTGTAAGGCCAAAAGAAAAACCCAACATTCATCTTCCAAAGGAGAGGAGACCAAGATAAGAAAAGCAAAGAAAAACAAACACTACCCGGAGTGGTTCCGAAGAACCCCACCCGCACCAACCGCGTTAGGAATCCAACTACCATCAAAATTGAATTTGACCCAATCAAGGTTGGGGGTTGCCATCTAAAAAAGGTGGCCTTCCTACCCAGCCTAGACCGATCAACATTACCAGATAAGCAAAGAGCACGACATGCTTGATGAAAATGAGAAATAATGTTAGAAATAGTAATCAAAGTAGCAACCATAATATTTCCATATTTAGCATCATTTTACGTCGTCCAAATGAACCAAAGAACCACAAGTAGGAACCAGAAAAGCTTTTTATCAACATAGCTGCATCTCTACAAACATTTATAAAATCAGTGATCGAAGAGGAGTTCAACCATTTAATATCAAAATGATTGCCGAAAATGTTCTAAGTATCAGCAGAAAAAGGACGAAGGAAGAAAAGATGTGTAACCGTTTCAGAACCTCTTTTGCATAAATAGCATTGGGATGCTAATTTCAAACTTTTAAGCTTCAAAATGTCATCCAAAGGTAACATGTTGAGAAAATAACTCCATAAAAAGAATGATATGGATGGAGAAATAAACATGTTCCAAATAACATGCCCCCATCTCCAATCATTATACTGAAAAAGATTAGCATAAAGCATTTTAGTGGGAGAAAAAGAAACCGTGAACATACCATTTTTCAAAAAAGGTGACCAACAATATTATGATTTTTTACTGTTGTGTAAATATTAGTAGTTTCCTTCTCAACTCTACTGGCTGATTCATTATGATTGTTTATAGTTGTTTCATTTAGTTGCTAGTTATGTTGCACGTGAGGGTTACTAAATAATGTTGCTCTCTAGAAGAAAAGACTTCGAAAGTTGATTTATTTATTTATCTAATGGATATTGATACACAAATGCCTAGAAAATACAAGATAACTCTACCATTTCTATGAAGCAAATACAACAATTTAAAAGTAAATAGAAAAAAACTGTTGTTTGAGCATGCTAGCAATTCACCCCTTGCATCCTTCCATTTTTTCCATCTTGGGATCAATCCATGCCACCATTCTTATTTAGTATACGTATTTGCCACCCTTGTAGCCATTTAATCTCGCTGGCTGGGAAGTAATACATGACCTCCCTCCTTATTTAGCATATGAATTTGTGACTCATTGTTTTCCTTGTTTACATATGATCCAAAGAAGATTACTTTTCTTATTTAGCTACCCTTAGTTATTGATTCATGGTAATTTGAGCACTCCCTCAAATTGAATGGTAGAAATTTAATACTGCTAAATTGATTGAGAACTTTTTGAATCCAAGGTTGTAAAGTCGTCTGATACATGTCGGAAAATCGGCGACCAATTGGAACATACTAAACACAAGCTAACTCATTATTTATTTATTTTTTAATGAAATTTTATCCAACTCCACATAATTTGTTCAACTATGTTGTGCCAGATTGTAAGCAATAATGCTAACTAATTTGTTGCTATAATATATCCTCATAAGTCTTTTTTATTTGATCTTGAAATTTAATGATATAATTTAACTCACAAGAGTTTACTTATCTCTTGAGAGATTACTTTGAATTGAAATTTGACACTTAACCTCGAGATTAAGGGTTATTCTTGCTCCTCCATGTTACAAGATTTGCACCTTACACTGTACAGTATATTAAAATAGATCTTTTCATTGGAAATCCCGCAAAGTCAACTTGAATATAATCTTAAATTTATAGATATATTTTTTATAGAGAATCTTTGTTCTATATTTGATTTTAGATTCCATTTTTCAAATTTTTTTATGATTCTTTTTATAGTATATCATCAATATACATGATAAAAACTTATACTTATCATTCAATGGAATATTTTATGATGATCTCTCTTGTTTTGTTTATATCTTATTCCATAAATAGCTTTATTAAATCTGCCAAGCCACTCTCTTGAGGACTATTTACGGCCATATATGACCTTCTTTAATTGAACACCTTATTTCCTACCATGTAATTATTTTCTTCCACATACCCATATAAAAAGGCATTTTCTGTGCATATTGTTGTATAAAACATCCAAAATTAGTAGCCAAAGACATTATGATGATAATATTATTCATTTTGACAATAACACAATGTTTTCTTGACATTATGCTGCCTTACATTTTCTTGACACAAAGTTTTCTTTCATATTAGATGTGAGCCCTTGTAACCGTTTAACTGTGGCTGCTATTCTTCATGACTTAAGTTTCATAAGTCATTCAATTTCACAAAATTTTGTACATAGTCCAACACATTTTACCATTACAAAAATATATCAGTGTTTTGTAATGCATTTTATCTTGTGTGCTATAACAGTCAATCTTGTATTAGGAAGCACAATTTCAACCAGAGTGTGGATTTATCTTGTTGAAGCTAATATGGGCCTGTTTCTAAAGCAACTTTGGATATTCTTCATTCTATGAATTAGATGCAAAGCTAGTTCTCTTTTCATGTTTACACTGAACTTTAAAATAGTTTAAGATATCCAGCTTGTGTGCATGTCTGACAAGCATAAATTCCGTAGTTTTCAGTTAGCTTCTATAGGTTCTCTAAGAAGTATTTTGGCTTCACTTAAAATGCACCAATTTCTTTTCTTTTCCAAGTATAATAATTGTCAGTGTCAAATTAGAAAGATATAATTATGCTAGTTAGGCTATTTGTTTGTATTTCTCTAATTAAATAAAAGTCCATATGTAGGAAAGATGTTCAGGTGTTTGAATCAAGAGCAAAGCTAGTGCAATTTTGTTTTAATCAATGCTTTTTATTGACTCTTCCCATTTTCTTTTGCAATTTCTATGGTCATCACAGATAATGGTGAGACCTGCAATGCTCTATGGCGTTGAATGTTGGCCTTGAGAGAGAAGCATAAAACTAAGTTAAGTGTTGTTGAGATGAGAATAATTAGGTGGATGGGTGGCTTTACACTTAGAGACAAAGTGCAAAATGAATATATTTGTGATGGGGTTGGTGAAGCACCAGTGACAGACAAAACTAGAGAGGGTCGTCATGATTTGGTCACATTAAACGACGATCGTCTGATGATCCGATTGAGAGGTAGATGTTTTAGATTTAATTTATGTTAAGAAAGGCAAAGGTAGACCTAAGAAGACTTGGACATATTTTATACAAAATGATCTTATTTTATTAGAATTAAATGAAAAAATGACACTAAATAGAACGCAATGGAGAAAAATGATTCATATTGCTGACCCCACTTAGTGGGATAAAGGTTTTGTTGTTCTTGTTGTTGTTTAATGAAAATCTTAGCAGCTTTCCTTGTCCAAGAAAAAATTGTTGAAAGTATAATTAGAAAAGACATTTTTCTTACCCCTGTTAATTTTTTTGCTTTGTATAACCTAAATCAAAACCAAAAAAAAAAAACAAAACATTAAGAATAATGATAAGTTTTAAGAAGCCAACTTGGCATTTCAAAATATGTTCAGCTATCTTTTTTTTTCTGCTAATATTCAATGATTATCTCCTCCTTCAAAAGCCATAAATCCTGACATTTATTTATTTCTGGATGGTTCCTACTTGCAAAATATTTCAAATTACCACAACCAGAATTTTTTTATAGCTCACAATTGATAAATTTTCAATTATGAGAGATGCAGCAAATCAAATTTTCCTGATGTCCATCTTTGAAGTAGCATTTTTTATGGCAGGATTCGAAACATCTCAATGCCTAACCATGGGTTTAGCCACTGCAGATTTAACATAGGTTCCCTGGTTATAAGGTTGGCGTTTTATCACTGACTTTAAGTATAATGAATCAGAAAATAAAGATCCAATTTCTATATTTGCACATAACTAACATTTAAACTTTAATATTTACATATATAATATTCAATTTGTAATTTCACATAAAAATATCATTATTATTAAAATTTTAATCTTGAACTATATCATTTCATGCATAAATAAAAATTATAAATATAAATATGTGAGATACGTAAATACATATGAATTATATGACGTATATATATGTAAATCTTTCTTTATAATTTGATGGGTACTTGGAAGGATAGTGTTGTTCAACCGAAGGCTAGAAGAAATAATTTGCCCTGTTCTTGAATTTATTCTTGGATGCACCTGAGAACTCTAAAATCCAGCTCATAACCGTAATATTCGTTCTATCCTATTTCGTTTTCTATTTTCTAATGAGCTATAATGCCAAAAAGCTACTCAGTTATAAGATCATAGCATCATCTTTTCGCAATCTTAGTTCGTAGCGCCACAATCTGCAAACAAGGTGACACCACAATTGATCAAATGATCGCCGAGACTCTCATCAAGAAACCCAAGGGTAATCCATCATCCAAGAAAAGAAGCTGATTCATCCCAACCAAGCCAAGGTATAATCTCACCCCTCTTATTTCAATTAGTATGAAGTCATTTTGTAGGGTCATGATGCAAAATTCATTATTTCTCCTTTTTCCTTTTTCCTTCTACCATGGTCGAACCACTAAACTTCCTAATTCTTCATCTTCTTCCTACCCTAGTCGAAACATCACCCAACTTCTCATCCTCTCCCTTTCTATTCTTTCACCATATACCTGAAACCCTGCCTAATTCCCCATTCACTTTCTCTTCTTTCACCATATACCTGAAACCCTGCCTAATTCCCCATTCACTTTCTCTTCCTTCACCATCACTAAAACCCTACCTAGTTCCCCACTCACTTCTCCTTGCCTTCGCCAAATGCGAAACCATGCCTAATTCCCTCACTCGCTTCTCCTTGCCTTCACCACACCCAAACCCTATTTATTCCCTCACTCGCTTCTCTCTTCCCTACACCACCTGAATCCAACCCAAAATCCCACACATTATCTTCCTTCCCAACCTACCCTAAACATCACCAACATTCCTTACCTTCTTTCCCTTCCTAGCCTAGCCGAAAGCTCACCTAAATTCCCCATCCTCCCTCCCTACGTATCATAGTGGAAACCACACCTAAACCACACCCATTTCTCTCCCTTCCTAACCTACCCTACACCTCACCCAAGTTCCTCACACTCTCCCACTCTAGCCTACCCGAAACCCCGCCTAAGCCTCTCTCCATTTTCCTTTCTCTAGCATACCCGAAAAACCCTAACCTTCTAAAAGAAAAAAAAATAAATAAATAAAGAGAATTTTAATGTGGCTTAGATTTATCTTTCACGCGTTACAAGAATTATGTTGTTTGTGCCTGTGTCATGTAAAATCTTCATGTGATAGACTTATATTTTTCATGCAAAACCTTCATGTGATAGTCTTATGTATTTCATGCGGAAACTTCGTGTGGTATTCTTTCCTTATGCCTTCAATATAAAACCTTCATATGGTAATCTATCCAAAATCCCTATAAAACCTTCATGTGGTAGTCTCTCCCTCATGTCGTCATCATAAGGGAGAGACTACCTTCATGTGATAGTCTTATCTTTCCTTTATTGGATGATGGATTAATCATCGCACTACAATTGGTCAAATGATAACCGTTTTCTAAAATCCCTATACTAAGAATGCAATGTACTCCTAATGCTGCCGACCAAAAACTCCCATAATAAATAAGATCAACTAAAAGAAATAAACATTAAAACATGTAAGTTATTCAACTTAATGACAATAATTCACATAATTTTTCCAGAATATTCTACAGCTCTTGAAATAACGAGTGAAAAATATGCAGTTACATGATATGGTGCTATGGCTAACTGAAGAAAAATTAAAGAAAACGTTTAGTAACAGCACTTTTATTACCTGCCACAAAATGTTTTCTTTTTTCTTATTTTTAATCTCGTCGCATTTTGGAGAATTCTCAAATGTTAGATGACGGCTGCAGAAGATGAGCTGAGAAGAAATTAATTGCATGATCCAAGATAAATCTACGAACTACCGGATTTTGTATTATTAGTACTATTTGTACTATTTGTCATAAAGGATTCACCACAACCACACTGTCCTTTCGAGTTTGGATTTATGAAGACAAATTCAGACCTGCATGCAAAAACTATCTGGTCAGATAACGAAAAGATGAATCCTTTACCCAACAAAGATGTAAACCTACTTCAACTTATCATCCACAAAATCCATCTTGGTTCCAATGACATGCATCAGGGCTTTAGGATCAATCAATATTCTGACGCCCCTATCCTCAACGACCTCATCAAATTTGCCCTTTTCATCTGCAGGTGGAAACGGCAAAAATAATTCCTACTCACACTAGATTTTTTCCAATGGATTCATTTGAGAGTATAAGAACAGATTACACGGAGTAGTTTCATTTGTGCCATGGAATAAAATGAACATTATTCGGCATCATTAGCATTTAAATGTTACTCGGAGATTATAGTTAGTTCTTCTGGCCCAAAATTCTCTTAGGCCTAGAAATTCTCTTCATTTTTTATTGACATTACAAGTTCAATAGTCGCGAAAGTTTTGATTGAATCCTATGTGATAATTCCGTCATCTCATTTAGATCTCTATCGTAAGTTCTAACCATGCAGTTTCTCATGGATCATTTAAGAGCATTCAAACCAAAATAAGTAATAGCATTCAAACTAAGAAAGCAAACTACATGGATCATTTAAGTTCTAACCATGCAGTTTCTCATTGCTTATAGTGTCGTCTAATGTCAAAACAACATACCAATAGACTAATCATCTTAACTACGATTTCATTGGCATAAAAATGTTATGCAAGAAGATGACATTAAAAAAAGGACTGAAGCATTTATACGAACAAGAGAAACCGCCAACAGATCAATTCATCCTCATGGTGACAGAAATTTTAGGAGGAAATTTACAAATTTCAGACATACACATATCATCATCAACGCATCAGCTTATTCCAACTAATTGGGGTCGGACGAATACACTTTCACAACATAACACGAATATAACATGCTTAGCTTATGGAGCTTCCTCGCCAGCCAGCTGCACCAAATTGCAAACATATGAGATGCCTGTATATTTAGAAGCATATTTGTCACCTATTTCATCATCAATACAGCAGCTTTCCCCACAAGTGAGTGGTTGGTAATCAAGTTTTTTATGTGCCTGTCTTAGGGGTCTCTAAGCATCAACTCAAAAACCAGTCTATTGCTTCAAAGAAGAGCAAAACTAGTTGTTTTCTTTATACTCTTAAAATATATATACATAACTACTATATATTGAGATGAAACTCTATTGAGATCACCTCACAATTTTACAACTGCCTTAATGATCACATGATTCTATTTTCAACTATATTATCTTCCAATAGATACTACTCTAATCATAACTTTAATGATAATTATTCCTCAAATTCTCTTTCCTAGCTTTGTCAAATATCCATCTTAATATACTAATGTTGTTCAGCTTAGATGCCAACAACTTCATTATAAGCCTACACGCTAGAATAAACAACGTTTAACCAACAAAATTGTGATTTTCTACAATTCACTTTCAAGTTCTTATAATATTGTCGTAGCACTCCTAAAATACATTTTCAATTTAACCGCCAAATCTTAATTATTAAAATCAAGTCCATATCGGGTTCTTATTTTTTATTTAATAGATTAAATATAATTGAACATAACAAATTTATCCACCAGTTTATTTTCTAATAATGTCTTATTATAATTGTTGAAATTATATAAAAAAATTGTATATCATAGACAATCTTTGTTTTACTATTTCAAAGGTTATTTATTTTCTAAATAATTTTTTTTATTCTCCTAACTTTAAATTTAGTTCAACAAATATTTAAAGAATAAAACCACTCAATTTGTAAAAGAATATATCAAGAAACCTAACTTTAAAAATTCTTTGTAAGCATTTTCATAATCAATAAAAATGCTAAGAACTCAAAGTACATCCTTAATATAATTCTATTGCAATTAAAAATTCTTTGGTCCCTTCATAACAAAAGATAATAGCCAACACTCAATACCAACATTTTCTACATTTAAAATACATTTTTCACCGATTTAAATGGCTAACACTCAATACCTACGTTTACTACCCTAGGTCGTTTTTACTTATTATTTTATTTTATTCCACGATTATATTTTTCCTCTTTTGCTTTACTCAATTTTATTTTATTTCCTTGTTATGTATTTATGTTTTTTATTGCTTTCCATTATTATATCTGTTGTAATTGGATTTAAATACACACTTTATCAATAAAATTGAGTTGGTCTATTACAAATTTTAACTATTATCAGAGCCTAACCTTAGATCCATCAGTCACTGGCCTCCTCTGCCGGTCTCTGTAGCCAACAACTCATAGCAGCAGGCCTCTTTTGTTGGTTGCAGCAGTCGCAACGTTCCATCCGCAGAACTGTAGCCACAAGGTTCCAACAAAGTGCGCTTCTACGAAAGCTTTCGTGGTTCAAGAGTCGCAATATCTCGTTGTTCCAATAGTGTAAGGTCCCACAAGGTTCTGCTAATCCAAGTTACTCCGCATTTCTGATTGCTCTATTGTTCCCTCCATAGCCGCAATTTCTCTGTTGTTTTCTGCAGTCATCCGTTCTTCCTTCCTTGGCAGCGGAGATTCCTTCGTCCTTCGAATTTCCTATAGTCCTCTGTCGTAACCCTGCCAGATTTCATCGATGACTCGGAACCTCAACATCTCCTTTGGCTCACTCAAAATGATGGTGGATTTCTCCAACTCCGAACCACCTTCGAAAGTTCTTGATTCCACAGGAGAACCAACTCTAATTTATGATCCCTTGCAGACCAGAGTATCGAAACCAACAAGGGTTTCTTAATCACAACCCATAAACTGAACGACAATAACTTTCTTCAATGGTCTCAAGCGGTGTCTTTGTTAATCAAAGGATCTGAGAAGTTTGGTTACCTCACAGGTGTGCTTCGTGAGTCTCCAAAGATTGATTCGACTTATAGAGCTTGGGAAGTGGAGAACTCCAAGGTCATGACATGGTTCATCAACTCTATGGAGACCTCAATTGGTCGTTTATACATGTTCCTTCCTACTGCTAGTGCCCTTTGAACGGTTGTCCGTGATATCTAATCTTATGTGGGCAACTGCGACCAACTCTATGAGATATCTAAGAAGATCTGAGAGGCAAAACAGGGCGGTTCAAGAACCGTGATCGGTAATATAATGGTTTTGTTGCACTATGGATGGAATGCGACTTGTACTACGACTACACTTGGGATTTTACGGCTGACTTATCCCTTTCTAGAAGATCATAGAAAAGGATCATATGTTTCAATTCATCGCTGGTCTTAAAAAAGACTTAGACGAAATCCAAGACCGTATTCTTAGTCCGGATTATCTTCCTTCTGCTTGCGCTACTTTTACTGAGATTCATCGAGAAGAAAGCAAAAGAATAGTCATGCTCGACACTTCTACTCCTTTAGTTGAATCGTCTGCCTAAACTCCAACAGTGCACAACCCTCATTCATACCACCTCGGACCGGTTACCCCACTTGTGATGACTGTCATAAACCCAACACTCAGGACAAATGTTAGAAAGTTCACGGTAAACCAACATGCAAAACTTCAGTCAAATACTCTGCTGCCAATGGACTCACGGCGACGGCCGAACCAGGCGCGGCTCAACTAACTCCTACTCGATACATTCCTGAATCGTTTGAATCCCTAAAGAAACAGATGAACCAATTGATTAAACTTCTTGGAGCCAATCAAGTCTCTGTGGATCCGCCGACCTCTCACACCTGACAAGGTACACTTCCTATGGCTCTCACAATTTTGTTCCTCCTCTAGTCCGTTGATTATTGATTCAGATGTCACATATCACATGACTGACTGCTCGCAAGTTTTCTCAACTTATAATCCGTACTCTGGAAAAAATATCGTCAAAATTGTTGAAAGATCACGAGTTTCGTTATTTATAAAGGGTCGGTTGTACTAATGACCGATCTAACTTTGAAATTTATTTTACATGTTCCCCAATTACAAATTTCTCAACTTACGATTCGTGATCTAGAAAAAATAACGTCAGATTGTCGATGGATCATGTAGTCTCATTGCCGGTAAACAATCGGTTGTACTAACAACTGATCTAACTTTGAAGACTGTATTATATGTTCCCTGATTGCAATGTAACTTATTATCTGTCAGCAAGCTGACAAATAATATCGATTGCGTTTTTATTTCTCTTCTGATGGTTGTGTTTTTTAGGACCGTCATTCAAAGAGAATGATTGAAAAGGCTAAAAGGGTGGTCGGACTCTACTACTTCCAAAAAGAGAACACGAAGAGTGAAGAAAAAACACTTAAAAGTTGTAGCTTATCTCGAGTCATTGAATGCTTCATTATATTATTACATTGTTGTTTAGGAAGTCTTAGTTTTCAATATTTGATGAAGTTGTCTACTTTGATATTTTCTAATAAAAATCTCTCAAATTTCAATTATGAAACATGTCAGTTAGTCAAACATCATCGGGTCCATTAACTACCTCACACTCGCACACCTTCCGCTCCTTTCTCCCTCATTCACAGTGACATATAAGATCATTCTCACACTCCCAGCTATACCAATAAACGGTGGTTCTTAACCTTAATTGATAACCACACTTGAATGACTTGGGGCTACATTTTAAAAAACAATTGGAAGTCATTGTAACATTCCAAAACTTCTATATATTTGTCTTAACACAATTCAAAACTCCCATTCAGGTCCTTCAAACCGACAATGTCCGTGAGTATTTCAACTCTATTTTGAGTGAATTTGTGGTTAGTAATGACATCCTACACCATAGTTCTTGCGCAGACACTTCTCAACAAAATGGGATAGTTAAGATGGAAAATTGCCACCTCCTCGACGTTGCTCGCTCCATTATGTTTCAATCAAATGACCCGAAATATTTTTGGAATGTTGTCACTCTAAGTGTCACCTATCTCATAAATAGAGTTCCCTAAAAAATTCACAAGTCTTGAACACCCTTAGCCGTCCTGATGTCATACTTCCCTATCAATCTGGTCTTCTCCATATTAGATCTCAAGATTTTTGGGTGCACTGCTTTTGTTCGGAGCACTGCCCCTATAAAGAATAAACTTGATTCCATATTCATAAAATATACCTTCTTTGAATATTTTGCAACTCAAAAGAAGTATCAGTGTAAAGATTCGACAAAAAATAAAATCTACGTGAATGCTGATGTTTCATTCTTTGAAAGTGTTCTATATTTTTCTAGCTCGATTTCTAGTGAGGAGCTTGAGTTCCACGAAACTGTCCCTTTTCATACTCCTATCATTTCTACCATTGAGGAGTCATCTGTCCCGTTGAATGCGTCATCTCCTCCTCCCATTGTCCGTGTCTATACTCAACACACCTGTCCCAATACTCCAACTTTGGATCCTGCTACCTCTTTACAAGATCCTGAATCCACTCCAGACCATATCCTCAACACGACCGCTTATCCGAATGAAGAGATGAGTTCTCTGAGTAAGGTACGCAATCAGACATGTCCCTCAATTATATGGTAAAACATATCTCTTTCCACGGTTTATCGCCGACCTACAAATAATTTGCTACTGCCCTAATGGACCATTAGATCCCTATTATTAATGAGGTTGCTCTTGTTAATCCATCCTAGAAAACGACGGTAAGAGAGTAGATGAATGCCCTTTAGCAAAACCATAAGTGCGACGTTGTCGATCTGCCTCAGGTTAAGAAAGTTGTAGGGTGTCGCTGGATTTTCAGCAATAAGTTCAACTCAGATGGGTCCTTTGAACGCAATAAAGTAAGATTGATCACCAAAGAATACTCTCAGACCAATGAAATTGACTATAAGGAGACATTTTCTTCAGTGGCTAACTTGAACACAATTCAAGTCCTGATATCACTTGTGGTGAATTTGAATTGGTCATTATTCCAACTTGATGTCAAGAATGCATTCCTGAATAAAGAACTGATAGAAGAGGTGCACATGTGTTACGATCCGGAGCAAAAATTGTCACGATTCTCCACCGAGATTAGGGCAAACAAATTGAGATTAGGTCAAACAGATTTCTTATTTCAAAAATTCAAACAACCCAATGAAAATACAAAGATAAGAACCTAAGATTCGAGAGGTAGACGATCTTTCCCAGTTCTTACAATTCGAGAGGAAGGAAGTCACTCCCAAACCCAAGATTTAAGACTCACAATCCAATCTTATGCAAAACTTAACCCTAGACATAACAAGTTATAGCCAAGAATAATAACAATAAAAAACTAAAAAAGCCCTTAAGCGTAAAAAACACAATTTTTTTCCTTAAACCAAGTGCCCTCGTAACAACACTCCCCCAAAAGACATCTTGTCCTCAAGGCAGGAATAAAATAAGAGTATCCCTCCTCCCTCACTACTGTCTCTATTTCTTCATTCACTATTTTCTCGTACTGCACTATGAAAACTTGTAATCTTCGATCCTTGCAATGGTGCCTGGAGTAAACTTCTCCTAACACCGAAAATATAACCTCTTGAATCACTTCTCCCGGATCTCTGTCGTTATAAGACGTTTGAATGTTGCTCCCGGTTGTGATTTATTATTCGTGTCTCGTGCAGCCTTCCTCTAGACTTCCACTATTTGAACTTTTGGCATTGGCATGGTTGTAGTCGTTCAGTACGATGCTCCATCTATGTTGCTCCTGTCATCTTTCTTCATTTGGTTTTCATCTTTCATCACCTGGGCTAGCTTCATCATCTCCCTCAATTCCAGCAGTCTTAATAGTCGGAGTGTTGCTCGTATGTCGAGCTTTAAGCCCTTCAAGAAGTTCCCCTCCAGTCCTGTTTCAGAAATCCCCCACAGTCGTCTCGATAAAAATTCAAATCTCTCTTTATATTTCATAAACTTCACATCCTGATTCAAGGCACAAAATTGCTGGCATAGGACTCCTTCCCAAATGACTTGAAAATGTTCGAATAAACAATTCTTAAATTCATCCCACGAACAAATCAGATATCCAGCCTCCCTCCACTGAAAAAAGGTTAAAGCTTTCCCCTCCAAACACAATCATGTTGCCATGAGTTTCTCCTCCCTATCTAACTCATTCACCGCAAGTATAGCTCCGCCCGATACACCCACCCATATGTATCTTCCCCTTCGAAGATCGACATCATCAACTTCCTAACTCTAGCATCTTCACCCAAATTTCCTATTTCTTCATTGTTTCCCCCATGTACCGAGAGTGAAACTCGTTCCTTCGGCTGTAGCCATATCCCCTCCCTGTTTCTCCGTCAGCATCAGCGTCAATGCCAGTCTTCTCACCAACGACATCGCCTTCTCTACGGCCACGTACAACATCGAAGACGCCATCGCCCAAGCTCGACAAGAGAAAGAGATAGGAAGATGATACGTGGCAGGATTATGAGCTCTTACTGCGTCAGTGTCCAATTAAACCCACTAAAATACACTTTTTAGTTTTACTTTTTTTAGTGGAACCCACCCTTTAATTTGGATGATTTTAATTGGACACTAGACTCAAAATTTGTGTCTTGCGTCCAGTGTCTTGACGCAATAAAAAGCACAGGTTTACGGGCCTTTTCCTCGAGAAAAATTTTCATACGTTCACCAGCTGCGAACGGTGAACCAAACACATTTTTAAAATTTTCTTTCAGAAAGAATTAAAAGTGAGACCCACTAACATACACTTTTGGGTAGGGAGAGTTTTAATTGGTTCACCATACACAGTTCTGAGTACGATGAACGTATGGAAAAATTTTCATTTTTCTTAAGTTTGCTCAGGTTCTTGGTCGACAAGACAAGAATAAACTGAGCGTCCCCACCTTAATAATAAGACTTCGCTGCATCGAAGCAGTGTGTATATGTTGCCTGTATGTTTATTTTTTTACAGTTTTAAAAACAGCTGTGTTGTTGTTCATCCAATTATTAGGTAATTTATGCTTGGCTTACTGTAAAAAGTTAGAAAATGTATTACAGCTTTGGTTCAAAGGAGGATTTGGGAATGTTAATTTAGATGTTGTATGATATGAGACTGAATTCCTATATTTCTTAAGGATAACCTTAAGATTATCCATGTATGGTTCTTTTTATTACATTCCAACAGCTAAATCCTCGTAGAACTTGCCAAACAGCTTTATTGGATTTACATGATTTACGGGATTTATTATATCCTAACAACTTAAATCCCAACGTATGCCAGACAGCCCTTAAGGCATAATCTCAAACAAAATTAAAAACAATCAATTAGCTTGCAGAATTAGCAGGAAGCAGATATCGGCGAAGCGAAGGAGAGGACAAACCCGCATAGTTAAGAGTGTAAGACAATCCGTTGCATCCGCGAGCCTTGACGCCGAGACGGAGGAAGGGCCGTTGCCGGAGATCAAGCAGATGGCGGATTCGCGAGGCAGCAGCATCCGTCAGCGTCAGCGCCTGTCTTCTCGCCAACGGCATCGCCTTCTCTGCAGTCGCCTTCAGCAACGAAGACGCCATCGCCCTCAACGAGATCCCGAGGTAACCCTAATGGCAACTGCTTCACGCGAGTACGGAGAGGAAAGAGGTGAGTTTCGGGTCTCGGTAAGTAAGCAACTATCGATCCAAGAGACGGGAAGCTGCGATCCTCCCGTTGCCTTCCGTCGATCTCGTCGGTCCAACTAGAATTTGTATTCCGCACGCAGATGTAGTGCCTTATCCCAAATAACCTTTTTCATGGCGAATAATGTTTCAATAACCCAATATTCCGAATAATGTTTTATTAAGAGATTATTTGGGATATTGATCTCAATAGCATTACACTCAAATTCTCAATAACCTACCATTATATTCCACGTTAGACACTTATCTTTTTTTTATGTAATTCGAGGGTTTTGTGAGGTTATTGAGAGTATTAACTTCAATAACAGCGATATAACCCTCTAATACACTCCAAATAATCTTCATATGCAGCAATTTTGCGTGTGTATGACATACGTAAATATTTTTCCCAGATGTAAGCCTCAATCTCGTCGGTTCAAGAGATGGGAAACGGGATCCGATTTACCTAGGGCTATCAAATCTGTACGTGGCAATCCTTGGTCTTCTCTCTTCTGTTGATAACGTCAAGATCGATGATGATCTTGCAAACATATGTTTTATTGTAGTAATTCAAATAACTCAATGAAATTCAATGAAAATATAAATATACTCACCTACAATTGGAGGGGTTGATCTGTTCTAATTCATACGATTTGAGAAATCGAAGATTTCTCCCTATTCCTATAAATTAAAATATTGGAAATCTCACCCAAACCTTAAACCTAAGACAGAATCCAATCTCATGCATAATCTAATTTCAGACATAATAAGTATATTTTTACCCAATAATAATAATAATAAAAGAACAAATTGCCCTTAGACATATAAAAGATAAAATTGCTCTTAGGCTACACGCCCTCGTAACAATTTCTCCCTACGGGTTTTGATTCTACTGCCTCTAGATGACAGCTGTGTAGGCTACAAAAGTCTCTCTATGGGTTAATGCAATCCCCAAGAGTCTGGTTCGGCAAGTTTACAAAAGTGGTTGTGAGTCATAGTCTTACTCAAACTTAATCGAATTACACTCTCTTCTTCCGGCATTCCTCAAATGGTCGAGTAGATATCCTTATTGCTTGTGTTGACGATATTGTTCTTACATGTAACAATCTCCCAACATTAGAGTACTTAAAAAGACATTCTTGTTTCGTCCTTTGAGATGAAGAACTTGGGATCTCTGTTATTTCTTAGTCATAAAAGTGGCTTGGTCATCTCATGGAATTTGTTTGTCTCAATACAAATATATGATTGATCTTTTGACATTGAAAAAAACATTTTTTGCAAACTGTTGGTGTTCAATGGATTCTAATAAAAAATTAACTGACATTCCAAATGTTGTGTCTGTCAACAAGATTAATTATCAGCGCCTTGTGGAGAAACTCATTTATCTTACTTGTACTCGCCCCAACATATTTCACACAGTTGAAATAGTGAGTCAATTCATGCTTGACCCCTACGGGCACCGCCTCGAAGCTGTCAATCGTATTCTCCACAACTTAAAAAGGTACACCAGGCTAAGGTTCATTTTTCTCCCGTCGCACCTCTCTGTCTATTGTGGTGTATACAAATGTTGATTCGACCAGATCAATTCATGATCGACGTTCCACCTCGGGGTATTGCGCATTTCTATAGGACAATCTTGTCACATGGAAAAGCAATAAAAAAGTCTACGGTTGCCCAAATTAGTGGTGAAACTGAATTTCGATCTATGTCTTTAGAAATCTGTGAAGCTCTCTGCCTACGCATCATGCTCTGTAAACTCTGTACACCAGCCTCCGTCTCATTGCAGTTATTCTGTGAACTCCGTACGCCAACCTCCGTCTCTCTGCCTACGCATCATGCCTTCATTATGTTTTTATAAGTAAACCAATTCCTGATTATCTTTTATTGTTGGCCTTGAAGTATCTTCTCTAATCTTTTGTTTGATTGTTTTTTTCTTTTTCTTTCTTCTTGTGTTTTTTCCTTTTTTCTTGTTTTTATGTTGTGAGTGCGAGTTATAATTTTTTTCTTTTCTTGGGGAAGAAACATTTTTCTTTTTCTTGTGTGAGTTGTATATAGATTAAGGTTTGGGTTCCTTTTCCTATTTTTTGTATTTCTTTTTGTTGCAATAAAAAGAAACCCGCATAATGCTCTTTTACTAAAAGAAAAAAAACCTCTCACTTTTAAATGCCGGCATATATGCCAAGATAATTATAACTTTTAGCAATTTTCTTTATAGCATTTCTAATTAATAGTTTATGTTACATTGTCCAATTTTTTTCTAAAAATTATCTTACAAGATTTGTAAAAAGATTGTTATTTTATTATAAATAAAAGAATTTTATTTGTGATTCCTAGGTTTCATTTCTGCACGAAATTTAGTGCTCTCCTTCTTTGTTAAAGTATGTATTTTAAAATTTTGTTTACTCTTTTATGTTGGGGGCATTTACATACATACTATCAAATTCCTAAATATTTACATATCTATCATATAAAATTTGATGGTAGGTATGCCTTTCCAAAACTTTAAGAGAGAGAAAAAACTAATCTAGAAAATGTAAATCACAAGATAAACCAAAAGGATATTTGAACAAAAAATTAAATGACAATCTTACATCACTTTGAATCACTTCTAAATATTTGGCTTTAAATGTGTTGTGCGATATGTACTTCTTGGCATAGAAATGAAACGCAAAGAACACAAGCAAACACATATCGTTCACGTGGTTCGATCCAACTGGATCTACGTTCACGGGAGGGAATCAATCAAATAGTTCACTAAGACAAAAGAAATGGAGAATACATAGCTTATACATAGAGATGAGCCCTCATCTTCCTTCTATGGCCTCCCTCTCAAGCGACACATTGATACAAGGCCTCAAGATGCTCTCCTCCTTTGAACTCTATAAGCTATTCTCTCCTTTCCTTTGTGGTAGCTTAAGATCTCTTCCCTTGCTCTCCTAAGCCTCACACCCTCTCTATTTATAAAAGCAAAAGAGTGGGAGGTAGGTGAGCGGTAGGTGAGATGTGGTAGGTGAGCGGTACCGCATTACAAAAGTGTCATTTTACCTTAGTTCAATAATTGGAGGTCAAAATAACAAAATGCACTCAAAAAATGTTTCAAAATAAGAGAATGATGTTTAAAAGAATTGAGATAGAAGAAAAAATCTCAGGTTTTTGAAGTACTATGCATTAGCTTTTTGACATATCAAATCATAGAAATGATTTTAGGAAAAAAAATTGGGAAGATATTTATTTTACTAAAACAAAAGGAATAAGAAAAAAGGCAGCTTAAGAAACACTCTAATGGCTTAAAATTGGTCAGTATGCAGTTAAAAAGTTTGTGTTGGATCCTTCCTAGGTCAATAACATAACTTTTGAAATGTTGTTTGCATGTATGTGTTTTTGGTTGCCAGCAAATGCATGGTATGCAAACAATGAGTGCATATGTATGCGCAGATGTGTAAATGGACAACAAACAAAAGCTGGCATATGTAGTAGCCAATAGGTGCATGTACTTGTGTGTTTTGGCAGATAAGTTGCACGGTGAAGCAGGGTGCACAGATGGCTAAGAGCATACATGGAGACATTTGCTTCAGCTTTGGAGGAGGAATTCAACGTATAAGGCAATTGGCAGATAGAGAAGGTGATTGCACATGAAGGGGATATGACAAGCCAACAGTAGATCAAAAGCTATTATTATGCTGAAATAAAGTTTGGAAAATGTTATTTTAAAAATATAAAATAAAAAATAAAGGCAATAGCTTACATAACATTCACATTTTATATATTTACAAAACTAACACACAACTACCTACATTTGCATTGATAGCACATATTCCAATGAGCACAACAAAACACCAACCAACACTTCCCGCTTTCATTAAGAGGTTGTGGGATTCTTTGAATTTGTGGTGTAAAATAAACAAAATGTAGGAGTTTTCAAATTTTCAATGTTTTGTTGAATGAAATGAGATGAAATGCAGTGAGAAAGAATTGATGAATTTGAAATTTATCTTCAAATTCAAAACTGTTGTATTCCGAAATCATACTATTTGGGTGATCCTAAGATGCACTGTAAACTATAGATTGTCTAATACCAGAGTTAACCCAAAATACAAAAAGTAGATATTATTACTAAAACTCAAATGCAAACTTATACACAACCAATAGGAATAGGAAATAACAACAAGATTCCAGAAATAGACATTAGCAATTGACGCGACATGAACACTCAATGTGGGTCGTTCCTGGGGTGGTGGTGGTGGTTGATGAGGGTTTTAAAGATGGTGTGGGGATGGAAAATACAATTGGCAAACATAAAATAACAAGGCATCAATTGCCCTAGGGTCGGACAAGAAGTACACATTCGAGGGATGATGAATGAGGGTTGGTCGGAGTAAGAGTAGCAAGGGGGAAGGGGGAAATGGCGGTGGTTGCAATGGGGGTGCCGCTGGAAGCATGTCGGGGGCAGGATAACTATAGGGAAAGCCTGTAAGGAAGGCTAGAAAGTGACGGCAGTCGATTGGGAGGGTTGTGTTATGGTATGGCTCATATACCATATAGGGATAGACGCTGGATCGAAGTGGAGTGGAGCGAAGCGGAGCGAAGCGGAAGAATTTGTCCAAATTGGGAAGTAATGTGGGTTGGGGTGCGGGGGCAAAGCCCTGCGGTATGGTGTAGTGGTAATGTTTTAATTACAGATTGTCCTCAGGGTTTACTCCTGGTAAATAGGCATGTTAGTAACCCTAGGAGGGATCCTTGAATTCTGTAACCTCTTTCTGAATATTGAAAGGAACTCGCCGCTCTGCTCCCGAGGACGTAGGCATCTTTATCGAACTCGTTTAAATCTCTGTGTTCTTCTGGATTTGTGTCGTTACTGTTTTTCTTCGCCCTAATTTTCTCAATAAGTGGTATCAGAGCCAGGTTGGAGGGCGAAAAAACTTCGGCGCAAGAAAAAGAAGATTTTGGCCGAGAGCTAGGGCTTTCAAACAATTTTGGCCAATTCGTGAAGATCTTTGTGGCAGACGGGACTTTGGTTTCACAAAGAGGCTTCAGTTTCGCGAAGAGGCTTCAGAACAGGTGTAGAGGAGATCCAGTGACTTGTGACAGAAAAGCTTCGGCCTTGCGCAAGGATTAATTTTCAGATGTCTTTTTCTGGTGTGAAATTCAAGGTGGTGAAGTTCGACGGAACTGGTAACTTCGGATTGTGGCAAACTAGGGTAAAAGATCTGTTGGCGCAACAGGGAATCTTGAAGGCCCTGGGGGCAACGAAACCAGATGCTATGGATGATGAAGATTGGGAAGAATTGCAACAGCGAGCGGCAGCGATGATAAGACTATGCCTAGCAGATGAAGTTATGTATCACGTGATGAATTTAAAATCTCCAGGGCAGATTTGGAAGAAATTGGAAATTCAGTTTATGGCAAAATCTCTGACGAACAAGTTGTATCTGAAGCAAAAGTTGTATGGGCTGAAGATGCAAGAAGGTTCTGATCTGGCGCAGCATGTTAATGGCTTCAATCAAATAATCGCAGACCTGTCACGACTTGATGTGAGTATCGAAGATGAAGATCGAGCGATGATTTTATTGTGTTCATTGCCCTCTTCCTATGAACACCTGGTGACTACTCTGACATATGGGAAAGAAAATATCAAAGTGGAAGAGATTACTGCAGCATGGTTGGCTCACAACCAGCGGAAGCAGAATGCAGGGGGAAGCTCTCACGGTGACAGTTTATATATTAAGGGTAAGCAGGATCGTGGAAGGAAGAAAGAGAAGGAGAGTTCTGAAAGGAGAAATTCCATATCCAAGTCTAGAGGAAAAAAGGAAATCCATTGCTACAAGTGCAAGGAGCCAGGTCATATGAAGAGAGATTGTCCAAAGTTGAAGAAGCAGACTGTGGAGAAAGGTGATACTTCATCAAAGTTTGTAAATGTGGTGTAGAGTGAAAATTTAGATTGTAGTGATGGCGATATGCTCTCAATTTCATCAACTCAGTTCATGGATGCATGGATTCTTGATTCTGGGTGTTCTTATCACATAACACCTAACAGAGAGTGGTTTACTTCATACAAGTCAACTAATTCTGGCTCAGTCTATTTGGGTGATGATAGTTATGACACATTTAGAACGTTATGTGATGTCAGACATATTCCAGATCTGAAAAGGAATTTTATTTCCTTGGGCACTCTACACAGAAATGATTTTATTCCTAAGGCTGATGAGGATAAGGAAACCATTAGAATTGTTAAGGGTGCACTGACTGTGATGAAAGGAAAGTTAACTGTAGGCAATATCTACAGACTGTTAGGGAGTACTGTTGTAGGTGGAGTTCATCTCTAGAGTCAGATAATGATAGTACAAAGCTATGACATATGCGTCTGGGTCATCTTAGTGAACGTGGGATGACAGAATTGCATAGAAAAAATCTGTTGCATGGAGTTAAAAGATGTAAGCTCGATCTTTGTAAGTTCTGTATTCTTACAAAACAGATTAGAGTCAGTTTTATGAATGGAAAGCACAAAACTGAAGGAATCCTTGATTATGTACATTCTGATGTATGGGCCCTACTAGGGAGTTGTCATTGGGAGGATCTCAGTATTTTGTTACCTTTGGCCCTACTAGGGAATTGTCATTGGGAGGATCTCAGTATTTCGTTACCTTTATTGATGATTTTTCCAGAAAAGTTTGGGTGTATTTCTTGAAGCAGAAATCTGAAGTTTTTTCTAAATTCAAGTTTTGGAAAGCTGAGGTGGAGAACCAAACTGGCAGAAAGATCAAATATTTGAGGTCATAATGACACAGAGTACACAGATTCACAGTTTCAGAAGTTCTGTGAGGAGCATGAGATTCAGAGGCATTTTTTAGTGCGGAAGACACCACAACAAAATGGTGTGGCAGAAAGGATGAATAGGTCCTTAACTAAAAGGGTAAGGTGCTTAAGACTGAATGCAGGGCTTCTTAAGAGTTTCTGGACAGAGGCTCTGAATATGGCATGCTATCTCATCAATAGTTCGCCTCAAGCATCATTGGGTGGCAAGGTCGCAGAAGAAGTATGGACAGGTAATCCAATTAAATTTGATCATTTATAGATTTTTGGATGTCCTACTTATGTGCATGTACCTGAAGATGAAAGATTCAAACTTGATGCAAAATCCAAGAAGTGCATCTTTCTTGTCAACAAGAAAGGTGTGAAAGGATACAAGTTTTGGGATCTGATTGCAAAGAAGATGATGATCAGTAGAGATGCAATTTTTGATGAGCAAATTATGTTACAGCAGAATCAAGACAAGGTGTCAGGGAATAGTTCTAGTTCAGATGCAGTGCATATGGATTTAGAATAGCAGCCAGTAGCTTCTGAGAGAGGTGAAAGTTCAAATTCAACACATGGTGATTCTATTCCAGATGATCTGCAGAATTACAATCTAGCCAGAGATAGACAGAGACGCACTAATGTTAAGGCATCCTAGCAGATTGGGTTATGAAGACTTAGTCTCATGTGCACTTCTCATCAGTAGCGATGATCCGACCACTTTTCAAGGAGCTATCACTAGCTAGGAGAAAGAAAAATGGATGGGTGTAATGGTTGAGGAGATGGAGTCTTTGCAGAAAAACCGCACTTAGGAGCTAGTTCAGCTTTCAGAGGTAAAGAAAGCTATTGGGTGCAAATGGATCTACAAAAGGAAACCAGCAGTATCATAAAAAGAAGGGGAAAAGTTCAAGGCTCGACTGGTTGTAAAGAAATTTTCACAGCAGAAGAGGATAGATTATGATGAAATCTTTTCTCTTGTGGTCAGACATACTTCAATCAGGGCAGTGCTTGCATTAGTAGCTATTTGGGATTTGCATTTGGAGCAGATGGATGTTAAAACTGCTTTCTTACATGGTGATTTAGAGGAGCAGATTTACATGGAGCAGCCAGAAGGGTTCACTCAACCTGGACAGGAGCATCTGGTTTGCAGGTTAAAGAAATCACTGTATGGGTTGAAACAGTCTCCAAGACAATGGTACAAGCAGTTTGACTCCTACATGATGCAGATTGGCTACATACGATGTGAGTATGATTGTTGTGTTTATGTGAAGAGTCTTGATGATGGTTCTATTATTTTTTTGTTACTGTATGTTGATGATATACTAATTGTTGTAAAGAATATGAATGATGTTCGTAGTTTGGAAAGCTTTATTGAGCCAAGAATTTGACATGAAAGACTTGGGTCCTACGAAGAAGATTCTTGGAATGAAGATTCATCGAGACAGAGGCTCAAGACGATTATATTTATCTCAATGAGGCTAAGTTGAGAAAGTGTTGGAAAGGTTTGAGATGAGCAATGCAAAGCCTGTGAGCACTCCTTTCGTAAATCATTTTAAGCTTTCTTCAGAATAGTGTCCTAAGCAGATACAGAAATGAAAGACATGATAAAGGTTCTATATGTCAGTGCAATTGGTTGCTTGATGTATGCTTTGGTATGTACTCGTCCTGATTTGGCTCATGTTGTTAGTCAAGTCTGCAAATACATGGCTAAACCTGGAAGGCGACATTGGGAAGCAGTTAAGTGGATTTTCAGGTATCTGAAGGGTATTGTAGGACATGGAATTATTTTTGGTAGTCAGCAGAATGATCCTTCAGTCGGGGGTATGTTGATTCAGACTATGCAGGTGATTTGGATGGCTAAAGGTCTACAATTGGGTATGTGTTTACTCTTGGTGGAGAGCCTATATGTTGGAAATCAACAATTCAGTCTATTATTGCATTATCTACAACTGAAGCTGAGTACATGGCAGTAGTTGAAGCTGCTAAAGAAGCCTTATGACTTGCTGGGCTAGTAAAGGAATTGGGCATTGAGCAAGATGGAGTTCAGTTGCATTGTGACAGTCAGGGTGTTATTTATCCGGCTAAGAACTAGGTATACCATGCGAGAACTAAGCACATTGATGTCAGGTATCAAAAGATCAGAGAATTGATTGCTTCTGGGGAGATACTGTTGCAGAAGGTTCATACTGATGAGAATGCAGCTGATATGTTAACTAAGCCAGTTACTATCAACAAGTTCTTGCATTGCTTGGACTTGTTGAATGTTTGCAGTTGCTAGAGAAGCATGGTGGCCCAACCCACAGTGGTGCAGGTGTAACTCCCAGGTATTTTTCTCCTAAGGGGCTGGATATTCGCCAAGGTGGAGATTTGTTATGGTATGGCTCATATACCATATAGGGACAGACGCTGGATCGAAGCGGAGCAGAGCAGAGTGAAGAATCTGTCCAAATTGGGAAGTTACGTGGGTTGGGGTGCGGGGGCAAAGCCCCGCGGTTGGGAATCTGTCCAAATTGGGAAGTTATGTGGGTTGGGGTGCGGGGGCAAAGCCCCGCGGTATGGTGCAGGGGTAATCTTGTAATTACATATTGTGCTTAGGGTTTACCCTTGGGGTTATAAATAGGTCTGTTAGTAACCCTAGGAGGGATCCCTAAATTCTGTAACCTCTTTTTCTGAATATTGAAAGGAACTTGCCGCTCTGCTCCCGAGGACGTAGATATCTTTGTCGAACCTCGTTAAATCTCTGTGTTCTTTTGGATTTGTGTCGTTACTATTTTTCTTCGCCCTAGTTTTCTCAACAGGTTGTATGGGCTGTTGGGGAGGACGTCAGCAAGGTTGGTGGCGATAGAAGTTGATTGGTAATTGAAGTGAGGAACCAGAGAACTGTTTTGGGGTGGATAGAAACCAACATGAGACAAGTTACAGTCGAAGCACCTGCTCACCTTTGGATATATGCCCTCGAGGGCAAAAATGAGACGTCTTGTCCCAACAGAAATCTGAGCAAAGAAGTGCCCTAACAAACAACAAATAACACCTATATAAACCTAGGGTAAAAAAGAGTGGATTGGCTCCTGAAATAGAGAACAACATACTTGGAAAGACGTCGACCACTCCTTTGCCTGGACCAAACCGGTCTTGTGCCACTCACGACAATCATCGCGATTAGGGCATGAGCGACGCCCCGTGTCAATTTCCTGGGTTGGGGGAGAACTTCGAACTCATCTATCAAACCTTCCGTGTCCTCGTAGTATGGAGTCAAATCAAGTATGTTTCATATAGTAGAAATATATGAATTTCGTGGTATGTCAATCATATAGGCGTTATCTTTCTAAAGCATATTCTGGTATAATAAGTATCCATCCTTTTTAGAAAAATTGAGTTGGAGCTGCATGTAGATGGATATCCTCAACCACCTTTTGAATTGGTCCACCTCATTTTGAATTGGTCCCATGGAACTCGTGACTAGAGCATGAACAAAGCCCCACATCACTGCCGCCTAATTATTAGTCCCAAAGTTTTAAAGAAATTCTTGAGAAATACTGGCAAGAATGGTTATGATTCATTTAGATAATTATAAATTGGGTAATCAGTTTGTTTACTTTTGTTTTCAGTATCATCTTTACTTACATTGATACTAACAAATTGATTTTTATTAGGAATAATTTTGACAATGTATTTCATATTAGCAATTTATTCCGTTGGAAGTATAATACTCTTAGTATTATAGAAAATTGTTTAAATCACTATATATATTTGTCGGTTGATCATACATTAGAAATACATCTGATGATAGTCATGATGAAAATATATTTAATATTGGTGAAATTTTACAGTTGCTCTTCTGATAACTGATTGCTCATGGCTAAGAATTTAGTTGCTCAACTAATTCGGATGCAGATAGCTAGAGTGGGTATAAATTTTTTTCAATTTTGATAGAAATGGTATGATTAATATTAAAATCTTTCAATCACAATTTAATCAGCCAAGTATAAATTTCTATTTGTCAGTTTCCGAGAATATTTTAAATTAAATACATATAATTAGGTTAATAGGATGTAGGTAAAGCAAAAAAAGAACTTTGAGAGGCAAATGGAATCCATTTGAAGATTGATATAGATGGTAGAAATATTAAAGGTATTCAATGATTGATGGAATTCATTGGAACTGACTCATTTGTTATTACAAGAGAGATAATAAAAAGCCTCTCATGGATTTATAGTTTTTATGTTTATGGATTGATTTAGTATTAGACATCTTATAGATTGCTTACTCCTTAATATTTTGTGAGATCTTTTTTATCAGTGTAGAATTTATTGTTGGTATAATTTAGAGTCTAATTTGGGTTAGCATCTTTAATCTAACCTTATAAAATATTGTATTAGTTATCTTTTGATGAAATAAATTATAAATTTTTGTTTAAAAAAGAAAATGTTGTGTCGCCAATCCTTTGTCAGCGGACTATCACAATCATGCAGCATGTTTACATTGATTTGAATTTTCTTCAAACAAAAAAAAAAAAAATATAAAGTCATGCATTTACATTACATCAAACCAAACAACTACGAGTACTTCAAATATATTAAATTTGAATCACAATGTATTCCTTTCATATTACATTCCTTTTTCAACAAACCAAATAACCCCTAATTTCTCAATGAGTTGATCGTAGCATTTTATTTTTACTTTTGCAACTAAAAGNGTAATCTTCGATCCTTGCAACGGTGTCCTGGAGTAAACTTCTCATAACGCCGAAAATATAACCCTTTGAATCACTTCTCCCGGATCTCTGTCGCTATAAGACGTTTGAATGTTGCTCCCGATCAAGGTCTATTATTCGTGTCTCGTGCAGCCTCCCTCTAGACTTCCACTATTTGAACTTTTGGCATTGGCATGGTTGTAATTGTTTCGTACGATGCTCAATCTGTGTTGTTCCTGTCATCTTTCTTTATTTGGTTTTCATCTTCCATCATATGGGCTAGCTCCATCATCTCCCTCAATTCCCGCAGTCTTAATAATCGGAGTGTTGCTCGTATTTCGAGCTTTAAGCCCTTCATGAAATTCCCCTCCAGTCCTGTTTCAGAAATCTCCCACAGTCGTCTCGATAATAATTCAAATCTCTGTTTGTATTTCATAACATTCGCCTCCTGATTCAAGGCACAAAATTGCTGGTATAGGACTCCTTCCCAAACGACTTAAAAATGTTCGAATAAACAATTCTTAAATTCATCCCACGAATGAATCAGGTATCCAGCCTCCCTNTCTAGTTCGGCTTCTAGTGAGGAGCTTGAGTTCCACGAAACTGTCCCTTTTCATACTCCTATGGATACTCCTATCATTTCTACCATTGAGGAGTCATCTGTCCCGTTGAATGCACCATCTCATCCTCCCATTGTCCGTGTCTACACTCAACACACCCGTCCCAATACTCCGACTTTGGATTATGCTACCTCTTTACAAGACCTTGAATCCACTCCAGACCATATCCTCAGCATGACCCCTTATCCAAATGAAGAGATGAGTTCTCTGAGTAAGGTACGCAATCAAACATGTCCCTCAATTATATGGTAAAATATGTCTCTTTCCACGGTTTATCGTCGACCTACAAGAAATTTGCTACTGCCCTAATGGATCATCAGATCCCTATTATTAATGAGGTTGCTCTTGTTAATCCAGCCTAGAAAACGATAGTAAGAGAGTAGATGAATGCCCTTTAGCAAAACCATAAGTGCGACGTTGTGGATCTGCCTCGGATTAAGAAAGCTATAAGGTATCGCTGGATTTTCAACAACAAGTTCAACTCAGATGGGTCATTTGAACGCAATAAAGTAAGATAGATCACCAAAGAATACTCTCAGACCAATGAAATTGATTATGAGGAGACATTTTCTTCAGTGGCTAACTTAAACACAATTCAAGTCCTGATATAACTTGTGGTGAATCTGAATTGGTCTTTATTCCAACTTGAGGTTAAGAATGCATTCTTGAATGAAGAGCTGATAGAAGAGGTGCACATGTGTTACGATCCAGAGCAAAAATTGTCACGATTCTCCACCAAGATTAGGGCAAACAGATTTCTTATTTCAAAAATTCAAACAAATCAATGAAAATACAAAGATAAGAACCTAAGATTCGAGAGGTAGACGATCTTTCCCAGTTCTTATAATTCGAGAAGAAGGAAATCTCTCCCAAACCCAAGATTTAAGACTCACAATCCAATCTTATGCAAAACATAACCCTAGACATAACAAGTTATACTCAAGAATAATAACAATAAAAAACTAAAAAAGCCCTTAAGCGTATAAAACACAATTTTTTTCCTTAGACCAGGTACCCTCGTAACAACACTCCCCCCAAAAGACATCTTGTCCTCAAGGCAGGAATAAAATAAGAGTATCCCTCCTCCCTCACTATTGTCTCTATTTCTTCATTCTCTATTTTCTCGTACTGCACTATGAAAACTTGTAATCTTCGATCCTTGCAACGGTGTCCTGGAGTAAACTTCTCATAACGCCGAAAATATAACCCTTTGAATCACTTCTCCCGGATCTCTGTCGCTATAAGACGTTTGAATGTTGCTCCCGATCAAGGTCTATTATTCGTGTCTCGTGCAGCCTCCCTCTAGACTTCCACTATTTGAACTTTTGGCATTGGCATGGTTGTAATTGTTTCGTACGATGCTCAATCTGTGTTGTTCCTGTCATCTTTCTTTATTTGGTTTTCATCTTCCATCATATGGGCTAGCTCCATCATCTCCCTCAATTCCCGCAGTCTTAATAATCGGAGTGTTGCTCGTATTTCGAGCTTTAAGCCCTTCATGAAATTCCCCTCCAGTCCTGTTTCAGAAATCTCCCACAGTCGTCTCGATAATAATTCAAATCTCTGTTTGTATTTCATAACATTCGCCTCCTGATTCAAGGCACAAAATTGCTGGTATAGGACTCCTTCCCAAACGACTTAAAAATGTTCGAATAAACAATTCTTAAATTCATCCCACGAATGAATCAGGTATCCAGCCTCCCTCCACTGAAAAAAGGCTAAAGCTTTCCCCTCCAAACACAATCTTGTTGCCATGAGTTTCTCCTCTTTATCTAACTCATTCACCGCGAGTATAGCTCCGCCCGATACACCCACCCATATGTATCTTCCCCTTCGAAGATCGGCATCATCAACTTCCTAACTCTAGCATCTTCACCCAAATTTCCTCTTTCTTCATTGTTTCCCCCATGTACCGAGAGTGAAACTCGTTCCTTCGACCGTAGTCATATCCCCTCCCTGTTTCTCCGTCAGCATCAGCGTCAATACCTATCTTCTCACCAACGACATCGCCTTCTTTGCGGCCACGTACAACATCGAAGACGCCATCACCCAAACTCGACAAGAGAAAGAGAGAGGAAGATGATATGTGGCAGGATCACGAGCTCTTACTGCGCCAGTGTCCAACTAAACCCACTAAAATACACTTTTTATTTTTACTTTTTTTAGTGGAAACCACCCTTTAATTTGGATGATTTTAATTGGACACTGGACTCAAAATTTGTGTCTTGCGTCCAGTGTCTTGACGCAATAAAAAGCCCAGGTTTACGGGTCTTTTCCTCGAGAAAATTTTTCATATGTTCACCAGCTGCGTATGGTGAACGAAATACATTTTCAAAATTTTCTTTCAAAAAAAATTAAAAGTGAGGCCCACTAACATATACTTTTGGGTAGGGAGAGTTTTAATTAGTTCACCATACGCAGCTCTGCGTCCGATGAACGTATGGAAAAATTTTCATTTTTCTCAAGTCTGCTCAGGTTCTTGGTCGACAAGACAAGAATAAACTGAGCGCCCCCACCTTAATAATAAAACTTCGCTGCACAGAAGCAGTGTGTATATGTTGCCTGTATGTTTATTTTTTTACAGTTTTAATTGTTCATCCAATTATTAGGTAATTTATGCTTGGCTTACTGCAAAAAGTTAGAAAATTTATTCCAGCTTTGGTTCAAAGGAGGATTTGGGAATGTTAATTTAGATTTTGCATGATCTGAGACTGAATTCCTATATTTCTTAGGGATAACCTTAAGATTATCTATGTATGGTTCTTTTTATTACATTCCAACAGCTAAATCCTCGTAGAACTTGCCAAACAGCTTTATTGGATTTACATGATTTATGGGATTTATTATATCCTAACAACTTAAATCCCAACCTATGCCAGACAGCCCTCAAGGCATAATCTCAAACAAAATTAAAAACAATCAATTAGCTTGACAGAATTAGCAGGAAGCAGATATGGGCGAAGCGAAGGAGAGGACAAACCCGCATAGTTAAGAGTGTAAGACAACCCGTTGCATCCGCGAGCCTTGACGCCGAGACGGAGGAAGGGCCGTTGCCGGAGATCAAGCAGATGGCGGATTCGCGCGGCAGCAGCATCTGTCAGCGTCAGCGCCTGTCTTCTCGCCAACGGCATCGCCTTCTCTGCAGTCGCCTTCAGCATCGAAGACGCCATCTCCCTCGACGAGATCCCGAGGTAGCCCTAATGGCAACTGCTTCACGCGAGTACGGAGAGGAAAGATGTGAGTTTCGGGTCTCGGTAAGTAAGCCACTATCTCCTTCCGTTGCCTTCCGTCGATCTCGTCGATCCAAGAGACGGGAAGCTGCGATCCTCCCGTTGCCTTCCGTCGATCTCGTCGAAGCTGCGATCCTCCCGTTGCCTTCCGCGATCTCGTCGGTCCAATATATCGGAAGCCGCGCCACTGCCTTTTTGTCCACCTAGAATGTGTATTCCGCACGCAGATGCAGTACCTTATCCCAAATAACCTTTTTCATGCCAAAGAATGTTTCAATAACTCAATATGAACTTAATATCGAGCGTTACTGGGAGGTTATGTGAGATATTAACCCCAATAGTATTGCACTCAATAAATTCTCAATAACCTATTAATATATTTCGCGTTAGGCACTTATCTTTTTTTTTTCTGTCATTGGAGGGTTTTATGAGATTATTGAAGATATTAACTTCAATAACAGCGATATAACACTCTAATACCCTCCAAATAACCTTCATATGCATGCAATTTTGCGTGTGTATGACGTACGTAAATATTTTTCCCAGATGTAAGCCTCAATCTCGTTGGTTCAAGAGATGGGAAACAGGATCCGATTTACCTAGGGCAATCAGATATGTATGTGGCAATCCTTGGTCTTCTCTCTTCTGTTGATAACGTCGAGATCGATGGTGATCTTGCAAACATATTTTTTATTGTAGTAATTCAAATAACTCAATGAAATTCAATGAAAATATAAATATACTCACTTACAATTGGAGGGGTTGATCTGTTCTAATTCATACGATTTGAGAAATCAGAGATTTCTCCCAATTCCTATAAATTAAAATGTTGGAAATCTCACCCAAACCTTAAACTTAAGACTTAGAATCCAATCTCATGCATAACCTAATGCTAGACATAATAAGTATTTTTTTATCCAATAATAATAATAATAATAAAAGAACAAATTGCCCTTAGGCATATAAAAGATAAAATTGCTCTTAGGCTAGGCGCCCTCGTAACAATTTCTCCCTCTGGGTTTTGATTCTACTGCCTCCAGATGACAGGTGTATAGGCTACAAAAGTCTCTTTATGGGCTAAAGCAATCCCCAAGAGTCTGGTTTGGCAAGTTTACAAAGGTGGTTGTGAGTCATAGTCATACTCATACTCAATCAAATCACACTCTCTTCTTTCGACATTCCTCCAATGACCGGGTAGATATCCTTATTGCCTGTGTTGACGATATTGCTCTTACATGTAACAATCTCCCAGCATTAGAGTACTTGAAAAGACATTCTTGTTTCATCCTTTGAGATGAAAAACTTGGGATCTCTGTTATTTCTTAGCCATAAAAGTGGTCCGGTCATCTCATGGAATTTGTCAGTCTCAATGCAAATATGTGATTGATCTTTTGACATTGAAAAAAACATTTTTTTGCAAACTGTTGGTGTTCTATGGATTCTAATAAAAAATTATATGACATTCCAATTGTTGTGTCTGTCAACAAGATTCATTGTCAGCGCCTTGTGGAGAAACTCATTTATCTCACTTATACTCTCCCCAACATATTTCACGCAGTTGAAATAGTGAGTCAATTCATGCTTGACCCCTATGGGCACCACCTCCAAGCTGTCTACCGTATTCTCCACAACTTAAAAGGTACACCGGGCTAAGGTTCATTTTCCTCCCGTCACACCTCTCGGTCTATTGTGGTGTATGCAAATGTTGATTCGGCCAGATCAGTTCATGTACGACGTTCCACCTCGGGGTATTGCTCATTTCTATAGGACAATCTTGTCACATGGAAAAGCAATAAAAAGTCTATGGTTGCCCGAATTAGTGGTGAAACTGAATTTCAATCTATGTCCTTAGAAATCAGTGAAGCTCTCTGCTTACGCATCATGCTCTGTAAACTCTGTACGCCAGCTTCGTCCCATTGCATTTATTCTATGAACTCCGTACGCCAACCTCCGTCTCTCTGCCTACGCATCATGCCTTCATTTTGTTTTTATAGTAAATAAATTCCTGATTATCTTTTATTGTTGGCTTTGAAGTATCTTCTCTGATCTTTTGTTTGGTTGTTTTTTTCTTTTTGTTTCTTCTTGTGTTTTTTCCTTTTTTCTTGTTTATGTTGTGAGTGCGAGTTATAATTTTTTCTTTTCTTGGGGAAGAAACCTTTTTCTTTTTCTTGTGTGAGTTGTATAGAGATTTAGGTTTGGGTTCCTTTTCTCATTTTTTGTATTTCTTTTTGTTGCAATAAAATGAAACCCGCATAATGCTCTTTTACTAAAAAAAAAAATAACCTCTCACTTTTAAATGTCGGCATATATGCCAAGATAATTATAACTTTTAGCAGTTTTCTTTATAGCATTTCTAATTAATAGTTTATGTTACATTTTTTTCTAAAAATTATCTTACAAAATTTGTAAAAAGATTGTTATTTTATTATAAATAAAATAAATTTATTTCCTAGGTTTCATTTCTGAAGGAAATTTAGTGCTCTCCTTCTTTGTTAAAGTATGTGTTTTAAAATTTTGTTTACTCTTTTATGTTGGGGGCATTTACATACATACTATCAAATTCCTAAATATTTACATATCTAGCATATAAAATTTGCTGGTAGGTATGCCTTTCCAAAGTTTTAAGAGAGAGAAAAAACTAATCTAGAACATGTAAATCTCAAGATAAACCAAAAGGAAAATTGAACAAAAAATTAAATCACAATCTTACATCACTTTGAATCACTTCTCAAGATTTGGCTTTAAATGCATTCACAAAATGTTTCAAAACAAGAGAATGAGGTTTAGAAGAATTGAGATAGAAGAAAAAATTTGAGGTTTTTGAAGTATTATGCATTAGCTTTTTGACATATCAAATCATGGAAATGATTTTAGGAAAAAAAATTGGGAAGATATTTGTTGTACTAAAACAAAGGGAAAAAGAAAAAAGGCAGCTTAAGCAACACTCTAATGGCTTAAAATTGGTCAGTATGAAGTTAAAAAGTTTGTGTTGGATCCTTCCTAGGTCAATAACATAACTTTTGAAATGCTGTTTGCATGTAGGTGTTTTTGGTTGCCTGCAAATGCATGGTATGCAAACAATGAGTGCATAGGTATGCGCAGGTGTGTAAATGGACAACATACAATAGCTGGCATATGTAGTAGCCAGTAGGTGCATGTACTTGTGTGTTTTGGAGAGATAAGTTGCACGGTGAAGCAGGGTGCACAGATGGCTAAGAGCATATATGGCGACATTTGCTTCAGCTTTAGAGGAGGAATTCAACGACAAAGGCAATTGGCAGATAGAGAAGCTGATTGCACATGAAGGGGATATGACAAGCCAACAGTAGATCAAAAGCTATTATTATGCTGAAATAAAGTTTGGAAAATGTTATTTTAAAAATATAAAATTAAAAATAAAGGCAATAACTTACATAACATTCACATTTTATAATATTTACAAAACTAAGACACAACTACCTCCATTTGCATTGATAGCACATATTCCAATGAGCACAACAAAACACCAACCAACACTTACCCGCTTTCATTAAGAGGTTGTTGGAGNAACTAACACACAACTACCTACATTTGCATTGATAGCACATATTCCAATGAGCACAACAAAACACCAACCAACGCATACCGCTTTCATTAAGAGGTTGTTGGATTCTTTGAATTTGTGGTGTAAAATAAACAAAATGTAGGAGCTTTCAAATTTTCAATGTTTTGTTGAATGAAATGAGATGAAATGCAGTGAAAAAAAATTGATGAATTTGAAATTTATCTTGAAATTCAAAACTGGTGTATTCCGAAATCATAATATTTAGGTGATCCTCAACTGCACTGTAAACTATACATTGTCTAATACCAGAGTTAACCCAAAATAGAAAAAGTAAATATTATTACTAAAACTCAAATGTAAACTTATACACAACCAATAGGAATAGGAAATAACAACAAGATTCCAGAAATAGAAATTAGCAATTGACGCGACATGAACACTCAATGTGGGTAGTTTCTAGGGCGGTGGTGGTGGTTGATGAGGGTTTTAAAGATGGTGCGGGGGTGGAAAATACAATTGGCAAACATAAAATAACAAGGAAGCAATTTCCCTAGGGTCGGACAAGAAGTACACAGTTGAGGGATGATGAGTGAGGGTTGGTCAGAGTAAGAGTAGAAGGGGAAAGGGGAAATGTAAGTGGTTGCAATTGGGGTGCTGCTGGAAGCATGTCGGTGGTGTGATAGCTAGAGGGAAAGCCTGTAAGGAAGGCTAGAAAGAGAAGGCAGTCGATTCGGAGGGTTGCATGGGCTGTTGGGGAGGACGTCAGCAAGGTTGGCGACGATAGAAGTTGATTGGTAATTGAAGGCAGGAACCAGGGAGCAGTTTGGGGGTGGATAGACACCAACATGAGACAAGTTACAGTCGAAGCACCTGCTCACCTTTGGACATAGGCCCTCGAGGGCAAAAATCAGTCGTCAACGGTTGTCCCAACAGAAATCTGAGCAAAGAAGTGCCCTAACAAACAACAAATAACACCTATATAAACCTAGGGTAAAAAAGAGTGGATCGGCTCCCTCAAAGAGAGAACAAGATACTTGGAAAGACGTCGACCCCTCCTTTGCCTGGACCAAACCAGTCTCGTGCCACTCACGACAATCATCGCGATTAGGGCATGAGTGACGCCCCGTGTCAATTTTCATGGGTTGGGGGAGAACTTCGAACTCATCTATCGATCCTTATGTGTCCTCATAGTATGGAGTCAAATCAAGTATGTTGCATGTAGTAGAAATATAAGAATTTCGTGGTATGCAATCATATAGGCGTTATCTTTCCAAAGCATATTCTGGCATAATAAGTATACATCCTTTTTGGAAAAAATGGAGTTGGAGTTGCATGTGGATGGATATCCTCAACCACCGTTTGAATTGGTCCACCTCCTTTTGAACTGGTCCCATGGCACTCGCGACTAGAGCACGAACGACGCCCCGCATCACTGTCGCCTAATTATTAGTCCCAAAGTTTTTAAGAAATTCTTGAGAAATACTGGCAAGAATGGTTACGATTCATTTAAATAATTATAAATTGGGTAATAAGTTGGTTTACTTTTGTTTTCATAATTTAATCAGCTAAGTATAGATTAAATTAAATACAAATTCTAGTTGATTATAATTAGGTTAATAGGATGTAGGTAAAGCAAAAAAAAAGAACTTTGACAAGCAAATGGAATCCATTTGAAGAAATATGAAAGGTATTCAATGGTTGATGGAATTCATTGGAACTGGCTCATTTGTTATTACAATAGAGATAATAAAAAGCCTCTCATGGATTTATAGTTTTTATGTTTATGGATTGATTTAGTATTAGAGGTCTTATAGATTGCTTATTCCTTAATATTTTGTGAGATCCTTTTTATCAGTGTAGAATTTATTGTTGGTATAATTTAGAGTCTAATTTGGGTTAGCATCTTTAATCTAACCTTATAAAATATTGTATTATTTGTCTTTTGATGAAATAAATTTTAAATTTTTGTTTAAAAAAAAAAACTAGTGTCGCCAGTCCTTTGTCAGCGAACTATCGCAATCATCCAGCATGTTTACATTGATTTGAATTTTCTTCAAACAAAAAAATAAAATGTAAAGTCATGCATTTACATTACATCAAACCAAACAACTACGAAGTACTTCAAATATATTAAATTTTAATCACAATGTATTCCTTTTATATAACATTCCTTTTTCAACAAACCAAATAATTTCTCAATGAGGTGATCGTAGCATTTTATTTTTTATTTTGCAACTAAAAGTTCTTATATTTTATATTTGCAAAATGATAATTTCAAGATCATTACACAAATATATTTATATAAATGAGTCTACTAGATCATCATCTTTACTGAACAATCTCTCAACACTACCAAAAATTATATATGCACCGACCTTAAAAAAAGGCAGTCAAAATTGGGCTCATTTTGGTCCCTTGCCCCCATCTAANAGATCATCACCCATAATAAGGCTCGTATATATATATATATATATATATATGAGTCTACTAGATCATCATCTTTACTGAACAATCTTCCAACACAACAAAAAATTATATATGCACTGACCACAAAAAAAGGCAGTCTAAATTGGGCTCATTTTGGTCCCTTGCCCCATCTAAGCATGTAATTAGTTTGGATGGATTAGTTAATGTATTTGTTAAACCAATTGAGCTTGACTAAATTATAGACAACATAGTTTGGATTATTGGGTTCCATTTTTTTTTTTTTGGAACAATTTTTTAGTAGTAAAATTTCAATATTTATACTACAAAATTCAACTCCTCCCACTAACTGGACAAGAAGAGGTTACAAGATTATAGGTATTTGTTAAGTGATAACAGACAGCCAACAACAACCTAAAAAAATTATCAAGAAATAACCTAGATATACTAGTAAGGAAATAAAAGTCATATGAGGCAGCATAAATTGTAGTTGGGCTACAATAGCCACAGATGATGGTTGGTGATTGATGGTGGTTGGTGGCTACCAACTCTCATTGTGAGTTCAGATTTAATTTTGACCTCACTCACCTCCCCTTTTGTGAAGAATAGGGGCATACTTATTTTTTTTATAGGAGCATTTTAATAAATTTTGGCATAGTCTCAAAACACTCAATCGAACAATCCATGTTAATTCTTATAATCATATGTTATTAAAGTATCTTAATGATATTATATTTAAATGTTCATCGTCTAGTTGGATTCCTCTCGTTGAGCCACTCAATCTGATTATAAGCACTAAATTCATATATCGTTTGACTTTCCAATTAAAGTTCCAAAATTTCAAGTTATATTCCAAGTGCTTGATCTGAAGTCATTGGGACTCAAATTAAATCACTTTTGGTGTAATCAGATTTGTATTATAGAGATGTCAAGTTTGATTATAAATTTGTTAAATTTGGTGTTTATGAATTTGAAAGTTATCTTACCCAAAATGCATCAAAATTCTTGCATGATCATGTGGTGAGTATTTTGAGGGCATATCAATTGCCCCTTATTTTCATAAGTCAACATTTGTGATGAATTAAGCCCTTCAAACATTCACAGCTCAAAATTTCAATTTTACAAATACTATCAAACCCGATCATTTCCTGTACTTCAATGCGGACCTCCCATTAGGTCGTGAACCAAGTAAAGTTACCACAATCATAATTTTAAATATTCTTAAAGTTTGCATGTTCATAGGAGCAAAAAAACTATTCAAATTTTTAAGTTACCCAAAATTGAGTATAGAAACTTGGTTGAGGAGCAAATATATCAGAATTGAATTGTGAAGAATCAAGCAAGCACATGTGCATGATCAAGAATGTTCAAGCAAGCGCATGTGCGCTCATAGCAACGTTTGGAAACACACACACACTCAGCAATAGGGGTGTAAACGAGCCGAATATGAGCGAACCATGCTCAACTCGTGTTCCGCTCGTTTATATTTCGAGCTCAAAAAGTGTGTTCGTGTTTGACTCGTTTGCTTAACGAGCCGAACACGAGCTGTTCACGAACAAAGAGTCATTTTAACAATCCTAATCATGTAACCATAAGANATTTTAGTTCCAAAAGCCTTACTTTAATGACATTTTTGTGATTATGAAGAGAACGAAACATACCGTCAAAGCAGAACAAGATAGATGATGCTTTAATAACATAAACAGATCATAAAGATCATAAAAATTATTTTTTTGACAAGTGATTTAAATCTTCATTCGTCGAAAAATTTATATTCCCGAAGAAGTGTTGACCATGCACGAGGCTCCTGCAAGCTGAAGAGTAAGTCTTTAATTTTCTTTTATTTTATTTGACTTTTACTTATTTAATGCATATTAATTTGTTTCAAATGTTCAAGGTAAAGGATATTAATCTTGAGTTAAATTTCAGAGTTTTAAAAATTAAATATTTTTGAAATGAAAATAAATAAAAGTAATGTTAAAATTCAAGATGTAATAGACATAAAAATAAGATGCAAAATGCAAAATCAAATCATTCATGACGATGACTTTCTTTCTTTGCGACATCAAGAAATATACAAAACTTGAGATGACTGAATGACGCACGAGCTAATCTTAGTGATAATGCAAAGAGTCTGAACACTCTGAAAGCAAAAAAATTATTGATTTTTGAAAATGAGAACAAAATAGTATAAGCTAAAATTTAAAAAAAAATATTAATAATAAAATTGAGCTTGATCGAGGGTTGCAAAAGATTTAAAAAAAGCTATTGACTTTCAAGAGCATAATTTAAAATCATAATAAAAAAAGCTCATGATCATACTTATGCTTTTGAACTTAAAGATTCAAAATGACAATATTTGGAGGAAGGATTTGTCTAAGACTCCTTGAAAGCTTTCCGTTTAGTGCGTCGCCGGAATGAGGTTAGCATCATCAGTGTATCTCTCGTATAAGAATTTAAAAATTCTTGTTCATTTTCAAAATATGAGTGTTAAAAGCAAGTTGAAGACATTCTCTAATGACAAGGAGGATAGTGATATCGACTAGCGCATATTTCTTGACAAAATTCTTTCTTTTCTCCATTCCTATGTATTTTANATGAGTGTTAAAAGCAAGTTGAAGACATTCTCTAATGACAAGGAGGATAGTGATATCGACTAGCGCATATTTATTGACAAAATTCTTTCCTTTCTCCTTTCCTATGTATTTTGTAAGCATATTTATCATTACAACGTTGCATGAGTCAAATCAATATAGGTATTAACAAAGTTATTAATATTTAATTTTTAAAACAGAGGACATATATATATATATATATATATATTATATATCCTTTCATTAATGTATGTGATTTTGAGCCTTAATATGACAATGATGAGGTTTATCAATGAGTAATATCAACTATGCTAATTATATGTAGTAAGGAGGTTATTATAAGTGTGAGGTAACACTCTAAACTCTTAACCTGCAAGGAATGGATCCTAAGGGATCCACCAATGGTTTTTGACCTATCTCGGGTTTTGCATTAGCGTTACTCAAAAAAGTTTAACCCATGAATGAGATTTGAAGTAGTCCACAAAAAAATATTTACGTCCGAGATTGTTTATCGATGAGTTACTCAATAATATTAGCAAGTATGGAAGAGATCGGAAAAATCCATCAATGACTCATGACNATGTAGTAAGGAGGTTATTATAAGTGTGAGGTAACACTCTAAACTCTTAACCTGCAAGGAATGGATCCTAAGAGATCCACCAATGGCTTTTGACCTATCTCGGGTTTTGCATTAGCGTTACTCAAAAAAGTTAAACCCATGAATGAGATTTGAAGAAGTTCACAAAAAAATATTTACGTCCGAGATTGTTTATCGATGAGTTGCTCAACAATATTAGCAAGTATGGAAGAGATCGGAAAAATCCATCAATGACTCATGATNTATCGAACGAAATTAACGAGCCGAACACGAGCTTCTTAACGAGTCGAACACGAGTTGTTCGCGAACAACGAGTCGTTTTGACGGCCCTACTCAGCAATGAACAAATAGTTGTTGCATTGTATCATGATCTTTCCAATTGAATTAGAGGAAATCTCATAAAAGATTAAGGACTGGAGATGTCATTATCAACTATTATTGGTGATGATTTGATTCTTTTCCAGAGAAATTTTATTTCTCAAATCATTGAAGGTTATGCTGCCTAACAATTAATAGAGCTATTCTCTACTGCCTGGATATCCCACAGTTTATGAGATAAGTTTAAGTGCTAGTCTTCAATTCTGGCTAACTCCTAAAGTTTATTATTACTTTATCGACATGTGAGACATCTTTCTCAACTTTTATGTCGGAGTTATGACAATCGTTATTAAACTGATTGTGTTCTTTAGAGAGTCTGGAGCGAAACTGACACCATTGTTCTTTGCAAGATAGACATTTATATATGATAATCAAGTATGTATATGTTACATTAGTAAATAGTTGGACCCTAAAATGAGAGACCCTTCAAAGAGCTAGTTTAATAGATTTTTTTGACGAAAAATAAGAAAATTTTCAAGAAAAATGATTAAGATTCAAAGGGCTGCTTGTCACTCTTCATGTCATAGAAGAAACATATGATCTATTCGTCACATTTGAAATATCAAAGATCTTCAATATGAGACATATCATCTCGATAAATGTGAATGAAAAAATGTTGTTCAATGTTGGTTTTTCTATTTAAGAAGATCTCATGTCATCATGTTAAAAATTTTGATAAGAACAAAATGAGATTTTAGTTCCAAAAGCCTTACTTTATTGACCTTTTTGTGATTATAAAGCGAACGAAACATCCGCTCAAAGCAGAACAAGATAGATGATGCTTTAATAACATAAACAGATTCTAAAAGATCAAAAAAATTATTTTTTTGACAAGTGATTTAAATCTTCATTCGTCAAAAATATATATTCCCGAAGAGGTGTTGAACATGCACGAGGCTCCTACAAGCTGAAGAGTAAGTCTTTAATTTTCTTTTATTTTATTTGACTTTTACTTATTTAATGCATATTAATTTGTTTCAAATGTTCAAGGTAATGGATATTAATCTTGGGTTAAATTTCACCTTAAAGCGATAAAATATAGAGTTTTAAAAATAAAATATTTTTGAAATGAAAATAAATAAATGTGGTGTTAAAATTCAAGATGTAATAGATATAAAAATAAGGTGCAAAATGCAAAATCAAATCATTCTTTATGATGACTTTCTTTCTTTGGGACATCAAGAAATATACAAAACTTGAGATGAGTTAGTGATGCACGAGCTAATCTTAGTGATAATGCAAAGAGTTTGAACACTCTGAAAGCAAAAAACTATTGATTTTTGAAAATGAGAACAAAATAGTATAAGCTAAAATTTAAAAAAGTATTAATAATAAAATTGAGCTTGATCGAGGGTTACAAAAGATTTCAAAAAAGCTATTGACTTTCAAGAGCATAATTTAAGATCATAATAAGAAAAGCTCATGATCATATTTATGCTTTTGAACTTCAAAGATTCAAAATATCAATATTTGGAGGAAAGATTTATCTAAGACTCCTTGAAAGATTTCCGTTTAGTGCGTCGTCGGAATGAGGTTAGCATCATCAGTGTATCTCTCATATAAGAATTTAAAAATTCTTGTTCATTTTCAAAATATGAGTGTTAAAAGCAAGTTGAAGACATTCTCTAACGACAAGGAGGATAGTGATATTGACTAGCGCATATTTCTTGAGAAAATTCTTTCCTTTCTCCATTCCTATATATTTTATAAGCATATTTATCATCACAAAGTTGCATGAGTCAAATCAGTATAGGTATTAACAAAGTTATTAATATTTAGTTTTTAAACCAGAGTGACCTCAAATCATTTAATAATTGTCCTACATATATATATATCCTTTCATTCATGTATGTGATTTTGAGCCTTAATATGACAATGATGAGGTTTATCAATGAGTAATATCAACTATGCTAATTATATGTATTAAGGAGGTTATTATAAGTGTGAGGTAACACTCTAAACTCTTAACCTGCAAGGAATGCATCCTAAGAGATCCACCAATGGCTTTTGACCTATCTCGGGTTTTGCAAAGATAACGAGCATAATATGAAAGAATATGTCGACGTTATGCTAGTGAAAAAGCTTAAAGACATCCAAACATATCTCTAACTTAGAAGAATATTTTTAACTTCTTTGACATTATGATATGTATCTCAATCAGACTAAATGTGTCTTTTGAGTCACATCAAGCAAATTCCTTTGATCCACATATCCTGAGAAGGAAGCAAGTCCTGAGAAGATTAGGCCACTTAAAGATATAGTGAATCTAAGAACTATCAAAGAAGTATGACACTTGAAAATGTGGATAACTCATTTGTTTTTCTTCTTAGCGTGCTCAGAAGATACCTATTTTTAATAATACTGAGTGGCATATGAATAATTAGTTCTCAATAAACATATGAATGTCATGCTGCTTTTGAGCCAATACTTAGTCTCCCCATCCCACCTATTGAAACATCTTCAATGAGAGACATTGTACATATACCTTGTTGTTTTCCCTCAAGCAATAAGCTCAATCCTAGTAAGAGAAAAAATATGTGTAGTGGTCCTTCTACGATGTTAGTAAAATCCTCTCTAAAATGAAGAGTCACTACCAGTTGGTGACCAAAATGTCATGAACCTAGTATTCTTAACACAAATATTACGTTCATATTTCCAAGCTCACACTATCTACACACACCTCCCATTAAAATTCATCATAAAAAATTAAACGCATCCAAAACGCTGATTAAGTGGTCAATGGCATTAACGCAATTTGACATCCACCTTCTATCTTGGTCAGACATTGATGACTTCGTAGTGGAATAATCAAACCCATGAAAGAGATCCACCATTCATATCCTTGTTGAATAGTCAACTTCCCATATGGTGTCACCTAATGAACCTTGTAAGTTGATGGAGCTTTCAAGAGCTTCGAGTTTGGTACCGGAATCCTACTTCTCAATTAAGAGAAGGAGTCGCTTGCCAAAATTATAAAAATTAATATCAAATAATTTATTTGGAAGAATATGATTTGTTAGTTTAGCCTCCTTTCAAAGATCATCACCCATAATAAGGCTCGGTTCTACAAGATAGTTTTCACATGCATCTGTAAAGATCTTCACATCAAATTGTTGCATACAGTTGTAGCTCATCAACAAGCAAAGGGCAAACGTAGGCCACCAACTGAATTATACTCAAGGAAATGAAAAAATGCCCGTGAAAGCTAAGGGAAACAGGGTAAAGAACACTTACATGTTTTCTATGCCTATCACACCACCTCAAAAACTCCAATTTGGGAGACACCCAACAATCTATGCTTTGATACAGAGGTCATCATCTCGATCGGCATAACGATCCCAAGCCCTATAGCTCAGGCCTTTAATCTCGACAACAACAAAGAAAAATTGGGCAAATTTTAGATTTGCTCTCAGAAACCCATGATATCACCCTTCTCAAATCAATCTCATCTCACCAAAGGATAATTCACCACTTAAACAGAAGAGTGAAACTTTGGCCTACCTTTATACGAGGACCCATTGAAATAAATAGATGACTGTTTGAGAGGATCCTTATGTGATAACCGCTATGATCATGGCAGAGACATTCAAGCTCATGGATCCTGACGAAAAGAATGCTTTGAGCTTAGAAGGAAAAAAGTCTTCACAAATATTATAAATAACCATTATTATGTCATACAACCTTTATTTTCTCTCTTTGACTATTTTCTCTCCTTATTAATTACTCTCTATCCCAATTTTGTTTTTTCTTTCCACATTTCATCTATTATAGTTATCTTATAATATTAATGTAAAGTTATTAAATAAAAAATATAAATTTTCCTTCTTAGCTTTCTTTATGCATAAGCTTCTCATGGAGTGTGATCATGATTATATCTCCAACAAAAATTATGGTCAACTTAGGAGTAACCCAAGCCACAAAGTCAAAAAATACACAATCTCCATTACATTTTAGTCGGAGTACGATCAATCTAAAAGGATTTCAATCTAAAATTTTTCATATAGGTTAATGTCGTTGCACTGCACACCGACAAACAACTTCGAATATGTTAAATTTTTTTACCGATTTCTTCCGACATCTTTCATATGTGTTCGTGTGGGTGAAGAACACCCCAACAACAACCTTACATAAGTCAAAAGTTCTTGGTGAGCTTCTCCCAACATCTTTCATGCAGGTTAAAATCGTTGAATAATACTAGCATACATAGCTCTGGATAGTTCAAAATTTAGTGGCATCTCGCACTTGTAATAGCTTCCTTAACATGAAGAATGAACCTAGTTATAGGTCTTTATTAATACATCATATCGTTGGCACATCAAGCCTCAACATCACATACATGTACGAAGAAAAAAAAATGAAGTATATAACCGTTAAGTACATAATAATTTCAAACCATCTTGTTGTGAAAATTAAAAATTCAATAACATTATTAACAATTATACTGATTTAACTCATAAAATGGCATAGAAATGAATATGCTTCCCAAAAAAAAAAATAAGAGAGTGAAAGGAGGAAATAATTTTCTTTAATGATAGGACACAAATCAAAATGAACATCCTCTATCTCATCGTTGAAGAATGTGATTTAGTTGAGAATCGAGTGAGATATTAGGATCTAGAACACGGATGGTTCTCGGGTTAGGATGATCGAGGACAATGAACGAATGTTATGTTACGTGAACAACGGGTGCTGTCAGCAGGCCACGTGGAAAGTGCCACCAATCAGTGGACAATGCGTAGCGCTTCAGAGATGTAAAGGATGATGCAGCGTCGACTCAAATACGTAGATAAATAATGTATTTTTATTAAATAAATATAGAAACTTAAAAAATTCATATCTTAGTGTAGAAAAATACTAAAAAAAAAATAAAATTTCCTCTATGCTTAGTGAATAGAGGAGAAAAATATGAATTAAAAATTAAAAATATTTTCCTAATATTTATTTTTAAATATATTAAATACTCAGAAGAGTAATTAAATCATAAGTAATTAAATAATCATCATAATTAAATAAAATTTTGAGGGTTTGTTCTTCATGAGCTTAGGGGTCATCTATAATTTTTCCAGGGTCAGAGGACATCTTTATGATCAAAAGCCCTAAATTTTGAAATATTTGGTATTACTTTAAATGAAAAAATTAAAAAATGAAAGTCAGAAAAATTTGGTAGGTTTACTGTAGTCAAAGGATCTTAGAAAAATAAATGTAAGATTTACAAAATTTTCAAGTCATTTTTCTTATTTAAAATTAATAAAATTATAAAAAATTAGAGAATTGTAAATTAATTCAAAAAATCACAAAAGATGGGCCAAGTTGTAGATAATGATATTAGGAGGCCTTTGTAAAAATTTGAAGGTGAAAAAATTTATTTTTAATATAAAAGCCAATTTTTTAAGTAAATAATAATTTTGATTTAAAATATTTATAATATATAAAAGAAAAAAGAGAAAATTGAAAAAATTGGTTTGGAGTGTTCCTTGTAACCAAAGAAATTTTTAAAAAATAAAAATGGAGTTAAAATAAAAAATTTATTTTAAGCTATTTTTTTCTAACCTTAAAATAACTAAAAATATCAAAAAATTCAAAAAAAAAAATGACAATACTCCAAATTGTCTTAAATATTACCTTAATCATAGAGAATAACCTTAAGATGTGTTTGTAAATTTCTATGGGTGTTAAAAAAGTATATTTAATAATTATATGTGTTTTTTAATGTGTGAATTTAAATAAATATAATAAATTGAATAAAAATCACAAAATATGAAATTTATTTCATTGAGTTCCCTGAAGTCAGAGATTTATGAAAAATATTAAAAAAATATATTTGAAATAAAATAGATTTTCGATTTATTTATTCATTAAAATCATCTAAAAGTTGTAAAAATTAAAATAATTCGCGAAAGATTATGTCTAGTGGTCCTCATACCTAAATAAACCTCGAATAATTTCGTTAAGGATAGAAGATTTATTTTACTTAGTTGAAAGTCTTTATTTCATTTGGACTAAAATAATTTTTAAAAATCAAATAAAAATAAGAAAAATATAAATTCTCCTCTGATATTCTAATAAACCTATGAGTAGCGTACTAGCAAAGTTTTAAAGTTAATTGGATCAAACTTAAAGATTTATAAAATGGAAAGCTTTAAGGGTAAAATGGTAGTTATGAAATTTTAGGCTCTAATTATGATTTAGGCTAAACTAGAGGGGTAGGAGAGTAATATTGATCATATTTAACACCCTAAAATGAATGAAACCTAAAGGGTTAAGTGGTAGAAACCAATCAATTCTATTTTCTATAAAAGGGTAAAAATGTAAATTTCTAAACTTTTGTGCTTTGGAAGCTAATTAAATTGGATGATCTTAATGTGAAGGGCTTGTGTTAGGAAGATAATGACTCATCAATTGAAAATTCTATACCAATGATTAAATGATAATACAATCTTTTGAGAGGAATCAAGTTCATCTCATTCAACCCTTTCCAAATATACATATCTACCCATGAAAGCTTAAGAGTTGGACAGTGATCCAACATCACTTAATGAGGTTTAGAAAGATAATACAATAAATTAATAAACATTTCCCAAACATTACAAGCTTAATTCTAACTGAAAGGGTGAGGATTCTTAAACAACTTAATTTCCCCTTAAGGATGTCTACCCACATAATTCCTAAATGAAGCATCAAATGAGTGTCTAGTCACCCCAATTTTGGGTTAAATATAACATTAACAGTTCACTGAGCACAGTTTAAAATATTACAACTAAATCAACTAGGAATGATCAATTCAACAAGATAACAAGTCTAAATGAACTCAAAATGACTCTGAGGATTCTAAAAAATGTTCAGAATCATACCCTGAGCACTTTTATAATCTTTGAACATTTTGAAGGACATTCAGAGCTATTATTGCTTGTTGAAGAGGACCATTTCCAAAATTTTAGGGATCCACTAAGATATGACGCAGTACCCGTTAATTCACACTTCCAATAAAACACCCTACACTACTTATCCTACATCTAAAACCCAATTCTTAAGGATTTGAATCTTGGATAAAGTATTTTAATCCTTATGAGCATCTGGGGATATTTTTTTGCCACACATGGATCTAGTGTAAGTCAGAGGTCTAGGTGACAAGGTCAATGACGATATTGCTTATGTCTGTCAGACGAGGGATACGAAGTTAGATTTGGGATAGTATCTCTTACATCAAGGACCCTCAGTAAGGAGAGAGGATATGATCGATGATACTATTCACCAGCTTTTGGTAGGAATTGCCCCTGACACTCTTAGGATTTCTGGTAGTCCTATCCTGATTAGAGTAATTAGGTTGTGGACTATATTACCTTACAAAATATCTAACAAATTTTTTTTACAACAACATTACTTTTTCTTGTTAAAGAAAATTCTACATTCACGAACAAATTAAGGAATTTGAATAGAAAATTACAAAAAGGTTCACAGATTAATCACTTGGATCGAGGTTAAGGACTGCCCTCTTAGGGTTGTCGGGATGGCGACTTCTATCAAAGATGGAATTACGAGGCACACAGCTCAGCTCTGAGCCCCAAACTTTACTAATGTCTTACACTCAATCCCAGTGTTTCATATGTGATGATAGATTTTTTTTACTCGATTTGAGTTTTCTCACGATTTAAATTAAGTTTTCTAATATTGGATTCACAATTTGTTTAAGTTTCATAAGAAATCTTAAATTTCCTGCACTTCATTATATTATCATACTAACCCTTTTGTAGCAGCAACATTGACTCACGTACACAATGTTATATTTTATTGCCTTCTTTTATATACTATACTTTTATTGTTCTTTTGTATACACATATTATCCCAAACATCTCTTAGAATAGGAGAACAATAGTATGATTTTATAGGAGTTGCATAGCGGGAAGACACCGACCAAACCATATGCATGCACATTTTAAATATAAACACAAACTTGTGATCGTTGCGAAAATAAGCTTGAAACAAACTTCGTGGACAACATGACAAGGATGCAAGGAAAAAATATCTTTGAGAGAATAAACAAGCTCTTCAACATCTAAAATTTTCTTAGTTTAAATAACAATAACCCATAAGAATTTGAGGTAGTCCTCCTAGTGCGACATAAATATTCACACTATCTTTAGACATTTGCACAACTATGTTGTGCAATATAAGCCCTAACTCTTTTAGGACTCTGAGGTTGTCATTTGATATGTCATAAATCCTTCTATCTTCTAAACTATTTGTATGATCAGATATTGTACAGATATAAGTCCTAAGTAATTAAATAACATCAGTAAACCTTAAATAATTTCATTCTTAAAACATCAAGCTCAATAATAGGATAGTTTGAGAAGACACTAAGGTTCTCCTTGAGATCGATGACATCTCATACTTCCTCTTTCCTTTGGAATCCTAAAATAATTTCTCCTATTTGATCCGCTCCCATTTGATTTTTTCTATGTTCAACTTTGAAAGCTAAACTTTAAAATCATGAAAACAAATACCTCTGATCATTATCGAGAGTTTTCCTAAGCGACTTCGATCGCTTAGGAAGTAATTAACTATAGAGGCTTGCCTCTATAGAGGCTTGCCTCTATAGAGAACTAAAGAATCAAGAAAATGTAAACTCTATCTAATCCTTATATTAGATAGGGAAACTTGTTGACCAACATATAAAAAGTTTGTAGACCAAACGAATGTTATGAATTCTTTAGTTTTTATAACTGAGCCCCCACTAACAAGAAATGTGCCTATTTCTCTGGATAGGTGCATTGTTTGTAATGCAAAGCTCGGCTATCTAAACTATTAAATGTGTGTGATTCTTTTGGTCTCATTAAAAAAATACTATTTTCCAACAAAATCAAATTATATATGTATTAAATTAAATATTATCTTCAACTGAACTGATTTTGGAAGTCGACAGACCACAATTAAGCTCGAAGTTAAAACTATAAAAACATACTTGAGGCTATTAAGGTTTTCAAAGATCGATAATTTGTATTAAATTTTTTTAAACTTTTGGATTTAATCTTGTCTGTCACCATAGCTACACCAAAACTTGCATGCTTTTATTTCTTTCCCATTTTAATTTCCAAGTAAAAAGCTACTAATCATTAATTTAAGCATCTTCATCTCTACAAACTCCATATGTGATTAACTGCTCAGCTCAAAATATGTTCTTAAAAGGAAATATTTCATATTATGTAAGAGTTTTCACTCATCCTCCAATGCAAAGTCTAATTTCAATTCCTAAAAAAAAAGTTTGCTTTGAAATCTAATTTTTCTGTTTAAATATGGAAATTTACTTTGAAATCTCATTTTCATTGCCAAAATGAGAATTTTGGCAATGGAAATTAGATTTTGAAGTGAATTTCCATTTTGGAACTGACAAACTAGATTTCAAAGTGAATTTTGATTTTGGAAGTAGAAATTAGACTTCACAAAGGAGAAAACACTGAATACTCTTTACATCATATGAAATTTCTTCTTTTCAGAAAATATTTCATGATGTGCAATTAATCACATAACGTGCTACATGTTGAGAATGATTAGTTCTATGATTGACTTTATAGTTGGAAATAAAATACAAAAAAAAATATTTGTGAAAGGGTTGGATTAGCTATAGTTGCAAAAAAATATTAGAATGAGAAGTCTTAATGGATTTAATGATCTTGAACATAGCAAACATCAATATGATGTTAAACAATCTGATTTCAATCTGATCGAAGATTAGTTCAAAAGAAATTTGATCCAAAATTAATTTTCAAGCGATTATTGTTGTTCTAGCTAAATTCACAGACATACATTGTTTAACACATGTATATCATAAACTTTAAATTTCTCAAGTTATGAGCATGTACCACATAAATTTTAAAAAAACTAAGCCCAAATTCATAATTTTAATAATGCTAAGCCCTAAATTCATAGACCTACCCTACATGCAAAATCAGATTGTGGATCGATCCAACTCAATTTTGATTTGACACGACGTGGATCATTTGTTGGCTTAAGCCTTAAGTATAGATAAAAAAACTCTACACTCAATTCTTATGTAACATATCAAACAACTAAACTTCCATTTTTTATTCAAACATAAAACTATACGTGTACAAGAAAGGTTGTATTAAAATGCAAAGTTTAAGTGTTAGACATATAAATATATATGAATTTTGTGATATGTGTGTAAACCTTTTGACTCTCTAATTTAGGCTGCCACTAGAGCTACACGAAGCCTTTTGATGGATATATTCATGAAAATTTTATCTATTACAACCACAACAACGACAACAACAACAACAACAACAAGCCTTTATCCTACTAAGTGGAGTCACCAACAAATATCTTTTTTTTTGCATTGTGTCCGGTTGAGTGTCATATTTTAATTTAATACTAATCATTTAAGAACATTTTTATATAATATGCTTAAGTCTTTTCAGGTCTAACTCTAACTTTCCTAGCAAAAGTTGAATCTAAACGCAAGTATACGTATCGCTCAAGCAATATAGGGCTCCAATGCAGTCCTAGATATCGATCCCACAGGGAGTGGTTTAGAATTACAGACTAAGACTTTAGAAAAGCAAGACTTTAATCACAACAACAAAGTTCAATTTGCTTATCTGTCACTAATAGACAATTGAAATAAATAGATAATTTTAATGACTAATAAATAACTAATGATATAAAGTGGGGTTTAATTGTGATATTCAATATATAAGAAAACATCCTTCTCCTTGTGAAGAAATTATAGTGAATGGATAAAATGAATTAGTTCAATTTATATTGTGCCAAATAGGAGCATACCTATTCTTTACCCTTTGGTCCAGGCATAAAGAACATTGACTAATCCTATGCTTGGTTACTGATTCTGCGGCTAGGCTGGGAGGATACCGGCTCTCGCTTTGAAGCCTCACGTTCCCCTCACCTGAGGGCTAACATCTACACAAGATACCGGCTCTCACTTCGGAGCTCCCACGTTCCCCTCACCTGAGGGCTAACATCTGCATATTACACCCAAACGATAGGACTGAATTGGGGATTTTAGTCTGTCACTCTAAAATCTCCAATTCTAATACCGGCTCTCACTTCAGAGCTCCCACGTTCCCCTTGCTTGAGGGCTAACATCTACACTTCAACAGAAACGATAGGACTAAATTGACCCAACCGATAGGACCGAATTGAGGATTTTAGTCTGTCACTCTAAAATCTCCAATTCTATGCCCTGATCCCACGTTCCCCTCACATGAGGGCTAACATTTACACTTCAGCACCCAAATGATAGGACCAAATTGCGTTCCCCTCCCCTGAGGGCTAACATCTACACTTCAGTACCCAAACGATAGGACCAAATTGGAAGATTTTAGTTCTGTCACTCTAAAATCTCCAATTCTACGCCCGATAGTAATATTTCCCTATTTATTTGCACCTAACTTCCAAGGGCTTTGACCTCCCTGAAACTTGGATGTAACCTCCACTTTAGTTGTAAAACTCAACATATTTTAACAAATCAATTGACCAGATTGAAAGTAAATTAAGATCTAAGTGAAAAGATCATCACAATTTCTTAAACATTTTCATGGCTTCACCAATTTAAATCACCATTTCATAAATCTCGAGACAAGAAGAAAGAATGAGAAAACTACTCATAACTCATGGGGAAAACACAACAAAACTCGAAATTCATATATAAAATCAAAGTCATACAAACTACAACAAGTAAATAACTTATCTCTAATTTCTCTCTAAGAACACTACTTGAAGTTCCTTTGAATCTCTTCCTTTCTTTACAACACACAGAATTCCTCTTTGCAGTAGCAGGGAGGAAGAAATCTGTCACTTTCCCTTCACTCTTACAATCTCTCGAAGAATTCCTCACAATTGTTACACTCTAATAGAAATTCTATACACTAATGGTAACCTCCAAGGCATCTAGTACACTTCTAATTTTGACCAAAATGTTCTTTTAAAGTTGTATATGAGCTTTCCCAAGAGTTGCCTAAGCATCCCTTCAAAATTTGGCCTCATCCAAAGCTTGAGTAGGCATAACTGTCGATCTCGCCGTCAACGGCCTCGAGGGCGCCGTCGGCGGGCTTTTAGATAATTTTTGTTCTGTAGTCTCGGGAAAATCTCGTCNACACAACTTGGAATTCATATATAAAATTAAAGTCATACAAACTATAACAAGTAAATAACTTATCTCTAATTTTCTCCCCAAGAATACTCCTTGAAGTTCCTCTGAATCTCTTCCTTCCTTTACAGCACACAGAATTCCTCTTCAAAGTAGCAAGGAGGAAGAAATCTCTCACTTGCCCTCCACTCTTACAATTTCTCGAAGAATTCCTCACAATTATTTTCTCTAGCAAACTAATGAAACCTTTCTAATCTCCAGGAATCCAAAAGTCTCTCCTTAATCTCTATCTTTCCATACTTATTTTCGGCCAAACTGTTCTTTTAAAGATGTGGATGAGTTTTCCCAAGAGTTGCTTAAGCACCCCTCTATAATCTGGCCTTATCCATTGTACATGTCACATAATCATCGATCCCGCCGTCGACGGCGTCGAGGGCGTCGTCGGCCCCCTAATGCAATTCTCCACATTTTGTTCTTTTTTGCTCCAAATTCGCTCCTTTTTGCATCTTCTTGCTCCATTGACCTTAATTCATCATTCCTGCAACAAAATATCAAAAATACCTTTCTTTAAAGTGCAATATCATTAAAAACAGTATAAAAGAAGTACAAAAATCTCAATATATTTTCCTTTGGTTAAAATCCCCCAAACTTAACTATTACTTGTCCTCGAGTAATTTTAGTACTATATAAAAGTTATGATCTACTGCAATAATATTTTAATTCAGAAACACTATAAGTTTGATTTAGATAAATATCATTGTGAGATTATAGAAAAAATTCAAGTAATTGAATTAACTCTGTATCCATCAAAATATCTAGTTATCAAGTTTAAGAATTCTAGCTTTCTATTTATTTCAAGAATGACTATAGATTGCAATATTAAGTCACTTAGAATATCTAAAAGATAAGAACTTCATGAGAACACTATTTGTAAAAAGATCTATTCCATAAATATAAGTTCATGAATGTATTTAAGTTTTTCCTTTAGGCAGGTCCACTGAAGCCAATTTTTGATTAGGCATATCCTCAAGCTTCTCCTCACTCATCATTTTTTTTCTTCTTCTTTTTTTTCATTTGGATTGTTTTCAATCCTATATATTTCTCTTTTCTTTTCAGGGATTATTTTCAATCCTTTCTTTTTCCTTTTTCACGTGAGGATNTTAAATAAATAAATAAATAAATAAATAAATATATATATATATATATATATATATATATATATATTGTAACATTGTTTTTCTAATATTATTGTAAAATGTGATAAGAGGAAGAAGTGATTTTGGCTGGAAAGAATGGGCGTAATAGGAAGGAGTGGCGTGCGAAGTTGGTACATATTTTTTTTTTTGCTGAAAAATATAAATTACTTTAATTTTTTGGAGAGTATAAATCAAATGTTTATTATCAAAACCTTGCACAATGCTTCTTAATATACATGTGTTGCATATAAAATTATATAAACATTTAACATTTTTTCAATAATTTATTTATTATTCGGATACTATTGTTATTGTGTGTCAGAAAAATCACAACGGTAGAGTAGTATTTCAATGACTTAGCATTGCACAAAGATCATACGTATATTTATTTAATGGAAAAGTAATAAGAGGAGATACCAAAATTTTTCCGTGGAAAGACCCTAGAAAGCAAAAAAACCAAGGGGCCTAATCCAGTCAAATAATCAACTATGTGATTATAAGTGCATATCCTAAATCTTCTCAAGAATAAGAAAAAAATGGAATTACAAAGCTGATAATGACATATTTACGATAGTAGTACAACAATAATAACTTTAATTGGCTTACAAATTAAGTAATTCTCGGCTATAATAGAAATAATTGGTCACAAAGATCATAATTGAAAACAGTAATATTGTTAGTTTATCATATAGAACTTAAGTGCTACAATAACATTAGTTGGTCACGGAGGTCATAGTTGTAATCTATAGTAATAGGGTGCTGCATAGTTCTTAATTGAGGGTTGCAATAGTGTTAGTTGGTCACAGAGGCTGTAGTTGTAAGTCACAGTAATAGTTGTCCACATACACCATAGTTGGGGGCTGTAATGGCATCAATTGGCCACCAAGAAAATAATTGAAAGTTGTCGTAGTAGTATTTGGCCACATAGATCATAGTTGATTGCTTCAAATGTAGTGGTTGGCCACAATGGCCATGGAAGCTGCAATAGTGTTAGTTGCCACATAAGCAGTTGTTGGTTGCTCCACAGACAACAGTTGACCACAATGGCTATGTTTGGAATTTGCAATTATAGTAGTTCTCTACATAGATCTGTTCATCTCATTTTTGGTGAGGTCTAGTTTTCTCCTAGAGCTTAGGATCTAGTCATGGAGTTTTCCTTATTAACTATCCTAGAAGACTAGCAATGGGACCCACCTCACTTAGAAATTTTTACCACATCTTGACTCTTTTGTGGAGTCTCCCATGGGTGGTCTCAAACCCTTAACATTTGGTTGAGTTTGGGTTATAACAACATAGTGATGACCAAAAAATGCATTCACATAGGTCACAAGGCTTTAGGGAAGCTCTTTATGACTTGGACATTCAACTCACACCACTACAATTGACATGCACTACATACNTATATATATATTGTAACATTGTTTATCTAATATTATTGTAAAATGTGATAAGAGGAAGAAGTGATTTTGGCTGGAAAGAAAGGACAATTTAACATTTTTTCAATAATTTATTTATTAGTCGGATACTATTGTTGTTGTGTGTCAGAAAAATCACAACAGTAGAGTAGTATTTTAATGTCTTAGCATTACACAAAGATCATACATATATTTATATAATGGAAAAGTAACAAGAGGAGATACCAAAATTTTTTCGTGGAAAAACCTTGGAAAACAAAAAAACCAAGGGGCCTAATCCAGTCAAAATAGTCAACTATGTGATTATAAATACAAATCCTAAATCTTCTCAAGAATAAGAAAAAATGTATTACAAAGCAGATAATGACATATTTACGATAGTTGTACAACAATAATAACTTTAATTGGCTTAAAATATAAGTAATTCTTGGCTATAATAGAAATAGTTGGTCACAAAGATCATAATTGGAAACAGTAATATTGTTAGGTTATCATATAGGACTTAAGGACTACAATAACATTAGTTGGTCACGGAGGTCATAGTTGTAATCTATAGTAATATGGTGCTGCATAAGTCTTAATGGAGGGTTGCAATAGTATTAGTTGGTCACAGAGGCTGTAGTTGTAAGTCACAATAATAGTTGTCCACATATACCATAGGCTGTAATGACATCAATTGGCCACCAAGAAAATAATTGGAAGTAGTAGTAGTACTAGTTGGCCACATAGATCATAGTTGATTGCTTCAAATGTAGTGGTTGGCCACAATGTCCATGGTTGGAAACTACAATAGTGTTAGTTGCCACATAAGCAGTTGTTGGTTGCTCCACAAGCAACAGTTGACCATAATGACTATGTTTTGAATTTGCAATTATAATAGCTCTCCACATAGATCTGCTCATCTCATTTTTGGTGAGGTTTAGTTTTCTCCTAGAGCTTAGGATCTAGCCATAGAGTTTTCATTATTAACTATCCTAGAAGACTAGCAATGGGACCCACCTCACTTAAGAAATTTTTACCACATCTTGACTCTTTTGTGGAGTCTCCCATGGGTGGTCTCAAACCCTCAACACTTGGTTAAATTGGGTTATAACAACATAGTGAAGACCAAAAAATGCATTATCATAGGTCACAAGGCCTTAGGGAAGCTCTTTATGACTTGGACATTCAACACACCACATACACATCCAACACACACCACTACAATTCACATGCACTACATACTGTCAGTATAAATTTTAATTTTGAAAAATAATTTAAATTTAATACATATATACATATACATATATACATATACATACATACATATACATACATATATATATATATATATATATATATACAATTTTGAAAAAATATATTTTAATTTTAAAAAATAAGACTAAAAAGATCTCATACATTTAATAGTTTAAGTAACCAAGCACAATACTACAAGCAATGCACCCATCCCGAGGAATAGACACATCACATAATAGTAAGGCTCGATTAAATAAATTAAAAAGTTTATGACTTCCATTTGGTATGTGAACCTTTTATATAAAGATTAGATAGAGTTTATTTTATCTGAGGTTTTTAATTTCCTATAAGAGCAAGCCCATATAGTTAATTACATCTTAAATGATCGAAGTCACTTAAGAAAAATCTCAATGATGATCAGAGGTAATTGTCTTCAAGAATTCAACATTTAGGGTTTCAAGACCAGACGTAGAAAATTAAGCAGGAGAGGACCAAAATAGGAACAATTATTTTTAGAATATAAAGGAAGCAAAGTAGGGGATTTTACAGATTCTAAGAAAACCTCGGCGACTTCCCAAACTATGCTATTATTTGGCTTCATCTTCAAAGATAATGTTATTTGATGTACATAAGAATCAAATGGCTTTGACATGAGCGAATCACCTGCGACAACATCAATAATAGATCTAAGGGATCTTACCAAAACCATTGCAAAAAAATTGAATAATTAACTAATCGGGCATTGCATGATGTGGACACTTCCTAAGATATTCCTTGAATCTTTCCCATACTTCATATATTGACTCACCTTCATGCTTACAAAATTAGGTAATATCATTTTTAAGTTTAGTACTTTTTGAAGGTGAGAAATATTTAGCAAGGAACTTTTGTGTTAAGTCACCTCAAGTCTTAATCGATTCAGGTACTAACGAATTTAACCACATTTTAGCCTTATCCCTTAAGGAAAAGGGAATAAGCTTATGACTAATAGTGTCATTTGCCGCACATCATAAAGAAATATAACTCACAGTTCTAAAAAACTTGCGAAATGTAAATTTGGATCTTCACACGGAGTTCCCCCAAACTAGTTCTTTTGTACCATTTGGATAATAACGGTTCTCAATTCAAATGTGTTAGCTTCTACGACAGGAGTTTATATACTTAAGTAAATTTAATCTCTCGTAGGATTAGAGTAATCGGTTAATGGTCTATGTGTTATATGATGTTCATTATCTGGTATTTGATTATTTAATTAATCTATTGATTATTCGTCATTTCTTCTACAAGTTGATGTNAATTTTGAAAAAATATATTTTAATTTTAAAAAATAAGACTAAAAAGATCTCATACATTTAATAGTTTAAGTAGCCGAGCACAATACTACAAGCAATTCACCCATCCTGAGGAATAAACACATCACTTGATAGTGAGACTCGATTAAATAAATTAAAAAATTTATGACATCCATTTGGTCTGTGAACCTTTTATATAAGACCAACTAGTTCCCCTACCTAATATAACGATTAGATATGGTTTATTTTACTTGGGTTTTTTAATTCACTGTAAGAGCAAGCCCCTATAGTTAATTACATCCTAAATGATCGAAGTCACTTAAGAAAAATCTCAATGATGATCGGAGGTATTTGTCTTCAAGAATTCAACATTTAGGGTTTCAAGACCAGACGTAAAAAATCAAGCAGGAGAGGACCAAAATATGAACAATTATTTTTAGAATACAAAGGAAGTAAAGTAGGGGATTTACGGATTCTTTGGAAACCTCAGTGACTTCTCAAACTATCATATTATTTGGCTTCATCTTCAAAGATAATGTTATTTGATGTACATATGAGTCAAATGGCTTCGACATGAGTGAACCACCTGCGACAACATCAATAATATATCTAAGGGATCTTACCAAAATCATTACAAAAAATTTGAATAATTAACTAATCGGGCATTGTATGATATGGACACTTCCTTAGAAGTTTCTTGAATCTTTCTCATACTTCATATATTGACTCGCATTCATACTTACAAAATTAGGTAATATCATTTTTATGTTTAATACTTTTTGAAGGTGAGAAATATTTAACAAGGAACTTTTGTGCTAAGTCACCTCAAGTCTTAATTGATTCAGGTGCTAATGAATTTAACCACATTTTAGCCTTATCCCTTAAGGAAAAGGAAATAAGCCTATGACTAACAGTGTCATTTGACACGTCATTATAAATAAATGTAGCGAACACTTCTAGAAAACTTGCTAAATGTAAATTTGGATCTTCACACGGAGTTCCCCCAAACTAGTTGTTTTGCACCATTTGGATAATAACAGTTCTTAATTCAAATGTGTTAGCTTCTACGACAAGAGTTTATATACTTAAGTAAATTTAATCTGTCGTAGGATTAGCGTAATCACTTAATATTCTATGCGTTTTATGATTTTCATTATCTGGTATTTGATTATTTAAATTAATCTATTGATTATTCATCATCTTTTCTACAAGTTGATGCNTTCATAGTTCAAATGAAAGAGCACTACACATCAAGCTATGTATCTAACTCGAAAGATAAACACAAGACTTGGAGGTGAGACTCGATCAAATAAACTAAGAAATATATGCACCCGTTTGGTCTGTGAAATCATTTCTTTATTATAAGACGATAAGTTTCCCTATTTAATACGAAAAATTAAATAGGTCTTATATTAAGCTGAGTTCGGAAAAATCTTCTTATAAAGACAAGCCTCTATAGTTAATTACATCTTAGATAACCGAAGTCACCTAAGAAAACTCTCGATAAAATCAGGGAATATTATCTTCAAATAGGTGAAAAAAAATAAGACTTTTCAATGAGATCGGACAAAGGGGTGTGAAAGGGCAATGAATCAAATTTGGAACATTTATTGTAGAATTCAGAGGAGGAAAAACTAGGAGATGTCACAGATTCGAAGGAGAACCTCGGTGACTTCCCAAGCTAACATATGGTTTGGCTTCGATTTTGAGGAGAAATTATTCAAGTGTTTCATCCTGCAAATTTTATTTGTTTAGAGCTTAAATTTATGTGAAATGATCACACAAATAGCCTGCAAGATGAGAGGATTTAGGTCGTGACGAACGACAATTTTGGAATCCAAAGATGAGTTAGGGCTTATATTGTATAACAGAGCTATACAAAAGGACTAAAGATGAGTTGAGGATTTATGATGCATAAGAAAACCACCTCGAAGTCCTATGGCTTAGTTATTTAATTCTAAAGAAAGAGTGGCTTAGCTGATGAAGACATGTTCTGCTGTTGAAGATGGTCGTGTTGCCCAAAATGCTAGCTCCAAGCTCCTCGTCGTGACAAGTTTAAATGATGTCAAATTAAATTTTCCTATGGTTATGGTTCTTTAAATATTGTGGGACATATTAAAGTTGATTAGAGCGAGACCGATTAGGATCCTACGGTTCCCTCATTCTAGTACCACTATTTTTTTTCGGATTCACTTAGTCCAAATGAATTTACTAAACTCAACTTAATGAGTTCCATACTTTCATTTAGACCATGAGAAATCTCGTTAGCAACCGTAAGTTACCTCCTCCGAGGGATTCCCGATCATTTGATAGAGACGTTTAATTTAGTTGCAATTTTTTATTTTGTGATGTTTGTGATTAAATTTTGGGTTATCATATATTTTGAATGTTGTGGCGGTAAGTTTCATCTTGTTTAATTTTTATTTTTAGTTTTATTTTTGTGGCTATCCTATCAGTTTTGATTTTCATGCAAAGTGACATCGTTGTTTAACATGCAAGCTCGAGGCAAGAAGTACAAAAAGGTAAATGCATTAATTTGAAAGCGTGTCTATTGATTCTTCTCATTCCTCCACCTGAAAGGTCAATACTGACAAGACATGTATATAATTTTGCAAGGAATTTAAATTGCAGGAGTAGATAAAGGTTTAGCTATCGAACCCCAAGTTATGATTTTATTGAATCTTAGAGATCCTAGTGGATGGTTTTAGAACAAAAATATGGCAAGCCCAATTTGCCCTTCAGAATGTCCAATAGATTTCAAAATGCTCGAGGCATGACCCTGAACCACTTTGAAGTTCTCTTGAAATATTCCAAGTTCATTTTGGACTTATCATATTATTCCATTAATCATGTGAGGTCGAAGTGTGACTACCCCTTGTTTAGTGAAACTTAATAATTTAATTATCCCTAAGATAGGATACTCAATTAATCAATTGATGTTCCGTTTAAGAGTGGTTGCCCCTAAGGCAAGTCTAGGTCATTTAAAGATTATAGTGCCCAAAATTAAAGTCAGGCTCGTAGTGTTTAAAGATGATAATCACCAATCACATCATCATCTAAATTCAATTAATTGAGTTTAGAGATTGAGCCTAGATCACTACTAAGCCTTTAATAATCATGATAGGTGGAATGGTGATTATCAAAATTTTGATTTAAGTGATATGCGTTCTTATCAAATGGTTAAAATCATCCTCAACTTTGGGCTTAAGAAAAGTAAACTATCATCTTTCCAGCTTAAGCCCATCACTTAAGAATCATTTGATCTTAGTTGACTTCAAAGTCATGAAGATTAGGAGAGTTATGATTTTGTTGATGTTGTGCAAAAGTGGTGAGTGAATTTCTACCTTTCAATCCCATTGTATTTCAATCATCCAAACATGTTTATTAAGATCAAAATTACCAATTTTTTCTTGGTTAATCCTAAATTTTGATTAAGGCTCCAATGTTTAAAATTATCACTTTGCCCTTAGAGGCATTTCACCTCATAACTCATTAAACACAACTCAAATGACTTTAAGGGTTTAGACTGTCATATAAATGAGGTAATTATAATATTAGAAGAGAATATGTGGACTTCTCAAAATTTAATTTAATTTAATTATTATTTAAATTCAAAAAATAGGATTTTTAGAAATTAATTTATTTGACTTTCCAAGATAAAGTTTTAGTTTATGAGAAATATATTAGAAGTTTCCCTAGGTCAGATGAACACTTAGGCAAAGTTTCATGATTTTTTTGAATTAAAAATAAGGAAAATTCATTTTTTAAGCTCTTAAGATTTATTTTTAATTTAAGAAAATTAGAAAAAAATATTTTAATGAGTCACAAGTGATTAGAGAGAAATTAGGCACATTTTGAAATATTTTGATATATTTGGGATTTTTAATTATTTTAAAATTCAAAATAAAGCTAAATAATTAAGTATTTTTTAAGAAATAATTTTTATTTTTCCCAAGTGCCTCTGATCACAAGGAACTCAGAAAACCACTTTTCATAATTTTCCCAAGTGTATTTAATTTAGTATAATTATTTGTGTACAAATATATAAGGTTTCTTAGAAAATCAACTTTAATACTCAAACCTAATTAAATAATTTTCACATTTTTTTAGTGGATAAACATGATTTTTATGAACAATGTGGGATTGATTTTGTTAACTTTTGATAAGTATATAATTTACAAAAATTAACACAAGATATTTATATTTAATTAAATATAGAAATTTACAAGATAATTCAAGATATCATGACATTTTTCCTAGATTTTTATGGCCACAAGAAACCTACTAAAATTATTCTCATAATTTTCCAAATGATATTTTATTGTATGTAATTAAAATAAGCCAAAATAGTCTCCCTAGCTTGAAAATTAGGGCTAGAAACTTAGGGATGTCCTCTGACCTTGGTAAAATTAGAGGATATGGTCTCTTTAATGAGAAATAAACCCTCAAAACTTCAAGCCATGGTGAGCAATATTTGAACATAATGAATTAAAATACTCCAGAGGGTATTTAATTCATTAAAAATCAGGGAATAAGAAAATAATTTTTATTTTTAGTCCACATTATTCTCCTCTATTCAATGAGCAAGAGGGTGTTTTTCTTTTATTTTTATGATTTTTATAGCGAAAGACATGGATTTTTGAAGTTTAGGCATTTAAAATAATTCATAAAATCCATATTTTTCTACTTATCCTACGCGACACCAACTCAACTTATGGCGGCTCCTAACTCACACGCAATGTGCTCCCATTCATCACCGCCATCCACCTCAGCTGCCACGTAGCCCGCGGTTCACGCACCAAGAGTCACACCGGCTTAATCTCCTCCGTCCGTTAGATACAATCAAAGTGACCTGACCCAAGAATCATTCACACTAAAACCTTAAGATCTTCACCTAGACTCAATTAAATTGTGTGGAGTTTGTTCCTAAACCTTCATCTACTCAAGAAGAACCTATCCATATAGTATATATGGTATGAAATACAGTAAATACATATAATGAATAAAAAAAGGCTTGGATTAGGGTTGAGGTTTAATACCTTTGTTTGAAAGGGAAGGCCTCAATCAGATGATTGTGGTAGCTTTGATTGGGTCCAAAAAACCTCCAGATGAAGTCCTAGTTCCTGGTGAATTGTCTAGGTATGTTTTTGATCAAACTCAATTTCAGGTGTTGGTCTAGAGCTATCCTAGAGGTTGTTTCAGAGGGGGCTTTGATGGGGAATCAACTCCTCTTGCTCTAGAGATGGTGTGTGCACAATTAATTGAAGTTTGGTTCACTGTGGAGGTGTGGAGAAATTTGTCCTTGTTTTAGGGCAAATTTCAGTGAAGAAATTGGCTCTGTGGAGTGGCTATGAGTGGCTGAGAGAAAGAGGAATTCACTTGGATGGTTTGGAAAGGCTCTGTGAGATTTTTGCAGAGTTTCCCCAAGGTTTCAAGCACTCTCTTCCTTGGCCATGGAGAGGTCAATTTAAAGCCATGGCCGTCTGATGGAGCTCAGGGTTGGGAGTTGGGTGCTAAAACATGCTGAGGTAGAGGGAAGAAAGGCTTAAGCATCCAATTAGAGTGAGCCAAGTCAGGGGAGGTTTAATTTTGGCCAATGAGGGCACCTTTGGGATAGCTATTTACAGTGGATGAGGTGGTAGCTGGCTAGGGTATGGTCACTTCTTGGCTCAGGGAGGCTAGAGGATGATAAATGATGATTAACCCTTAATGGTATGGCATGATGGAAAAGATAATTTGGTTTAGGCCCAAAAATGGGATGAAATCCCTTAATTTAAGGAGCGATTGGTCCATAGCACACCTTGACTCATTTAGGTGGGTTTAGGCTGGTTGATAGGATGCACTTGGTGACTGGAGTATTCCTTGGTTGGCCAATTTAGTTTGGTTAGGTCAAATTTGGTGTATGGGTTCATTTGGGTCAAATTGGCTTGGAGTTGAGTTTGGGTTAGGCTATCAATGAAATTGAGATAAACTAATTGATCAATATTGTGTTGATTATTATCATGAGGATTTTTTAGAAAAGATTTGGAGTTGATTTGGAGGTTCAATTTGAGGGATTTTGGGCATTTGGTCAATTTGGGGGTGTTGGGTTAGACTTGGGTTTAGGTTGGGCTAAGTTTGGGTTAGGTTCAAATTGATGGTTGAAAATGGTCTATAGAAATGTAATAAAGAGCTTTCAACATAAATTGGGTGTCAATTTTGGGGTTTGGACATTCAATTGGATGACATTTGGGAACATAGCCAATTTGGGGCAAATTTGGGGGTTTTGGACTTGAGTTAAAATTAAATGAAATTGAGGCTTCACCAAGGACAATTGAATGTTCAATTTGATGATTAGGATTGTTATGAAGAGTTTAGGATTTAAATTGGGGGCAAATTGGTAGGCTATAGGGTTCAATTTGGTGGGGTTAAATCATATGGTCAAAATTGGGGGTTTGACTTGGTTCAAAATTGAGCTCAAAGCATGGGTAAATTAAGCTTGGAATTGGTTTGAATTGATTNATTTAGTGTTTTAAGGGCCTTTAGGTATTTTGGATAAATTTAGGGGCAAAAGACCAATTTGGATTTTGTTTTTCGTAGAATTGGGGTTCCAAACACTTTGTATGAGCTATGGACAAATGAAACCCCCCATTTGGGTCCTCTATGTACTAGTCTTCGCTAAACCCTAGCTTAGGGCTAGTGGGTCTAGGGGACCATCTACATGAGTCTCCCAAAAGATCAAGGGATCAAAGTCAATAATTTTGGGTTTAAGGTTGTAAGTGGATCTAGGTGATAGTGAGTGTAAGTGAGGAACTAGTTTCAGACCAACACCCAGGGTCAGCCCTAAGGTCAAGCAGTCCTATGGGGACTCTCCTTGAGATCCTCCATACTGACCCCACCTACTAAGTGCTAGAGGTTATGACCAATATATGGAGCTTGAAGCTGAGCAAAGAGGAGTTTAGAGTTTCTAATGGTGAGGGTTTCTTTTCTAGTTTTCTAAGAATAGTCAATCGGAAAGTTCTACGGCTAGACCATAGGCTACTAAAGAGGGAAAACTAAACCTCAACCAAAAGTGAGGTCAACATGCCCCAACACGGGGCTTTTGGATTTCATATAGATTTGAAGAATTTGGTAGTTCAAATAATCAAGTGCATACTAACAAGTATTGAACCACCTCAAAAGGTAGGAATTTAATCACATCTTAAGAAACTAAAGTTACTTAAGAATACTCTTAATTAAGACTGCAATTTTGTCCTAAAAAAATTTCTAGGTTTAGGCTTCTACAATTCTACATTGGATTTCCAAATGGGTATGACTCAAAAGTGGAACAATTTTTAATGAAAGCCAAAAGAGGAACAGGTTGGGGACACTCAAAGATACCGAGAAAACCTCAGTAGTATAACAGACTATCCTATGGTTTGACATTTGTCGTTTTTGAAGAAAAAGTTTAATGACTCCTTCTTATGTTTTGTTAGAATTGTAAAACTTATATTACACGACAAAAAATCATGCAAGAGCTTAAATTTGAGAATTTATGTTGTAACTAGATGAGCGACCTCAGAGTCCTAGGGTGAAGTTCAACGTGAGAAGTGAAACTTCACCCTAACCTAACAAAAGGGAAATATGGAATGAATTGGACTTACAATCTTGCCTGGAAAGGCCTGCAATTTAAACCACCTACTCACATTTAAAACCATGCATGACCAATCTGATGCAAGATAGGGTAGGTTGTTACTTATTAAGAGTGGACATCTTACGACTTGATTTTAAATCAAGTTTCTTAACTGTGTGTGGTACGCATAATGCCCTAAGAATAATGCAAACATATTTTAAAATATCAAATTTAAATGGTTTGTGCCTCACCACACTCAAAGGTTTAGTTTTAATTAGTGTTGAGTACACCAAAGCAAGCTGTGCAATGGGTAATGCAAGTCCTTGACGGTAAATGCATAGGAGATTTGTTCAAAAGGCCAATTGATATGCATCGACAGAAGTTGACCTCATATTTGATTGAGGTCTAATTTTTCCTCTTCAGTAGCCTAAGGTCTAGCCATTAGACTTTTCTGTTGACTATTCCTAGAGAACTAGAAAAGTAACCCTCTCTAATAAAAATTCTAAACTCTTCTTTGCTCGGCTTGAAGTTCCACATGTTGGTCCTAACCTCTAGCATTTAGTAGGTGGAGTCAGTATGGGGGAGCTCAAGGGGAGTCCCCCATAGGATGGTCAGACCTTAGGAATAACCTGAGTGATCTGGTTTTGGTGGGGCTAAGTTGCACACACTACACTCTCTCACATACCCTAAACCCTAAGATCTCTTAGGTTGGTTTCCTACTCCTTTTGAAAAGCTCATGTGGATGACCATGTACCCCTAGTATTTGGCTAAGAGGGTTAGAACCAACACATTGAGCATCCAAATTGAGTCCTCATATGACTCCTTTTGGTTTAGTATGGCTTCATGGCTCGTTGGTCCATTTTGTCCCAAAATCACCAAATTACCAAAATGCCCCTACAACCCTAATATNGAGTATCCAAAATGAGTCCTCATATGGCTCCTATTGGTTTAGTATGGCTTCATGGCTTGTTGGTCCATTTTGTCCCAAATCACCAAATTACCAAAATGCCCCTACAATCCTAATATTTTTTCCAAAATTACCCAAAACACCCAAATCTCTCCAAAAATCATCTCAAACCCCTCACCATTTCATAAATTGATCAAAATTCACCAAAATTACCAAAAATTCCAAAATCATCCCAAATATAACCAATTTAAATTTTTTATCATCAATTTGACCAAATTTGACCAATTTAACCCAATTTGACTAAAAGCCCCAATTTGCCCTTAAAGGCCCAAATGTCTCTAAATTAGCCCCAATTTTGGCCCAATTGACCCCAATCTTGCCCAATTTCAATTCTAAATCAAAATTCAATATCCCCAATCCTAATTTAGACAAAATTCAAGCCCAATTTGATCCAATTACAAGCTCAATTTTACCCAAATCAAAAAGCCCCAATTTTGACCATATGCTTAAATCCATCAAATTAGCCCATCAATTCAATTCAAAATCACTTGAAATTTTTTCAAAGCTTTCATGATATCCCCCTACACCTTCAATTAGCCAAAAATTTTAGCCCAAGTTCAATTTCAATTTTAAAAGCCCAAATCCTTAAGTCATTCCAAAAAGGCCCAAGTTCAAAACCCATATGACATAATATCACCTCCTAAGTTTTAATTTAAAAATCAAATCATTCAAAATCAAGCATCATGCCAAACTCCACTAAAATATCTTATACATTCAAAAATCCCTTCTCATGAAAATTAGCCAACCCATNTATGCCCATAATAAAATTTAAAGAACTTTAACCATAGGGTCACTTGATTTGACATTATAACCAAATGATATAAAAAACTTGAACTCGACTACAACGAGGAGCTTGGAGCTTATATGGTGGGCAGCCCGACCATCTTCAATAGCAAGAGGATCTACAACAACACATCCTTCCAATGCTATAGGAATTCGAGGTTGTTTGCTTAGTACAATATAAATCCTCAAACACATCTTTTAGGCATTTGTACAATTCTGTTGTACAATCTAAGCCCCATAAATCCTCAAACACATCTTTTAGGCATTTGTACAATCCTGTTGTACAATCTAAGCCCTAGAAATCCTCAAACACATCTTTTAGGCATTTGTACAATCTTGTTGTACAATCTAAGCCCTAACTTACACATCTTTTAGCTTTTGTACAATCCTGTTGTACAATCTAAGCCCTAATTCGCCTTAGGATTCCGAGGTTGTCAGCCATAGGAATTCGAGGTTGTTTGCCTAGTGCAACATAAATCCTCAAACACATATTTTTAGCTTTTGTACAATCCTGTTGTACAATCTAAGCCCTAATTCGCCTTAGGATTCCGAGGTTGTCGCATTTGTACAATCCTGTTGTACAATCTAAGTCCTAACTCGCCTTAGGATTCCGAGGTTGTCGTTTGTCATGACNTCCAATTAGGACTAAAAATTTGGCTAAGTGTTCTTAAACAAACTGATTTGCCCCTTTTAGGGTCTTCACCCATATAATTTTAAAATTACCTTATTCTTGGGAATAATCAAGACATCAATGTTCACTGAGTATAGGGATACTATGAGTGAATTATTAAGTAACATAATAAAGTTTAAATGAACCCAATGTCTTTTACCAGATATTAAGAAGGTTGCATAGACNAACCCCTCACCATTTCATAAATTGATCAAAATTCACCAAAATTACCAAAAATTCCAAAATCATCCCAAATATTCCCAATTTAATTTTTTTATCATCAATTTGACCAAATTTGACCAATTTAACCCAATTTGACCAAAAGCCCCAATTTGCCCTTAAAGGCTCAAATGTCTCCAAATTAGCCCCAATTTTGGCCCAATTGACCCCAATCTTACCCAATTTCAATTCCAAATCAAAATTGAATATCCTAAATCCTAATCTAAACAAAATTTAAGCCCAATTTGATCCAATTACAAGCTCAATTTTACCCAAATCAAAAAGCCCTAATTTTGACCATATGCTTAAATCCATTAAATTAGCCCATCAATTCAATTCAAAATCACTTGAAATTTTTTCAAATCTTTCATGATATCCCCCTACACCTTCAATTAACCCAAAATTTTAGCCCAAGTTCAATTTCAATTTTAAAAGCCCAAATCCTTAAGTCATTCCAAAAAGGCCCAAGTTCAAAACCCATATGACAACCCTTCCCTTCATCATCCATTTCATCAAATATCACCTCCTAAGTTTTAATTTAAAAATCAAATCATTCAAAATCAAGCATCATGCCAAACTCCACTAAAATATCTTATA
>JXCR01147905.1:29318-43499 GCA_002079205.1 Phalaenopsis hybrid cultivar | reverse complement strand
AAATTAGCCCCAATATTGGCTAACACCTCAAATCTCAACAATTGAATGCCATAGACCTCAAATTGGCATTTAATTTTTGTTGAAAATCCTTTATAAGGTCATTTGTGACCAAACACAATAATCAATTTGAGCTTAGCCCAAAGCTAGCTAAAGTTTGACCCAAATTTGACCCTTAAGAGTTAAATTTAGGTCTAAACCCAAATCCATCAAAATCCATTTAAATTAACCATCAAATCAATTTAAAAACAACTTTAATCCTTCATGAAAGTTGTTCATAATGATATTTTACACTAAATAAAACAATCAATTTGAGCTTATCCAAAAGCTAGCTCAAGCTTGACCCATGTTTAGCTTAATATGCCTAATTTGGATCTAAAACCAAACCCATCAAAACCTATCCAAATTGACCACCAAATCAGCTTCAAAATAACTTTCATCCTTCATGAGAATTGTTCATCATGATGTTTTACACCAACCACAAAATCAATTTGAGCTTAGCCCAAGGATAGCCCAAGTTTGACCCAAACTTAGCCCAACATGCTTAAAATGGGTCAAAAATCAAAAATCCACCAAATTGATTAACCAATTGACCTCAAAATGACTTTCACCCTTCATGAAAGTTGTTCCTAATGGTCTCCTACACAAAATTTCATAGTTAATTGGGCCAATTGACATGCCTAACCTAGCCCAAACGCAAGATTTGGCCATATGCACCTTTTTGGACTTATGGTCAAATCCAAACCAATTAAGCTTGGTATGAGCAAATGAGTCTTACCATGACTCACCTTAGACTCTAGGGTTGAGTTTAAAGCCATTCATTAACCCATGGTTAGGCTTGATATTTATCCCATGGGTAAAATTTTAAGAAAAAAATTTAAAGAGATAAGGAGGGGGTTAAATCAAGGTACTTGCCATAACACATGTCCATACCCTATGGTGCAATTTTTACTAATCATCATAAGCTTTAACCATGGTCTTACCACATGTCCATACCCTATGGTGCCATTTTTACTGATCATCATAAGCCTTAACCATGGTCCAAGCACATGTCTAAACCCTATGGTGCCATTTTCACTAAGCATCATAAGCTTTAACCATGGTTCAACCCTTGGTTAGCTACCTTAACCCAAGCCAAAAGCCCAAAACCGTGAGCCCCCACATGGTTAAAACCCAAGTTAGTAACCTTAACCCAAGCTAAAGCCCAAAACCGTGAGCCCCCACATGGTTAAAACCCAAACTCATGTACCCAAGCTAAAGCCCAAAACCGTGAGCCCCCACATGGTTAAAACCCAAATTCATGCCAAGATACCCAAGCTAAAGCCCAAAACCATGAGCCCCCACATGGTTAAAACCCAAACTNAATGATTTTTAAGGCTTAAAAATAGAATTTTCATCAAAATAATTCTAAAAAATCAAATAAAAAGAAGAAAAATATAAAATAAAATTCTCTGGGTTCTCTAACCTTAGAGAGATTTTCCAAAAATATAAAACATATTTTTCAACATATAAAATATTTTATTTTTATTAAACTCCCTAAAACTTCAATTAGTTTTGATAAATCACAGAAACCTCAAAAAATTATGAAATTTTGGTCAAATGACTTTCTGGTCTAGGGATAGCTCATATAAAAATTTCAAGTTATCAGGAGTTGTCTTGATCAACTTTTAGAATTTTCCTTAAAAATGCATATTTTTGCATAAAAATAATTATATGAATTAAATTAAATTGTGAAAATTCACATTTTCTCCTCTGATATCTTAATTGACTTATCAGTAAGGTTATATAAAAATTTCAAAGTCATTTGACTTAAATTTGACAAATTATAAAAGTTTGGACCCATAGAGGCAAAATTGTAATTTTGAATATTTTGGCCTTAATGAATTTTTAGGCTTAATTAAAATGAGAAATGGGTAATTTCTAATATTAATTAACTCATTTGATAATTTGCAATAAAAAATGGGCTTAATTGGTAGAAACCCACTTCACTTTGCTAAATCATAAGATAATTCCCATAATTATCAAAATGTTGGAAACTTTATTAGCATAAAAATGATNCAAATGATCTTCTCTTCAGCCCAAACCTTCCTTGAGGGGTGAACCCAACCCAAAACCATGATTTGACCCAAACTGACCCAAAATGGCCCTTTCCCCATACTTTTTCAATACCATACCATTACACACCCCAATTAACTTCACCAAGACCAAGCCCTGACGTCACTGAGTTAAATGGTGATCTGAGCCTGGCCAACCAGCCATCTAGGCTACCAGAAAAGCCATGGCCAAATGCTCGCCCATAGCTAAAACTCAAAATTAAACCCATCTAAGCTGTCTCATCCCAATTAGATTTTTGCACCTTGTTGGCATCCAGATAAGCAACCTAAAGCATCCATCAATTGCCCTGGTGGCCTCTTCTTCTCTCTCTATTTAAACCCACCCTCCATGGCCAAAGAAAGAGAGTTTGAAATTCCTTGGAAAAAATATGCCAAATTGCTTCCAGAGCTTCCTTGAAACCTCTTAAGCTTAACCCAACCACCCTTAGCCACTCAAAGCCACTACTCGAGCTCAATTTTGGAGCTCAAGTTCAAGGCCGAAACAGGACACTCCCCAAAACTCCACCAAATTCAAATTAATTGCACTTACACCATCCCCAAAGTGAGAGAGGAAGATTCCCCATAGAAGCCCTATCACTAGAGCACCGTAAGGTGGACTTTGATCAACCCCCTAATTTGGCCTTGATCAAATTCATATCTAGGCAATTCACCACAGCTAGAGGCTCCATCTCTAGGCCCTTGGGACCCTTTCAAAGCTTCCACAAGCATCCAATCGAGGCTTCCCCTCTTGGACCAAGGTATTGAAACTTAACCCTAAACCAAGCTTCATTTGATTATCCATGTGCATAGAGTTTATTTAAGGATTGATTAACTGTATGGATATGTTCTTCTAGTCAAGACGAGTCTATAAGAGCAAAATTCACTTGATTTGATTGAGTCTCAGACGAGATATTAAGCCTAGAAGATGGACGGTTTGCGGGTTGGCTCTGTTGGGAACGATGACCGAATGTCGTTGGATCGCATGTGTATCGCATGGATGGCTCTGATCTCATCGGATGAGGAGATGGAACGAAACTGTGGGACGCATTGCTGCTAGCATGGTCGGTGACGTCGAACGGGAGCATGCCGTGTGTAAAGTTCAACACATATGAGGATTTTGTGGCGCTGACTGGTTTAAGTAAAAAAACAGGATATTTTCTTATTTATTTAAATGCCAATAATTTCAAAAATTCATAACTTTGTGTAGAAAAATTATAAAAATAAAATAAAAATACCATCTTAGTCAGTGAAGAGAGGAGAACAATATGAAAATATTTTTAAGTTTATTTGATGAATTAATTATTTTTTAATTAATTAAATGGTGTTTTCTTTATTTTGATTCTCCATTTACATATAAATTTCACGATGACTTGATCTTTGGGTCTCTGATTCTATCTATTATGAGATTCCTTTTCTAATTTTTTCAAGGTTAGGGGAGATCTCTAGGCATAAATATCTAATTTTCAAGTTAATGGTCCCTATTTTAGTATAAAAATTATAATAATTAAAATACTCATAAAAAAATATAAAATTTATTCTGGTAGGTTCACTGTGATTAGAGAATCCTTAAAAAAATATAAATTTGATTTAACTCATTGAAAATAATCCTCTTTGTTACTAACCCTAAAAATAAAAAAAAAATTATTTTGGAGTAAATACAAATATAAATGACATAAAAATTATTCTCCACTGTAATTTAATGTCAGAGGAACTCCCCATAAAAATTTCAAGTCAATTAAAGATAATTTAACTACTTAATTGGATTAATCAAGTGAAATAACATTTTTGGTATTAAAATAATTATAATAATTAAAATATAATTCAAAAAAATCACCAGATTGATTTTAGAAGCTCCTTGTGATTAGAGAAACTTAAGAAAAATAAAATTAGAATTAAAATAAATACTTCATTTTTGTACTATTTTTGGGCATTTAAATAATTAAAAATAATTAAAAAATCATAAAAATTGCTAAATTGTAAGAACATCCTAAAAGTTACATTTGGCTTTCTGATTGCTTGGCACCAGTTAAAGTAACTTTTCTAATTTTCTAAGCTAAGATATTAATTTTAAAGGCTTAAAAATGGATTTTCTCTAATTTTTCACTAAAATAATTCTAATAATTAAAATATAAATAAAAAAAAATGTGAAATTTATTTCATTGGGTTCCTTAGACTTAGAGAGATTTAATAAAAATATAACACTAAATTTTACATTTAAGTATTATTTTATATTTAATTAATACTCAAAACAAAGAATTAATTTTAATATATAAATTAAATCTCTAAAAATCATGATAATTGGTCTAAGTGGTCCTCTGACCTGAGTGAACCTTCAATAATTTTCTTAAAGACAGATGTCTTATTTCGATTGAGTTACTAAATTTTCATTGAAAATCCTTATTTTTGCATTACAAATAATTATTAAAATTAAATAAAGTCAGAAAAATCACATTTTCTCCTCTGATGTTTTAATTAACCCATGAGTGAAGTAACATAAAACTTCCAAGTCATGGAAGTCATTTGAGTCTAACTTAATCAATTATGGGGTGTTAAGGTCTGTTGACCTCACTTTTAGTTGAGGTCTAGAAACTTCTTTAGTAGCCGGGTCTAGCCATAAGACTTTCCTATTGACTAGTCTTAAACTGTTGACCTCACTTTTGGTTGAGGTCTACAAAACTTCTTTAGTAGCCTAGGTCTAGCCATAGGACTTTCCTATTGACTAGTCTTAGAAAATTTAGTACCCCCATCATTAGAAACTCAAAACTCTCCTATTTACTCAACTTGAAAGTCTACATACGGATTTAGTAGCCTAGGTCTAGCCATAGGACTTTCCTATTGACTAATCTTAGAAAATTAGAAAAGGTACCTCACCATTAGAAACTCAAAACTCTTCTCTTTACTCAACTTGAAGTTCCACATATTGGTCAGAACCTCTAATATTTAGTAGGTAANGTGAAGTAACATAAAACTTCCAAGTCATGGAAGTCATTTGAGTCTAACTTAATCAATTATGGGGTGTTAAGGCTTTAGAGACAAAAGTGTAATTTTGGAATTTAGAGCTTAATTAATATTTAGGCCTAATCAAGAGCGTAAATGGGTAATAAATGATATTAAAATAACATGTCTTGATGATTGAAATATAGAAAGGGATAAGTGATAGAAACCAACCTCATTTTGAATTTCATAAAGGATAAATTTATAATTTTTCAAATTAATGAAATTTTAAAGAATATTTAAATAAAGGGATATTAAGGTGAGGGGTTTGATTTGAAAGATCATAATTCACTGATTTTTGAACCCTAGTTGATGGTTTTAATACNTTCAAAATTAAAATTTTTAAAATGTCCTTCCGAAGCGGGCAACGGGATTTCAATTCCGATGATCGACAGCTTTTTTACGGGCAAACCCCAAACCAAAAATAGTGCAGACAAGGCCTTAGGGACAAAAGTGTAATTTTGGAATTTAGAGCTTAATTAATATTTAGGACTAAATAAGAGGGTAAATGGGTAATAAATGATCTTAAAAAAACATGTCTTGATGATTGAAATATAGAAAGGGATAAGTAGTAAACCAACCTCATTTTGAATTTCATAAAGGATAAATTTATAATTTTTCAAATTAATGAAATTTGAATGAATATTTAAATAAAGGGATATTAAGGTGAGGGGTTTGATTTGAAAGATCATAATTCACCGATTTTTTAACCCTAGTTGATGGTTTTAATATAATTTATAATTCATGATTGAGAGCACAAATATTCAAAACCCTTTTTTTTCTAAAATTACAAATTTACCTATTAAATCTTAAGGGCTTAGTAGTGAATTAGACTTAATCAAAATTTTATCTAATGTGGTTTAGAGAACAAGTCATAATTAATTTAAAATTTTCAAAACACCACAAGCCCATGCTATAAATAATCAAATTAACTGAATTCCTTAATTAAGTCAAGTCGCCCCTAAGGGTCTTTACCCATATAATTCATAAGTGAGATATCAAGTGATAATTACTCCACTTAAGGGATAATCAAAACATCAATTTCATTAAGCATAAGGGTATTAATTGGATGAGCTATATAACAAATATGATAAAACCAAAATGAACTCAAGGTAATTCAAAGGACCATGAAATGTCTAAGGTATTACCCAAAACTTCTTCATGATCCTTTGGAAATCTTGAAGGACATGTGAGCTTATTATAATTTACTTAATGGAATCATCTTAAAATTTAAATACACCAAGATAGGACATAGGATTTGGTAGACACATTTTATGTTTGTACTTCNTGAAATCTCTAAGGTATTACCCAAAACTTCTTCATGATCCTTTGGATATCTTGAAGGACATGTGAGCTTATTATAATTTACTTAATGGAATCATTCTTAAAATTTAAATACACCAAGATATGACATAAGATTTGGTAGACACATTTTATGTTTGTACTTATTTCCCATTTCTATAAGCATGCTTTAATTCCTGCAAAATTACACATATATATGCCTTGCAAGTACTAAAATTTTAGGAGGAGGAACGAGAAGGCTCGCCAGGTACGCTTTTACAGTTTACAATACCTTCTTTTTTGTACTTTCTACACTGTACTTTTATACTTACAAACTTGCTTGCTAAACAATGATTTCACTCTGCATGAAAATTAAAACCTTTAGGATAGTCACAAAACTGAAACCAAAACCCAAATTAAAATCGAAAAGATTAAAATTCACCGCCACAACATAACTTGCATGTTAACCAAAACCAAAACTAAAATCAACCAAGATAAAATTCACCGCCACAACATTCGAATAAACCAAAACCAAAGCTAAAACTAAAATCAACCAAGATAAAATTCACCCCCACAACATTCAAAATGTAAAACAACTCAAAATTTAATCACAAACATCACACAAAACTACAATTGCAACTAAATTAAGACGTCTCTATCCAAAATTTAATCACAAACATCACAAAATAACAATTGCAACTAAATTAAGACGTCTCTATCGGGTGATCGAGAATCCCTCAGAGGAGGTAACCTATGGTTGCTAACGAGATTTCCCAGGGTACAAATGAAAGTATGGAACTCATTAACTTGAGTTTAGTAAATTCATTTGGACTAAGTGAATCCGATAGAAAATAGTGGTGCCGAAACGAGGGAACCGTAGGATCTTAAACGATGTCGCTCTAATCAACTTTAATATGCCACATAATATTTAAATGACTATAACCATAAGGACATCTGATTTGACATCATAACTTGACACATTAGAAAACTTAAACTTGCTACGACGGGGAGCTTGGAGCTAGCATTGTGGGCAGCACGACCATCTTCAATAGCAAAACATGTCTTCATCAGCTAAACCACTCTTTAGAATTAAACAACAAATCCATAGGACTTCGAGGTTATTTGCTTACGCAAAATAAATCTATAATTTATCTTTAGACCTTTGTATAGCTCTGCTACACAATTTAAGCCTTAACCCGCTTTAGGATTCTGAGGTTGTCGTGTGTTATGACCTAAATCCTCACATCTTTCAGGCTATTTGTGTGATCGTTTCACATGAATATAAACCCTAATTAATAAAATTGGCAGTATGAAACATTCAATAATTTTGATCTCCAAAATTGAAGCCAAACCATAGGATAGCTTGGGAAGTCACTGAGATTCTCCTCTGGATCTATGCCATCCCTTAGTTCTTCCTCCTTTGGATTCCAAAATAAAATGTTCCAAACTTGAGTCATTCTCCTTTCAGACCTCTTTGTCCGATCTCATTGAAAATTCCTAGTCCTTTGACCTCTTTGAAGATAATATCCTCTGATTTTTATCGAGAGTTTTCTTAGGTGACTTCGGTTATCTAAGATATAATTAACTATAGGGGCTTGCGCTTATAGAATGCATTCCCGAATCCAGCTTAATATAAACTCTATTTAATTCTTTGTATTGAAAAGGAGAAATTGTCGTCTTATAAATAAAAATGTTTTTCGCAGATTTAAAAAGATATCATACAATCTTTAATTTATTTAATCGAGCATTCATCAATAAGTAATGTATCTATCCCTCGAGATGGGTACACTACTTGTGACATTAGACTAGTTTATTTAAACTATCGGGGATATGTGATCAGTTCGGTCTTGTATTTTCAAAAATTTAAAATACTATTTTTTATAAATTATATATTTATTAAATTAAATTAAAATGGGTGTTAGGATATCCATCTTAGCAGTCGACAACTCAACAACTCCTCAACTTTTTAGTGCCAACAACAGAACTCACTCTATATGGTAGTGGTTCTCGTGGGTCAAACCACCCATTTTTGTGCAATGAGTGAGGGCATGAAAATTAGAAATAGGAGCAATATGTTATTCATATGTCTATAGATTATGTTATCATTTATATTCCTAAATTGAAAATGAGTTTCTATTAAGTTTTATTTGGTGTCAATTAAAGTTGTTTCGATATATGATGTTTTCATAGTTGTGAATGTAGTGATTTATGTGGTTTAGTTTTGGCTGTGAGTTTTATTTTGAAAAGTTAATTCAAAGTTATTTAGGTTAGGGTAGAAGGTTTAGTTCTTAGGTGAGCCTACCAATAATACAAGCAAAAGGCAGAAATGTAAATATTAGTCCATAATTTGTGCATATCTATCGAATGAATAAAGAAAAACTGACGATATGGGTACCAGNGTTTTATTTTGAAAAGTTAATTCAAAGTTATTTAGGTTAGGGTAGAAGGTTTAGTTCTTAGGTGAGCCTACCGATAATACATGCAAAAGGCAGAAATGTAAATATTAGTCCATAATTTGTGCATATCTATCAAATGAATAATGAAAAACTGACGATATGGGTACCAACCCTAACTTATGTCAGACTCACTAACTTGGATCATTCGAACTATTGTTGATGGTTTAGTTGAGGTTCATCCTTCATTTTGTTTTTTGTCTTCTTTTGGATATTTCAAATGTTTATTGTCAATTGACCATAACACTTCCTAACTCTATAAAAGAAAAGAAGACTCAAATAAAAGATTTGAGGTTACTACGACAGCTCATTTATTTATAGAAATCCTGCAAAACAGAGTTAGCGCACCCTAATAACATGTAAAAGTAAATCTAAGGCATCATTTTGTATGTTATCTTCAGCCGCTCTGCAAAACAAAGTTAGAGTGCTTCATTTTAATGTAAGAAATAAAAATGTGTTAATTTTGTTTATAAAAGTGCTAATTATTATTATTTTATTTAGGACAACCCGGTCAATTTGCCTATGATTTTCCGTCATCCTGGGTTGTCGGGTTCTTTGATCTGCTTAATCTAGAGAGGCACTCAAGCCTAATCTGATCCGAAAATTCTTATCAACACCCATGGGTTACATCTTCCAAGAGATATTCATGGATATGGGTAGCAGGNTCTTCAGCCGCTCTGCAAAACAAAGTTAGAGTGCTTCATTTTAATGTAAGAAATAAAAATGTGTTAATTTTGATTATAAAAGTGCTAATTATTATTATTTTATTTAGGACAACCCGGTCAATTTGCCTATGGTTTTCTGTCCCTAGGGTTGTCGGGTTCCTTGATCTACTTAATCTAGAGAGGCACTCAAGCCTAATCTGATCCAAAAATTCTTATCAACATCTATGGGTTACATCTTCCAAGAGATATTCATGGATCTGGGTAGCAGAGTTAAAGTTGAGTTCAGTGATCTTTGTTCATTAGGGTTTCACTTAAGTTTTTATTTCTTTTTCGGATTTTAGGGGGTTGAAAATTTTAGGTTGCTTAAGACTTCTTAGCCGATTAAGTTTTCTTTTATTTTTTTTATTCTTATTTGATGTTGAATGGCTCGGTCAAAATCCCATGGTTCCGTCCTCCTGCGGTCATTAAGTTTGTGGTTTGATTAATCGCGAGTGATCGGAAGGTACTTCATTAGCAGACATGGTTTGTCTCCTCCGAAGTTCCTTCTCAAACTGTACTATGTTTTATAGTTGAAGTTTAAGTGTTAATGATTTTTAGGATGAGTTTTATGCTAAAAGTAATATTTTATTTTGCTGTTTTAAGTATTTTTGGCGGCACTTTAAAAAAGCGTCATGAAATATGCTACGAAAAACTTATTTTTTACTTTAAACTTTAAATAAACATCAGTAAGACCTCAAACTAAATAAAGTTAATACTGATGTTGAAGCATTAAGAGGATAATAATATTCTTCATATTACAAAAAAAAAAGCATGGAACATATAGTACACAATTAGATGAATTAGATCTCTCACACTCTTGCTTCAAATTTTATTAAATCAATCTATTTGTTTATTAAGATCATTATTTAATCTAAATGCATGTGTCCGAACCCATCCATTATAAGAAAAAGTGACTTTTAGATCAAATTTATTCTTAGCCAACCAATCTAAAATTCATTAAATATATTTACTATATAACTATCTACTATAGCTTAAAAAAACAATTAAATACTATAAAATAAGTTGAATATATGGAAATAAGTCTAATGAATCTCTAAATCTAACTGCAAATAAAATCTAGAAACATATAGTGTACAAAAGTTTGCTTAACACTAAATATGCATAACTCATTTCAATTAAACATGAGCAATAAATTATAAAATATATAACTCAATTTGGAACAATTATCTTTAGTCTTAATTGCTAATCCTTTTATTAAAGCTATCCATTTTGATATAATATTTTTATTTAAAAAATGCTAAAATCCAAATATAAAATATAAAACTTATTTCAAAAGTAATAATAATAATAATAATAATAATAAAAGTTTGATTTCTTACCATTTAAATTAACTGAAACCGACCAAGCTTCAAACGACGACAAAAGTCGTGCAGACAGTACATGGGCACATCAGCTGTCACGCATGACACGACATAGATGGATGTGCATGCAAAACATGTACTTGATTACGAGGCCATGCACTAGGTTTATAATTCAGTCAAAATGGCCCCACCAAAATTTTACCTACATTTGTGAATTGTGAGCCGCATATGGGGACCACAAGGGTAATATATTTGGTTTTAATTTACTACTCAAATCCTCTGAAGTTGAAACATCAAAAGTGCTTAACCCGGTGGAGATCGGCTNTCAAAATGGCCCCACCAAAATTTTACCTACATTTGTGAATTGTGAGCCGCATATGGGGACCACAAGGGTAATGTATTTGGTTTTAATTTACTACTCAAAGCCTCTGAAGTTTAAACATCAAAAGTGCTTAACCCGGTGGAGATCGGCTTAAAATAGATTATTCTCTATTTTGTTGATGTTTTGGTGTTATTGAAGGCGCTTTGGTGGTATTGTCACCTCCTCATTTTGGTGGAGTTATCCTGGTGTTTTTTACGGTGTCAGCTAGACTTTTCACTATATTGAAGCTGTTTTTTGGTGTTTTGTTGTTTCCCGGGCACTAGTTTTTTTGAATTTTCTTTTTCTGCTACTGTTCTTATGCCTCTATGGCTGCTGCTTTCCCTCCTTCCTCGACCGAGTAACATGACAGGGCTTCCTTTATTGATGTGGTTGGAAAGGGCTCGGTATTTGTGTCGTTTGTAGATCATCTGATGTTTCCTCAACTTTACCGTGACTCTTTTGAAGGGACAGACACNTTTTGTTGTTTCCCGGGCACTAGTTTTTTTGAATTTTCTTTTTCTGCTACTGTTCTTATGCCTCTATGGCTGTTGCTTTCCCTCCTTCCTCGACCGAGTAACATGACAAGGCTTCCTTCTTTATTGATGTGGTTGGAAAGGGCTCGATATTTGTGTCGTTTGTAGATCATCTGATGTTTCCTCAACTTTACCGTGACTCTTTTGAAAAGACAGACAACAACTCATTTATTAAGAAGGTTAGTAAGAGGGATGGGCAACCAACTCAAATATTCACACTCATTGGGAACTCTAATATGGCTAAAAATTGTGTATTCACAATCGTTGGGATCTTTCAGCTGCGGCATCCCAAAATGGAGATTATTAAAAAAGTCTTTGTAGATTTCAAAACTAGTGGGTTAAACCATTTGATGGGAGACATGTGATGATACAATTGACAATGAAAAAAAAAAACTATGCCAAGATATTCTCAATGAAATACATCACAATTGATGGAAGATATATGAAGTTGCTCAAGTGTTCTCTTGATTTTGATCCAAACCGAAAACCACTAGTACTAATTTAGTTTTAGTTACCTGGTTTTAAGCTGCACTTTTTCAACAATCAAGTTCTTTACTTCATTGAGGCTACACATGGGAAACCTATGAAATTAGACACCCTATTTTCAATCTCACAAGGTCTTATGTTGCTAGGATCATTGTGGAGAGAGATATTACCTTACCTGAATTGAAGAAAATTGGCTTAGAACTGCACATAATGATTATTTACAATAAATTGTCAGTGAACAATGACCATATTATGCAAATCCATTGTAAGATATTTGGGCACACAATAGACAAATATTTCAGGCACTACCCAATTTGAGACAATACTGTCCAGTGCACCTTGATTTGAACATTGATTTGGCTAATCAAACTACTAAGGAACCATTTATTTCAACTGATCTTATGGTAGAAGATGCAACTAGGGAGGATACTACTTCTGCTCCAATTGAACCTGATGGGAACCCATCTCTAATAAAGCCTACTGAGATTCTTGATCCCTCTGAGGTTATAACTGCTACTAATAAATTGGTTTTAGTAGATGATATCCCAATAGATTTGGATCCAATTATTGCATAATAAGAGGGTACTCAAGTACTGGAGGAGTGCCAAGAACAAGGCGTGCAACAAGCTGAAACTACTCAGTAATTTACGAATCAACATACCCCCTGGGGTTAGTTCTCCATTGAATATCCATTAATTGATCAAATGGGATAAACATGGAAGATGAATGACAGGTTTAAAAAGCTAAGAACAAGAAAAAAATAATGTTAGAACTTTGGAATTTACAAGATGACAGTTTGATAGTTTCGAGTAGAAGCCCGCATAACAGTTTGTTGCTGGACTCCCTCCCTAGAACAAGGGGGAGGGGAGAGAAGAACTGACCCGTCAAAATTAAAACCCTCTCTTCTTACTCTACGAGTTTTCCCTTTGTCTCGCTGCCATGTCGCCCTCTCAATATATTGTGCTCTGGTGGTAGTGTTATCGATGGTTGTTTCCTGCATTTTGGTGGTGTTATTCTCGGCTTTATTCTCAAGGCACGTTTCGGTGTTATCGGTTGGTGTATTCTCAGTTTGACTCCTCGTTTTGGTGTTATCTTTGGTTTCACTCCATGTTTTCAAGGTGTTATTGCTCGTTGTATCCCACGTTAGGGCGGTGTTATTCCCGATTCTTTTTTCAAAGCTCATGGCTTGATGTCTGTTGGTGTTATTAGTGACAGTATCCCACTGTATGATGGTAGTATTGGTGATATTCCGCGCATTGGATGTGTTAATTCTGTTTTACTTTGTGTTTTGGTGTTATTTTTGGTTGTATCTCACAGCTTATTGGTGTTATTCATGGTGGTATTTTGCGTTTTCGTGGTGTATTACCTGCATTATCGCCTGGTGGTGTTCTTCATGAGTTTATCCCGCTTTATGTCTTCAACATGGATTGGGCTAAGCTAATGAAATGGATGATAAACACCAGTAACTACTACTTTGATCTTATTTGATACTTTAATTTTTTGGAGGAGTTTTTTTAGGTATACATGCAACTATTTGGAGTTTTTTTTTGTATGTTTGGTAGTCGGTGATTAGGACCCTAGGGGTGAGTAATGTACTTTTTTGGTTCTTTTTTTAGAGGGACCTAATCACCTACTTTTTTTCTTTATTTTTGTTTAATATTATTGCCTTCGGGCTTCCTTATATATGTATGTGTGTGTGTGTATATATATATATATATATATATATATATATATATATATATATATATATAAATGATATAATACGAGATAATAAATGTTTTGTATTATGTTGAACAATTATATTTGAAAAAAGGTAGATGGTCAAATATTTTTATATTGATTTATTGTATATTTGATTTATATGTATATTATCTTTTTTTTATTATGTTACTATAGTTTAAAAGTTTGAGTATTCTTTGAAGTGTTGATAACTCATAAAAATTTAAATCAAAATTTT
>JXCR01147905.1:0-23089 GCA_002079205.1 Phalaenopsis hybrid cultivar | reverse complement strand
ATATATATATGTGTGTGTGTGTGTGTGTGTGTGTGTGTTAATTTTTTTAATTTTAATCAAATAAACAAACGCTTACATAAAGAAACCACAAAACAATTTTCTAGTGTGTGTGTATTAATAAAGTTTTTAATTTTTTTAATTTTAATCAAATAAACAAACACTTACATAAAGAAACCACGAAACAATTTTCCAAATCTAAGTCTAGTAATTCAACTAAAATCCTCTTAAAAGATTATTTACCGTCATTTCCTCGGCAATGACACCATAAACTTGATCTGCCCCAAGTGTGTGTGTGTCATAATGATGTAAGTCTTGGTATTCTTGCCAGAAACTTGATCCACTCCTTTAAATTGATTAAATCTTTAAAATTAAATATTCTTACATACTAGGGTTTCTCACACAAGTATACATATTATTTTAATAATACAGGTATATATTGAGTCCAGATATCAATCCATAGGGAAGGTGGTAATGGCTCTAATAAGTGAAGTTCTTGTTTACTACAATGGTGTCTTAGTTTGGAATGTAATTTAAAGTGGTCATTATAACAATTTCTTTTAAATTACTGCAGTAAATTTAAAGGCTAATTCTAACTTCTCTTACTGGTCTTAACAATATCAACATATGAAAGATACCAATCTCTTGTGACTGTATAAGTTAAAATATAAGATATGATACTAAGAATCTAATATGGCTAGTGAAAATAAGAGCATGAATCTAAGTTACCATCTTCCGAGTGTGCAACAAACTTTGGTTTAACTCAGTAAGTGTTTCTTCCTGTCACGCTAGAAACTCCTAAGTTAAATCCCCTCCAAACTTACCTCCTTATCTAATTACATTGTCCTATAGACTACTTTTCCTTCATCCATAAGATCAACGTGTTTTTTCTTAGTTGATAAAGCCATAGTCTTTTTNGTAAGTGTTTCTTCCTGTCACGCTAGAAACTCCTAAGTTAAATCCCCTCCAAACTTACCTCCTTATCTAATTGCATGTCCTATAGACTACTTTTCCTTCATCCATAAGTTCAACGTGTTTTTTCTTAGTTGATAAAGCCATAGTATTTTCAAATCTTTATGGGTTTGCAACGAGTTTTAACACACCAGTTGGCCAAAGTGGTTAGTAAATGAAGTATGAGGTAAAAATCATCACATTAAACTTAAAAGTTCAAATCTATAAGTATCTTTGCATCCTATATATTCTACACATGCATCACAAGAGAAAGGTAAAGGAAACCTACCCACTAAGCATAAAAAACATGATGGAAACCTTCATAAAATAATAAAATAAAACCACTAAGTATGTGTTACAATAATTACAAGACAAATATAAAAGTAATACACAATTTTTCTTCTCTTAAGAGATGAAAAGTTTATCCTAACACCGAATCCAAGTTCTACTTACACTTTTGAATTTATACCTTTGCAATATTCTCTCAATAACTGACCAAAGAAAAATATGTTGAGATTTTTATTCCTATTTTACACTGATTTTGATGATATTGCACTTTAAAAAAATATATTTTAGATGTTTTGTTGCAGGTATGTTGAATTATGGTAATTGGAGCAAAAAGATGCAAAAAAGAACGAATTTGTAGCGAAAAGGACCAAAATATGAAGATTTGAACTAGGGCGCCGACGACGAGTCCAANTGAATGTGGATGATTTTTGAGGGGATGCTTAGGCAACTCTTGGGAAAACTCTTCTACAACTTTAAGAGAAACATTTGGCCAAAAATTAGAGAGGGTGTGTAGAGTGTAGAGAGTTTAATTTAGGGTTAGATTGTAAGGAATTCTTCGAGAGATTGTTAGAGTGGTGGGAAAGTGAGAGATTTATTCCTCCTTGCTGCTTCGAAGAAGAACTCTGTGTACTGTAAAGAATNGTATGGCTAAAAATTGTGTATTCACAATCGTTGGGATCTTTCAGCTGCGGCATCCCAAAATGGAGATTATTAGAAAAGTCTTTGTAGATTTCAAAACTAATGCGGTAAACTCTTTGATGGGAGACATGTGATGATACAATTGACAACGAAAAACAAACTATGCCAAGATCTTCTCAATGAAATACATCATAATTGATGGAAGATATATGAAGTTGCTCAAGTGTTATCTTGATTTTGATCCAAGCCAAAAACCACCAGTAGTACCAATTTGGTTTAAGCTACCTGGTTTTAAGCTGCACTTTTTCGACAATCAAGTTCTTTACTTCATTGAGGCTACACATGGGAAACCTATGAAATTAGACATCCTATTTTCAATCTCACAAGGTCTTCTGTTGCTAGGATCATTGTGGAGAGAGATATTACCTTACCTGAATTGAAGAAAGTTGGCTTGGAACTGCACATAATGGTTATTTGCAATAAATTGTCTGGGAACAATGACCATATTATACAGAGCCATTGTAAGATATTTGGGCACACAGTAGACAAATATTTCAGGCGCTACCCAATTCAAAACCAGACTGTCCAGTGCACCTTGATTTAAACATTGATTTGGCTCATCAAACTACTAAAGAACCATTTATTCCAACTAATCTTATGGTGGAAGATGCAACTAGCGAGGATACTACTACTGCTCCAATTGAACCTGATGAGAACCCATCTCTAATAAAGCCTACTGAGATTCTTGATCCCTCTCAGGATATCACTGCTACTAATAAGTTGTTTGTAGCAGATGATATCCCAATAGATTTGGATCCACTTATTGCTGACGAAGAGGGTACTCAAGTACTGGAGGAGTGCCAAGAACAAGGTATGCAACAGGCTGAAACTACTAAGTAATTTAAGAATCAACATACCCCCTAGGGTGAGTTCTCCATTGAATATCCATTAATTGATCAAATGGGACAAACATGGAAGATGAATGACAAGTTTAAAAAGCTAAGAAAAGAAAAAAATAATGTTAGAACTTTGGAATTTACAGAATGACAGTTTGATAGTTTCGAGTAGAAGCCTGCATAACAGTTTGTTGCTGGACTCCCTCCCTAGAACAAGGGGGAGGGGAGAGAAGAACCGACCCATCATGATTAAACCCCTCTCTTCTTACTCTGTGAGTTTTCCCTTTGTCTCGCTGCCATGTCGCCCTCTCAATATATCGTGCTCTGGTGGTAGTCTTATCGATGGTTGTTTCCTGCATTTTGGTGGTGTTATTCTTGGCTTTATTCTCAAGGCACGTTTTGGTGTTATCAGTGGGTGTATTCTTAGTTTCACTCATCGTTGGTGTTATCTTTGGTTTCACTCCATGTTTTCAAGGTTTTATTGCTCATTGTATCCCACGTTAGGGCGATGTTATTCCCGATTCTTTTTCCAAAGCTCGTGGCTTGATGTCTGTTGGTGTTATCTGTGACAGTATCCCACTGTATGAAGATAATATTGGTGATATTCCACGCGTTGGATGTGTTAATTCGATTTTACTTTGTGTTTTGGTGTTATTTGTGGTTGTATTCCACAGTTTATTGGTGTTAGTCATGGTGGTATTTCACGTTTCCTTGGTGCATTTCTTGCATTATCGCCTGGTGGTGTTCTTCAAGAGTCTATCCCACTGTATGTCTTCAACATGGATTGGGCTAAACTAACNAATATTACTATCGGGCGTAGAATTGGAGATTTAGAGTGACAGACTAAAATCCCCAATTTAGTCTTATCATTTAGGTGCTGATGTGTAGATGTTAGCCCTCAGGTGAGGGGAACGTGGGAGCTTCGAAGTGAGAGCTGGTATCCTCCCAGCCTAGCCGCAGAATCAGTAACCAAGCATAGGATTAGTCAATGTTCTTTATGCTTGGACCAAAGGGTAAAGAATATGTATGCCCCTTTTTGGCACAATATAAATTGAACTAATTTATTGTATCAATTCACTATAATTTCTTGATAAGGAGAATAATTCTTTCTTACATATTGAATATCATATTTAGTAGTTATTTACTAGTTATCCAAATTATCTACTTATTTCAATTGCCTATTAGTGACAGATAAGCAAGTTGAACGCCGTCGTTGTAGTTGAAGTATTACTTTTTATTAAGCCTTAGTCCATAGTATTTTATTTCTCCCCGTGGGATCGATAACTAAGACTCCATTAGAGCCCTGTATTACTTGAGCGATATTATACTTGCGTTGACAAATTCAACTTTAACATTATTGAATATTATATCTATACATCTTTATTGAATCAAACACATATAAATAAAGTGGCAGTCAAGTTCTTGACACCGTTACTAGAATTTAAATCTTCTAGTAGCGCCATCAATTTTTTGTAATTGTCGATTTACAAAAAAAAAGGTCGGCTCTATTCATTTTTTCCAAATTCCAAATTTTTGAGATTTCGATGAATTTCAAGCCTAAACGACATCCATTAAGTCATTATAGACACATAATTTTAAGTGATTAAATGATGTACTTATCTCAAATAAACTTTCACAACACAAAACATCAATTCTGAATTTTTGCGATTTCGATCAATTCCAAGCCTAAAAGACATCATTATAGACATAATTTTAAGTAACTAAATGATGTACTTAACACATATAAACTTTCACAACACATCCTTTTAATCATTATAGACATAATTTAAGTAACTAAATGATGTACTTAGCAATATAAACTTTCACAACACAAAACATCACATTTATATATAAATTCCAAGGGGTACAATAAACGTTACATAACACACCTAAGTTTGGTATTTTCTAAACCTCAATACATTAATTTAGCGTCGTAATCCAAGCCACAACACTCAAAATGCTGAAAATAAAACATCTTATGCTTAATCTCAACTTTATAGAGATCTATAAACATAATTTAAAAAAAGGAAATACAAAGTTTCAACTATACAGAGATCTATAAGCATAATTCTAAGGCAAAGCAAATACAAAGTTCAAATCAATTATAGATAGACATATAGGTAGTAATATAAATCTACTAATCCTCAGACTCGGTACTTGATTCTCTTCTGAGATCGTCCATTGATTGCACATGAACGAAGATGTTGTAGAAGGGCCGGAATGGAAATTCTTCAGTAGAATCCTCCTCAATTAATTTGATCATCCTCATCAGTCGTATCAAACTATCTTCTAAATGTCCAGAATATTGGAAATGTTCCTTCATCCTTCAGTCAAGATGATCGAAAAAAAATTGTAGATAATATTAATTGCATTCATGACATTTTGTANACTTTAATTTCTTGACAAGGAGAATGATGTTTTCTTATATATTGAACTTCACATTAGAAACTTTATTAGTGGAATTAGTTATTTAAAAGTTATTCAAATTAAAAATTTATTTCAATTGCCTATTAGTGACAGATAAGCAATTTGAACTATATTATTGTGATTAAGTATTTATTTTCTAAAATCTTAGTTCGTAGCCTCTAACATTACTCCCTGTGGGATCGATATCTAAGACTCTATTAGAGCCCTGTATTACTTAAGCGATACGTATACTTGCGTTGATAAGTGTGACTTTTTAATTATTGATTATTTTATATATATCTTTATCAAATTTATAACCGCTGTCAAGTTTTTGGCGCCGTTGTTGAGGAATTAAATCTTCTAGCAGCAGTATCAAATTCTTGTATTTTTAAGCATATATAAAGTCGCTGTCAATAATCTGACTAAGTACTCAAAATAGGTTATAAATATATAAATCCTAAGGGTCTGTTTGGGGCAGTTGCAACTTATCTAGCTTATCCAGATAAGCTGCTTATCCTGATAATCTGCTGATAAGCAGCTGATTCAGATAAGTTGTCTGGCTGTTTGGTTTCTGTGTTTGGAAAATAGCTGATTCTGGATAAATGACCATTCTGCCCCTGTTTTTGATTAGTTGTTTAGCTGTTTGGTTTGTGCATTTGAAGAACATCTAATTTGTAGTTTTTGTAGATAAAATATCATTCAAACAGGCCAGTTGTTTCAGTCAACACTATAACTTTAACGGTTACATATCTGACAGTTGAGAACCAAAAAATATCATTTCATAACAGTATAAAATTATGATAATTCTAATAATTTTATTTAATAATTTCATATAGCCATAAAGAAATGATGTGTTCATGCTTCCAGCCTGGCTTCGATGATTCCAAGGAATAAATTTATGGACCTAAATTGAGCAATTTGTATTACAATCTTCTTTATTAGGAGAGGTTGACTCTAAAGAGAAAATTATTTAGTTTTTTAAAGAAATCATCAAATGATTCTTCTGAAATTAGTATATTTTTCATTAGTTCTTCCTTTAACCTTCATCAAACACAAGCTAATTATTGTTGACCGTGAAAATAATAAATAGAAACTAACAAAGGGTTAGAAAATAAGCAATCAACGTGAAATTTTAGCTGATCTAAGAAACAACTGAAAAAAAAGGTTCTCCCTTGTTCTCCTCCCCACTTTGTCTGCTATGTCGCAGCAAATAACATATAGAAATCCCTATGTCTCTCTTAGTGCTCTCTTGACGCTAACCCTTTTCTCCCTTTTGTCGTTCCTATCTTCCTCCCTAGTTTCGCATGCAACAATACCTTTACATCGCCATTCCTACACAGAAATTTTCGCAAGCTCGTTCCTATTTTCTTCTATCTAAACCCCTTTGCCTCCAGCACCAAAGCTTGGTCTGCCTTCACCCTGTTCAAAATCAATAGCAGAAGCCTTGATTTCCCCTACGCAAGAAGCAAAAAAACTTTAAGGTTTCCTGTTTGAGCTGAAGTCCACAGCCACAACTTGCTCACCGTTCCACACTAGTCCTAGCCGTGCTGCAATTCCTCTCCGCACGTCGCTCCTCTCTTTGTATTCTTCTCCTTTGCATGTATCGCACCCTCCAAGCCACGATTTTCTCTTCGATACCTGCCCCTCCAGTAAACTGAGAACTTCTCCTATCGGAGTAGGAGCAACCGACATCTTTAAACACTATGAAATTCGGATCCCGGGGTCCTACCCGTGATCCACGTCTAATAGTAAAATCAAAATCGTGTTTTACGAAAGTCCACCGAAACAAGATTTCCAAACTCACGGTGGTGTTTTCAAAATGCCACCACACCAAATAAGCTGCTCCAAACGGGCCCTAAGTCTCCCTAGAGTTTCTTTGCCTTCCTCCACACTTTCTATGGATTCCCAGATGTTCCTTCTGCTCCCTGTTGCTTCTCCTTTGTATGGATTCCCAGATGTTCCTTCTGCTCCCTGGTGCTTCTCCTTTGTTCCACTTCTCTTCTCCTCTTCACAAATCCTCTTCCCAACTACTTATAATCACCAAATAACTCCCAATGTTGCGGTTCAACAACTACAGAAAATGGTTGTGCCTTGGCGCCCAAAACTTGGTGCATAGGCGCCACCTTCTCGAGTTGATGAACAAAATTCTGGTGCCAGGCATCCAAAAGCTGGCGCCAGGGTGCTTGAATGAAGTGCCTTGGTGCTCAAAATCCGGTGCCTAGGCACCAATTATGTGAAATCCAAGTTTGCTCTATTCAGCTTCTTTTTGCTCCTTTTCAATCCTGCTTTGCTCCAAGTGTTCTACCTAGTATACCTACACTAAAAACACTAAAATACCTTTCATTAAAGTGCAGTTTCATATAAAAATAGTGTAAATTACAAGGGAAATAAAACATGCTTTAGAACATATCAGTTCACTTCCCAGAGTTAGCTAACCCTTTTATTGAGCCTTTCCATGACACAACGTCATTGAACTATAAGTCTCAATTTTTGAATTTCAAGAAAATCTTTTCAAACCCCGACTCTATCCATTTAAAGTTCTAAAACATCAATCTTTAAGATACCAGTCTTGTAACCCTACATAATATAAGTTGATACTTTAATCGAGGGTATTCTTGTGAGCCATAACACTTGCAATGTTATTAACTATGAGAGTTTGCTCTTGTAGGGATACCCAACNCCCCCCCCCCACTTTGTCTGTTATGCCACAACAAATAACACATAGAAATCCCTACATCTCTCTCAGTGCTCTCTTGACGTAACCCTTTTCTCCCCTTTGTCGTTCTTGTCTTCCTCCCTAGTTTCGCACACAACAATACCTTTACATCGCCATTCCTGCACAGAAATTTTTGCAAGCTCGTTCCTGCTTTTTCTATCTAAACCCCTTTGCCTCCAACACCAAAGCTTGGTCTGCCTTCCCATGTTCAAAATCAATAGCAGAAGCCTTGATTTCCCCCTACGCAAGAAGCGAAAAAACTTTTAGGTTTCCTGTTTGAGCTGAAGTCCATAGCCACAACTTTCTCACCATTCCACATGAGCCCTAGTCGTGTTGCGATTCCTCTACGCACGCCGTTCCTCTCTTTGTCTTCTTCTCCTTCACAGGTCTCACACCCTCTAAGCAGCAATTTTCTCTCTGATACCTTCCCCTCCAGCAAACCGAGAACTCTCCTGTCGGAGTAGGAGCAACCGGCGTCTTTCAACACTATGAAACTCTGATCGAGGGGTCCTACCCGCGATCCGCATCTAACAGTAAAATAAAATTTGTGCTTTACAAAACTCCATCAAAACGCGATTTCCAAACTCACGATGGCATTTTCAAAATGCCACCGCACCAAAGAAGCTGCTCCAAACGTGCCCTAAGTCTCCCTAGAGTTTCTTTGCCTTCCTCTACACTTTCTATGGATTCTCAGATGTTCCTTCTGCTCCCTGGTGCTTCTCCTATGTTCCACTTCTCTTCTCCTCTTCACAAATCCTCTTCCCAACTACTTATAATCACCAAATAACTCCCAATGTTGCGGTTCAACAACTACAGAAAATGGTTGTGCCTTGGCGCTCAAAACTTGGTGCATAGGCGCCACCTTCTCGAGTTGATGAACTAAGTTCTGGTGCTAGACGTCCATAAGCTGGCGCCAGGGCGCTTGAATGAAGTGCCTTGGTGCACAAAATCTGGTGCCTAGGCACCAATTATGTGAAATCCAAGTTTGGTCTATTCAACTTCTTTTTGCTCATTTTCAATCCCGCTTTGCTCCAAGTGTTCTACCTAGCATACCTACACTAAAAACACTAAAATACCTTTCTTTAAAGTGAAGTTTCATATAAAAATAGTGTAAATGATAAGGGAAATAAATCATGCTTTAGAAGATATCAGTTCAATTCCCAGAGTTAGCTAACCCTTTTCTTGAACCTTTCCATGACACAACGTCATTGAACTATAAGTCTCAATTTTTGAATTTCAAGAAAATCTTTTCAAACCCCGACTCTACCCATTTAAGGTTCTAAAACATCAATGTTTAAGATACCAATCTTGTAACCCTACATAATATAAGTTGATACTTTAATCGAGGGTATTCTTGTGAGCCATAACACTTGCAATGTAATTAACTATGAGAGTTTGCTCTTGTAGGGATACCCAACCCCATAACAAGATAAACTCTATTCTACTCTTATAATGTAGAGAAAAAAACCTTCGTTTAACCATAAATTTTAAAGTTTTTTTTTTTTTTCATTTGAATAATTAGTTAAACTTTAAGGTAATATTTCTACATATTGTGGTAGTGCATTATTATTCAAAATGATGTATCTAATCATCTAGATAGAAATCTTTCAAATCTATAGTAGACACACTGACATCATAACGCGCATAACAAAGAGTCAATAAAATTGTTTATTCCACCAGTGACATGGGATTATAGTTAGGCAATGGGATGCGGCATGCAAAGGATGATGGAGTTCATAAGAATTGACGTAAGTAGCTATGGTTGGATTTGACTCGTTAATGAGTACTTGCATTAAGCTTATTAAGCTGCTAGCTTGAGCTCAAGCTTAGATTTGAGCTCACAAGCTCAAGCTCAAGTATAGCCTGACTTGACTCGAGAGCTTGTCAAATGATCGGGTCCATTATAATATTTAATTAATAAATATTTTTTTTTTTATGATACATACATTGATTTCTATTTCATAATTATTTAATCTATTTTTATCGAAAGCAAGTTCAAAATTAAAATTTTGAGCTGAGCTCAAGTTTGTGCTCAATGCAACCACACATCCCACGAGTTGAGCTTAAGTTTAATGCAGTTCGAGCTCGACTCGACTCGACTCGACTATACCCCCGAAGGTAGCAATGGCAAAAAGCTTGCAAATGTTGATTTCATGAATTTAGAGATCAAAGGAAGCCAGATAGGGTGCTATCAAATTGTAGATTTTACCAACAATTTTTACTGACATAGCAGCAGTTAAGACCACCACTAACTTATTCTAGCTGTTCCAATCGGTGGAGCAGATTGCATCATTTAAACCTACTACAAATGACTGATTACAACCGTTGTCATATAATAGTGGAGTCCCAACGTTACAAGCAACTGCTATAAAATAAATTTACGTTGGTAACAAAGTTAAAAATTGCTGCTACATAGATATAATATTTTGACAGTGAACAAATTGATGTTGGAAGATTTACATACATACCACTCAATATATGTATTTACATATCCGACCCCCAATCTTCAGTTTTTAAATTTTAAAATATATGTCCTGTTACCTATGCATGAAAAAGGGCATTTTCCGTCATAACATTTACAAGGTNCAAATTGATGTTGGAAGATTTACATACATACCACTCAATATATGTATTTACATATCCGACCCCCAATCTTCAATTTTTTAATTTTAAAATATATGTTCTCTTACCTATGCATGAAAAAGGGCATTTTCCGTCATAACATTTACAAGGTTTTTTATGTGATATGAAAGATTTGAAGTGTATAAATATAAAAAATGAAATTTAGTTGTTAGATATGTAAAATGAATCCATACTTTTTCATGTGTTGAGTGGCCTATCACATCTAGTTCCCATCCTTTTCATTGATGTGAAACCACATGATCCAAAGCATCAATCAAGGCATATGGCCTATTAAGTAAATAAATGAAAAAAATTGACTCATTTTGCTCAAAATAATGTTCCTCTAGACTCCTGGTTGCATAAGAATCATACNAACCACATGATCCAAAGCATCAATCAAGGCATATGGCCTATTAAGTAAATAAATGAAAAAAATTGACTCATTCTGCTCAAAATTATGTTTCTCTAGACTCCTGGTTGCATAAGAATCATACTAAGTACCATTTATGTCATCATTAGAGTATGCACAACTTAACTTACTGATGCTATTATCATGACATATCAACATAACTAATCCTAACGTGTCGCTAGTCAAATTCCTATTCATTATAAAAGCTCAAATTAATGAGAAGCAAAAATTTGGCATACTTGCTTTAAGATAACTTTCAAGCGTCTAATGCGACACAATGAATATATTTGGGATGACTGTAACTTTTTAAAAAAAGCAGTTGTAACACTGAGTGGAGAAAACAACTTTCTAGAAAGCTGTGGTAAAAAGTATAAGTACTTTTTCTTTCAATAAATCAGACAGCAGCTTTCTTACAGTCACCACACTTTAAAAAAAAAACTATCTNTACTTGCTTTAAGATAACTTTCAAGCGTCTAATGCGACACAATGAATATATTTGGGATGACTGTAACTTTTTTAAAAAAAGCAGTTGTAATACTGAGCGGAGAAAACAACTTTCTAGAAAGCTGTGGTAAAAAATATAAGTATTTTTTCTTTCAATAAATCAGACAGCAGTTTTCTTACAGTCACCACACTTTAAAAAAAAAACTATCCCCCCACCACAAAAAGATTCTAAGAAAAAACAGTTCCTAACAAAACTTTTGGCACAAAAAATATCCTAATCGGAATCTAAATGGCTTAGACAATGAATAGAGTCAAACATTGCTTATACTTTTCCACATATTTTTCAATGAATAATACAAAGCTAAACTAAAATCTCTCGCATATGTTGCCAAATGTAATGATATTTTTTTGAAGTGTTGTCAACAAGTGTGGCTGCTATTTTTTGTCATGTTTATATGGTGGTTATAAGGTCACAAGGAAGATTTGTCTCTTACGAAAACCTATCGATACTTGAAGCAATTTTGCAGATGCTTTAATAATTGAATATGATGCTCAATGCTTGAGCTTCTAAAATCAATGTACTATGTATGTTGCGTCATTGTTGTAATAGTTAATGAACTATTATGAAAGTAGCTGCTCTTGTTTCCAGGTCCCACGACATGCTAAAAAACTTTAACTCCAAATCTTTCCCTAGGACCCTAGCCACTTTGAATTTCATGGTGGGATTTTTTTTTTTTTGGAACGGACTAATTTTTATATAAATTATACCGGCATGTTCAATTTATTCATCGATTTCTTTTCTCATTGTCAAATTTAAGTGGTCCGTCAATCACTCACCGGGAGTGATATTTATCATTATGCACAGCTTAGCTATATATGTATGTGTATCTGTGAGTGTAGTTTTTATTATAATGACACGTATTTGTGTTCTATGTTTAATAATAGAAGTGTTTTGTGTCTGTCATGTTGCATTCGTATTCGTGCCACATAGTCTATCATTAAGCATGTTTTGTTAGAAGCAAGCAACCAATCGTGCATAAATCACAATAAAAATATAATATCATTGAGCATTAATTTAAGTGGTATATCTTTTAATTTCTAAGTTGTTAATCCCATGTTGATACCCATGAATCTAGTTCATATGAGTTAAAACTTGTAATTGATCATATTATATCATAAATAAAAGACTTGGATTTATAGAAAAGACAAATGAGTGATGTTATGTTCTAATGGATTTTTTTTGGAAAAAATTGCAATTTGTATTATTAAGACAAAAAAAATCAATAAAATGTGCCAAACTATGCAACTTGAGCATTTATATGATCTTTATCAAAAGTAAAAGAGGAAGAAAAGAACATGTGGCTCATCCATATGTTGAAATGATATTTAGTAACAATAATTTTGCACCCTCATTTTTTTATGATTTCAAAATTTTATTTAATGTAAACAATTTGCTTCACTAAAAAAATGTTTGCTTGATAGCCTGCAAATTAAAAAAAATAGCAAATATATTCCATGTCAGATGAATTTTACTAGACGTACAAGTATGATGTGTTGTTGGGATCATAAAATTCTCAATTTGGTTATTCACAATCATGATGCAAAATATGGATTTGAAAAGAAAATAAAATGCTTGTACTAGAGTTGGATTTGATTTAATTTGACCATAACAATGTTCAAACAAGTTTCAAATAGCATAATCAATCTCATGACGAGTGTCTCAACTTCATGTTAGCTATGTGAGTAATTAAATTGCTCAAATTAGGGATTGAATGAATACAAATTGATTCAATCATGTTTCCATATAAGAGGAATTATTATGGACAACTATGGCTCTTCCTTCATTATTGTCAATAACAGAAAAGGATTGCAGGGCTACTACTGAAGTTTTGTTGTTATGGTCTAATTATTATGCAATTTGAAGAACAAAAATATCATGGTTGGCATTCTCATGAACTAAGAAAAAGTATGTTATCATATAGAAGCAAAGAGATTCTAATATTTGCTTCAAGTTAGGCTTAAAGCTTGTGACCTTGTCTATAGCATTTTCTTTTTGATTATCCTTAAGAAATTTGGCTTCAAATTTATTCTTATTGACAATTTAAAACTTTGTTTTATAAAAATAAGTTCTTTGTGATTTTTAATGATTCTTCTTGTGTGTTTTTATAATCTTTGAGTGGTTTTCAACAAAGAGATCCCATATCTTTCAACACATTCATTATGAACATTAAAAAAAAAGTTTATTTGGAGGAACCCTTTTGTAATAAANTTATATATGTTATTTTCTATGTTTCATATTTTTTCTACTTTCCTACTTTAATTTTTCTTCAGATTTAAACTTCAATCCCATTATTTGCAAGAAGAGAATTTATTCTTTTTTTTTTCATGTAAATTGCAATGGCCTATTAATTCTTCAACTATTTATGATTTTCTTTTTCATAACTGTGAGACTTTTTCAATTAGAAATTTATTCTTTCTTTCATAATCTTCTATGTAGAAGTTTTAGGGACTTTTTTTGGTGTGGATGCAACTTTTTTTAAAAAAGTGGTTGTAAAGTTGTGATGAATAAAACAACTTCTTAGAATGCTACAAAGAGAATTATAAATATATATCATTTCTAAATAATCAAACAACTGCTTTATTACAATTATTGCACTTTAATATTTTAGGTTGAAAAAAAAGTTTCCTACCATAGAAAATTTTAGAAAGCAGCAAGAAAGCAGTGCCCATAAAAAAACTGTGGTGACTGTTTGAAACACAAACCAGACAGAAAGCTGTCCCAAATTGACTCTAAATCTCTTAAATTAAATCTTTTCTTTCCTTTCTTTTTTCCATTGTAGCATTATTAGATTATCTATTTCTGATCACTTTTCCTTATATTAAATCACAATTTTACTAAGTCGGGATTCATTTGCACGTTTTTGTCCATTTTTAAACTTATCCTCATNACTCTAATCTCTTAAATTAAATCTTTTCTTTCCTTTCTTTTTTCCATTGTAGCATTATTAGATTATCTATTTTTGATCACTTTTCCTTATATTAAATCACAGTTTTACTAAGTCGGGATTCATTTGCACGTTTTTGTCCATTTTTAAACTAATCCTCACATTTATAATAGTTCTAATCAATTTTTTTTTTCTTTTTGTTTAGAATGGATTGTCATCATATGATTATTTGTTGTGAGGAATTTCTTAGCACTATTTCACTGATGGTGAACCTTGAGAAAGAGTGCAAAAATCACAAAAAATTTAAAAAATTGGAGATGCAAGATAAACTATACTTTGGTTCTTAGAGGCCTAGGATTTGTAATATTACTAAAAATTTGAAGTTTTTATTTTCATTTTGTCATAAATNAATCACAAAAAATTTAAAAAATTGGAGATGCAAGATAAACTATACTTTGGTTCTTAGAGGCCTAGGATTTGTGATATTATTAAAAATTTGGAGTTTTTATTTTCATTTTGTCATAAAGTTTTAGATCCATTAAATTTTTAGGAATTTGAGGACTTAGTTATTGATGATTGGCTAATTCATTATTCTTAGTTGAATAAAATCAACTTTGAATAAGGCATCAACAAATATTCATTCCAATAAGAATCACTGTATACAAAAAATATGTAGCATGAATCACAAAACAATCTAACATTTAGATGAAGACAATCAAATGTTTAGAAGCAATGGACTATCAAATGAATAACTGATTGTTCGTAGTTATCAACGACAGACGATCAACAGACGACCAACATATCAGACACTGATTAGGAAAAGCATAAAAATAATGAACTAGACGGATCAGATGCTGACAAGCGTATCAAAAGACTTCGCCCCTTGGAACAACGATCAATTTTAATCGTACTGATTGCCAGGTGGTTTCACTCAGGATCAAATATCGATGAAGTAAACATGGAGTAGGCGATAGACAAGGTTCCCGCCAACCATATGAGTTGACTGATCTTATTGTATTCAATATTCTTGTAACTTACCATAAGGCTTATCTAAAAAATCAAATGATGAGGGGCTGGTCTGTAACTTTATAAGACCAATGTCCTATATCTATAAATAAGAGGTCTTAATAATGAAGTGGTTACACTCTTTTTGTTATTCATTATTGTTTCTACTTTCTCTTCTTTGTACGCTCTATCACTTGCGTGTGTGATTTCATGACACTTTTGGATTCAACAATCACCATCCTCTTCATAAAAATCATAATGAGCATACTTTTATTTTTATAATATATCCATTGAGGTAAATTTCACCATCAAATTATAGAATCCTTATGCTAGACTTTATAGGCGGTAAGCTTACTCCTATTTAGAACTTCGAAGATATTTTTGATATTCTTTTTGGGCAAAACACATGTTAGGTGTTCTTTATAGACTTAATTTGGATTAGTTCATATTTTTTCTATTTTAGGTTTTTTTCATGGTCGGCTCAATTTATCAATTGCTACATTTATACATCACCCTTGCCGTGATTTTTTGGTTGCGCAGCCTAGCGTAAACCCCCTGAATAACGACTTTGATCCTGCCTAAGTGCATCTATCTTTCAACGTGGAATCGAGTGGTTCGGCACATGTGGGTGGCTGGGGGCTCGTATCATATNTAGTTATTGATGATTGGCTAATTCATTATTCTTAGTTGAATAAAATCAACTTTGAATAAGGCATCAACAAATCTTCATTCCAATAAGAATCAATGTATACAAAAAAAATGTAGCATGAATCACAAGACAATTTAACATTTAGATGAAGACAATCAAATGTTTAGAAGCAATGGACTATCAAATGAATAACTGATTGTTCGTAGTTATCAACGACAGACGATCAACAGACGACCAACATATCAGACACTAATTAGGAAAAGCATAAAAATAATGAACTAGACGGATCAGATGCTGACAAGCATATCAAAGGACGTCGCCCCTTGGAACAACGATCGATTTCAATCGTACTGATTGCCAAGTGGTTTCACTCAGGATCAAATATCGACGAAGTAAACATGGAGTAGGCGATAGACAAGGTTCCCGCCAACCATATGAGTTGATTGATCTTATTGTATTCAATATTCTTGTAACTTACTATAAGGCTTATCCAAAAAAACAAATGATGAGGGGCTGGTCTGCAACTTTATAAGACCAATGTCCTATATTTATAAATAAGAGGTCCTAAAAATGAAGTGGTTACACTCTTTTTGTTATTCTTTACTGTTTCTCCTTTCTCTTCTTTGTAGGCTCTATTCCTTGGGTGTGTGATTTCAAGACAGTTTTGGATTCAACAATCACCATCCTCTTCATAAAAATCTTAATGAGCATACTTTTATTTTTATAATATGTCCATTGAGGTAAATTTCACCATCAAATTATAGAATCCTTATGCTAGACTTTATAGGCGGTAAGCTTACTCCTCTTTAGAACTTTGAAGAGATTTTTTATCTTCTTTTTGAGCAAAACACATGTTAGATGTTCTTTATAGACTTAATTTGGATTAGTTCATATTATTTTTTTTTATTTTAGGTTTTTTTCATGGTCGGCTCAATTTATCAATTGCTACATTTATACATCACGCTCGGCGTGATTTTTTGATAGCACAGCCTAACATAAGCCCCCTGAATCAAGGTTTCAATCCCCCTGAGTGCATTTGTCTTTCAGTGTAGAATCAAGTGGTTAGACACTTGTGGGTATGTGGGTGGCTGAGGTAGAACAAATTAGAAAATCGAATAATTTGAACTATTTATTATGAGTAAAAAAGAATAAATGCATGCTTAAATAGTAAATAAAATAAACAATTAGAATGTTTATTTAGACTATATAAGAAAATATGGGGGCTGGGTGATCTATTCTTAAATACTATATATTAAAGGATTAAAGGGAAGTACGAAAATCGTTACAGAGTAATAAAGAAGGGATATACTTTTTTGGTGAAAAGAATGACCAATACTTCAATATTTCTTTAGAAGAAATAATAGTTAAAGGGAGAAGTAAGTGACCAATTTGATAAGACAAGAAAGGCACAGTACATGATATTACTACTATTATTTTATGCCGAACGGAGCCCGGTTGAGTTTCATTCGATAACAGATTTAAGACGTTGAGGTTGAGGTTCTCAAAGCATGGAAATGAGCAACAAGAAAAGGCTTTAGCTACNCTTAAATAATATATATTAAAGGGAAGTACGAAAATCGTTACAGAGCAATAAAGAAGGGATAGACTTTTTTGGTGAAAAGGATGACCAATACTTCAATATTTCTTTAGAAGAAATAATAGTTAAAGGGAGAAGCAAGTGACCAATTTGATAAGACAAGAAAGGCACAGTACATGATATTATTATTATTATTTTATGCCGAACGGAGCCCGGTTGAGTTTCATTCGATAACAGATTTAAGACGTTGTGGTTGAGGTTTTCAAAGCATGGAAATGAGCAACAAGAAAAGGCTTTAGCTATAATGCTAGGGCTTTTAAGCATTGTTTGGTTGGTTTTGCCTTGTGCTATGGCAGTTCTAAATTTCTTGAGCCGCAGCTTTCTCCCGGTTTTGTTCCGATGATGAATGAGCTTACTCGGCTAATTTTGTCATGGATAGTGCATTAATTTTATCATTTGACACAAGTGTTAAAATATTTTTTGTGCGAAAAATATTTCTGAGTCAAATTAAAAATCTTTCAGTTCTTCAATTTTAGTTAATTTATAGAAAAACACATCAGTTCGACGAGACGAACCNTTGTTCCGATGATGAATGAGCTTACTCGGCTAATTTTGTCATGGATAGTGCATTAATTTTATCATTTGACACGAGTGTTAAAATATTTTTTGTGCAAAAAATATTTCCGAGTCAAATTAAAAATCATTCAGTTCTTCAATTTTAGTTAATTTATAGAAAAACACATCAGTTCGACGAGACAAATCAAATGATACAAAAATTGATCCTATATGAGCCGAATCAAACCTATATGAAGTTGTTGAACTATATTTGGAAGCGTTGGGTGGTTAATTGGAGGGTCAAATGAATTTTAAATTTGAGGTACCAATCGACAAATCAAGCTTTCAATGAGAGGATTCTAACGACGCGAAGATCACCCGATTTTGAGGTCATTAAATCCATCACATAAAAAAAAAAAGCTTTTTATGATCAAAGGGAATCAATGTGGGTCATTTAATCAAGTGGTTATGGGAGTTATTCACCAAAGAATAAAAATGCCCCTTGCTCAAGGGCGNGACAAATCAAGCTTTCAATGAGAGGATTCTAACGACGCGAAGATCACCCGATTTTGAGGTCATTAAATCCATTACATAGTAAAAAACAAAGAGAATCAATGCGGGTCATTCAATCAAGTAGTTATGGGAGTTATTCACCAAAGAGTAAAAATGCCCCTTGCTCAAGGGCTATAAATAGAAACTATTTCTTCATTTGAGGGGAATGAAGAGAAATAACCAAATTTCAATGATGATATGGACTGAAGACCCGACTATAACTTTCGGTCTCCGTAGGCACCTACGATCGTCAACCACCATTGGTCTCCTCCTGCTCGCCGTCGTTGACGGACTCTCTTGGGTAATGAAGTATACAATTGAATTGCAAAGTACTCTTTTGAGTAATAAATAACTGCCTTGAGTAACAAATTACTCTATCAAGTAACAAAGTTTCTACATACAAAGTAACATTATATCCCAAAAATTGTGCAACAACGTACCCTGAACACAATGTATTGAAGATCTGTGTTTAACCTCAGCAGCAACTGCTCTCAATCTTTATATTCATAATATTGTGAATCTTTTTTGTCATGACAAACAGTGTAANATTCATAATATTGTGAATCTTTTTGTCATGACAAAAAGTGTAACCCTTTCCCAATTTGAGGATAAAGATCTATCTTTGTACTTGCAAAATTATTATTATTTATTTTGACAAGGCTAGGTTCCATGAATTTTTCCCTTTTTAGGCTTTTTTCCACGTAAAATTTATGGTGTCTTCTCCTGTTACTCTTCACCTACCTTGCACTAGTTAAGAAGTATTTACGAAAAATGTTGAAGACTTAGAATGACATCCTTTGACTTCTATGTGAAGCTTGATAGCGAACATTTGTGCATTATGGAGGGGCACAATTACCTTGAAAGCAATCGACCAGAGGTGCATAGTTGGCACACCCTTAACCACTAAAGTTCTCCTCCATGAAGTTGAAGACGTGAACACTATAAACTCTACACATCCAACTCCAATCATTTTAGGTAATGGAAAAAATCTAACATATGTGGATAACTTAACTCGACCTCACGCAATCTGTGATTAATTATGACATATAGTACAAGAAGAATTTCCTGTGAGACATAGAAGTCATTTCTTAGCTCGGTGTGATTCACAGGAGTCTTCTCCATTAGCTGAGATCATCTTTCAAGATCTTATTTCAGTAAGGTTTAAGCTTTCAAGCATTGATGCTTATGCCTTGCTTGTATGAACAAGTTCATCACATAAGAAATATTATGCACACATAATTATCTACTGATGTGCTCATATGTCAAGTTTTTCTTGTAACTCTCAAAGGCCAAGCACACAATTGGTTTTACTCACTCACATAAGGGAACATTCATACCTTTGATGAAAATTTTTGCATNTCTCAAAGGCCAAGCACACAATTGGTTTTACTCACTCACATAAGGGAACATTCATACCTTTGATGAGCTAACTAAAATATTTGCAAAGAATTTATTATAAATTGAAAGGTAATTACAGACTCATCTCATCACTCCAGGATTTGCAAAAGTGAGGGGAATTCACTGAAGAATTATTTTCTGAGATTCTCTATTGAATCTCCTCAAATCCAAGGACTAGATTTCAAACTACTATGAGGTGTGTTCTTAGGGTGGGGGGAGGGGGCTACGTTTTGATCCATTCTACTCATCTTTAATAGAGGATATAGTTCATTCATATGTTGACCACTTACATCATGTTGAGGTTCAAATCATTGCTAACAGAGCTAATAAAGATTAATTTGAGCCACAATCATGAAAATTTAAGAAGAATCCCATAGATGCTTTGCAAGCATTAGAGCATAAGATGTTCAAGTTGCATGAAAAAAATTTCTTGTCCTCAGGACTATATATATGTGAATATCAACCAGAGAAAGAGTATACGTCTCTTAACACATTATATGTTAACATCCTGATGGTGAATTAGGATAAAGAAACTCTCAAGTGGCTACCTCTGTTGAAGCTGAATATAAGGAATCATGAATAGTATTATACTTCTACCAAAGTCATGATAAAAATACGAAACTATAAGTTCAATTCAAATAAGAGATTGAAAGTTTGATTGTGAAAGGGTACATGGATCATTTCTTTCAAAGCAAGATCCCCAACACCAACAATATCCCTAGTGGGGGCAGCAAGCCCAAAAGCAATAACGAGAGAATCATCAGAATGTTGGCTAACTCACAATGATCTCTGGAGGACTACTTCTAAACAAGAAAACTCTTATTGTTTCCTATGAAGAGCCTTCACCAAAGAAATCTTATGTCAGTAACTCCATTAGTTCTGATGAATCCGATTTTAAAGGGGCCCAAATTTCCCACCAAGATCCTCTTGTTATAAGCACTAGAATCAGTGATGCTATAATGTTAAGAGAACCCTGATTGATGGAAGAAGTTTAGACAACATTTTATTCTTCTCAGATTCCCTTGGTTTGGACTTGAGCAATAAAAACTACAACCCACTACTAGTCCTCTCTACTACTTTGATACTCAGTCTTTGAATATTAAGAGGACAATTACTCTCCATATTATATTGGGAGAATCCTAATGATGGAAGAAGTTTAGTCAACATCATATTCTACTCAGATTTCCTTGGTTTGGGCTTGACCAAGAAAAACTACAACCCACTACTAATCCTCTCTACCACTTTGATAATCTGTCATTCCTCTCTACCACTTTGATAATCAATCATTCCTCTTTACCACATTGATAATCAGTCATTGAATATCAAGGGGACAATTACTATCCTTATTATATTGGGAGAATTCTCCCAAAAAATAGCTCACATGATCCAATTTCTTGTCTTCAAGTTGGAATCAACATATAATAACATCTACCAAAGACCTATCCTATCAATATTTGTGGCTATGGTTTCTCTACCGTATCTCAAGATTAAATTGCTTATACCAACCAGATTTTACATTACATGTGAAGACCAAAAAGCAGCTTGATCGTGTTATCTTAAAGAAGCCCAACTATGCTTATATGAGACTCTTAGTATTAAGAATCAATCTTCTAGATGACGATATATCTCAGCGGGCTTCACCAATTTAAAACTTGATCTGTGTCTCCTTATTTTAGAAACAACCCTAATAGACTATGCAGTTTGGTTCTTTACTCTCAAGTTAGTAAGAGTTATAGTACGAAGATTTTCTCTGCATAAATCAAGATGTGTTTGTTTGGAGTTTGGTAGATATACATGGAGTTGACCTTTAAGAAGTTGTGAACTCTATAAAGATGGCCACACATATAAATTGATTTTTCACAAAACATACAATTTATGCAAGAATGCAAGCGAGCAATCGAACAAGAGGAAGACAAGATTCTCTAAGAAAATTTCTTATGGGATAGAACTCTTTCCATTTGGATCACAAACATTGTTAGTGTGAAGAAGACTTCCAAAGCATTAAGGATATGTGTCGACTATATTGGTCTTGAAAAAGTTTTTACAAAAAATAGTTTTCCTCTCCTCTAAAAAGACTATTTGTTTGATGCTAACTCTAAACATCAAATGCTCAATTTCATGGATACTTATTTTGGCTACAACCAGTTAAATATGAATAATATTGAAAATGAAGCCATTTTCTTATAGGCAGATAAAGGCATGTAATGTCACAATGTGATGCTCTTCTAAACATCAGAAATTTGCCAACATAAATTTTAGTGTTGAATTTGCTTATGTCTTTTATCGATATTGATTAGCGACGGACTTTGCATCACCATATATAGGCGCAAATAGTTTGCATTGACAATTGCATAAAAATGTTTGATGCAATATAATTATTTAATAGTGTCCATGGATCAAACGTTATTGCCGACGCTAACTATTTTATGTCAGTAAATGCCGACACAAATCTGATGCATAGTGTCTAAAATTATAATCCCATGTGATCAAACCTAATTCACACTACACTGTTCAATTGGTTTAGGGCTATAATTATGATTATTCTCCTTCGAGTGGCCCGGCGATTTTGGGAGTTTGTAATGGGGATTTTGCAGCCGTTACAAGTATTTTTCTCCTCTAAACCTAGATAAAGTTCGCTTCTTTGTTTATGTCCTTCCAATTCATTATTTTTTATGTAAAAATTAAAATTTCATTGCTAGACATGTAATACATANACAAATGACTACCTCGGAGTCCTAAGACGGGTTAGGGCTTAGATTATACAATATGGTTGTACAAAGGCCTAACAGATGTGTTTGAGGATTTATGTTGCATTTAGCAAACAACCTTAAATTCTTATGGCTTTGTTGTTTTAAAGCTAAGGAAATGATATATTGATGTAGAGTCTCTTGCTGTTGAAGATGGCCGGGCTGTCCACCATGTAAGCTCCAAGCTCCTCATTGTAGCAGAGTTCAAGTTTTCTAGGTCATTCAATTATAATATTGAATCAGGTGACCCTATGGTTAAAGTTCTTTAAACTTTATTATGGACATATTAAAGTTGATTAAAGCGACACCGGTCAAGATCCCACGGTTCCGTCG
>JXCR01147904.1:157115-172252 GCA_002079205.1 Phalaenopsis hybrid cultivar | reverse complement strand
ATTATTTTTGAAAATTTCAATCAATGTCTCAATAGAACCTCTAACAAATGCAAAGCCTTTTTTACTTTTTACAGGACGGGGGCGCTTTGTTCCACCAGTGGATTGGATATCCGTGTGGATTTGGCTGGGACCTTCTCCTGAATCACCTATATGCTCGGTCTCTATATCCTCAGCTAGGTTTGCAACACCTTGCTCATTAGGGGTGAAAAAATGAGTTCCTGTTACTACAACACCAGTAAACATGCCATCCAACTTCTCCTCCAAACTGGTTCAATTCCATTAAATTTGAATTTTTTGGCCACTGGCACAACCTGTAATAAAAAAAAAAACAATCTAATCAAAATTCCAAAAATATGTCTGTAAAATTTAATTGAAATAATGATGTTCTTACCGCTAACTTTTCTGCCCATCATTCCTCAGGTGCATCAATTGTCCGTTTTACTGGATCCCATCCCAATCCAGTTGATCCCCTTTTAAGCTCTTTCCAAAGTTTCCAGTTCTTCTTTAATTGATCCCATTTGTTCTTTAGTTTCATCCTATCATAATCACTTCCTGTTATTTCTTTGAATTTATTAGTGATATTATGCCAACCTTCTTTATTAAAAAAAGGTTGTGGGCCGATTTCCCAATTCGACTTCCCTCACGCATAGGTCACAAAAAATATTAGTAGCCTCTCTATCCCACATAGCCGATGAACCAGAGTCTTTAGATTTACTCATCTTTTACTGTCATATCAACGGATAGTTAGATGACATTATGAATGAAAATGAGACACTAAAGATATGGAATATGTATATGTATAACCATTTTATGCAGATGACATTATGAATGAAAATGAAGGACCATAGACCATAAAACAAATTTTATTCATCCAACTTTCTAATTCAAAACCAACAACCCAAAGTGGCATCATCATAACTTGTTAAAAGACATACTTGGAAAACCTGCTTCAACAACAGTGTATTGGATCTACCATAATAAGATAAACAATTTTCTTTCATACAAGTAAAGACAGGGGTCTCATCGAAGCAAAAAAAGCTGAGTTACATAATAGTAACACCTTCATTGAAGTAAACATGCTTATCACCATCTTGGTAATAGAATATTCATTGAACCAGTGCAAAGTATTTGCATAACCATAACGTGAGAGCTCTAAAATAATTCCAAAGGACAAATCAAGATTCAACAGAAGGTGAATTTGGCATCACTGTCTACCTTCTACTTGCATGCTTCTATTGTGGCATCAATAGAGATAAATATCAGAGATAGTCAAAATTAGCCTTTAATACATTTACCAACAATCAATCACCAAAGTTAGTAGATATTACCGGCTATCAACAATCTATTGCTTGCAAATTGGATTGAAATAATGATAATTGGCAGCTAACATGTAAGAAATGAAAATTAAATTTTCAAGAAAAAAAGATTGCAAAGATGGAAATGGATTTGATTCTCTTATAACCCTCCAATTGAGTTGATCAATGCTTCTTTTTCTTTCTCTAATTTTTAATAAATCTGCAGCCTTTTGATAGTTGCATGCTTTGAACTCTATCATTGCCTCTTGTTTAAGTACAACTAATCTCGCTTTCTTAATTATGCTAAGAAAAATAAATTAAGTAAATTGAAGCCCATAAAGGCCTACATATTCCCTCTCTAACACATCAATGATTGATGCACGATTCGTTGTTAAGCCAACTTCTTCTTTTTTGATGACCGAAGAAATTTTATATTGGGATACAACAAGCTTTTATAATTTCATTGTCAGCCTTCATTCGATATGCATACTAAATGATTGGCTTTATATAATTGTATAAAATAAAAGTATCATAAGTCAAATCAAATGTTAGACAACACACATGGAGAGTATACATATATTGTAAAATTCTGTAACATCATGGGGCATTCACAGGCATATGACCCAATTCTTATGTTTTTGCAAATCTAACCACTAAACTATTTCTTAACGATATCCCAGCATCAGAAATAAACAAATTACAATATTAAAAGTGATTTTCACTAAAATGACAGACGAAATCCAATGTATCTATAGATTTTTTTCAAACTACCCTCAACAAATACCCTCAAAGAATTAAATGGCAGGGAAAAAACATTGCATCAATATCATCTACCCTCAAGAAATAACCTAAAATAATCAATAACTTTGAATAGCATGGAGTCCATATGAACATAAAACGAAAAAAAAAATTTCGATTACTGTGAATATACACTGTTCGACGAAATGTTGGGATGAGGAATGAAGAAGGGAACTGTCTTGATGCTTCAAACATATCACAGAAACACTGGATCTATATTTTTACCAACGGTATTTGCACATTCAGAGTAGATCTAGGTTTTAGCCAACTCAACACTTCCAAACAGATGGATCGGGTGAAATTTCTTGCCAAAATCTCAGATCTCTTGGCGAAATAGGGGAAAGAAGGGAGGAGCCGATTGAGGTAAGCGTTTTGTTACCTGCGGAGGAGCGACGGAGGCGAGATCGACCAAATGTGCGAAGGAAGGTCGGCTGCGGGCTTGAGGGTAGCGAAGGAAAATATGGAGCCCAAACGCGGATCGCGGGGATATACCCGCGATCCGCGTGTAATATAACTTAAAAAAATTGTTCTAAAAAACACATGTAAAACGTGATTTCCAAACGTTACGGCGGCGTTTTTAAAAATGCCGCCGCACATTTAAGCTGCCCCAAACGGGCCCTTAAACTCTCAAGTAAATGAAGCTAAATTTCCACTTATAAGAGCCAATGCAAGAGCCCAAAAAAAGTATCCAATTAAGAGCCCATTTAAGACCCATCACAAAAGCCAGTTCGAGAAGAAATATTTGAATATGTATTTTGTATTCATATTTAAGCTTGAATGTTCAAATTTGGAGGCTTTTATGGTTGGTTATAAATAAATAATAAATTAAGAAGATGATTAACATTTTTCTCTGTTAAGGACCATCTATTATTCCTTTTGAATTTCATCTTTTTGTTGACATTTTGTTATTATTTTAATCCCTGTAAATAGAGTTGATATGTAATGAATTTTGATTAGTTGTCATATAAAATATTTCTCTTCTTGCTTCGTGCTTGGTGGCTTCAAATGTTGTCTTTTATTTGATGAGATTAGATATTTATCTTTCTTTTCTTAAGTTATTATTCATCTCTCCATAACCATTACTCTAAAATCTTCACCACCCCTCATCCATATCTTAAGCATCTGTTAATATCAATAATCAACAAGCAAAGCCTCACACCCATTCCAAACTTCTCTTCATAGATATCGGTCAAGTTATAACATATTAAGGCCTTGTCTTGTTCTTTAACCCTTAACACCATTACAAACATATTCAAAACAAACAATATACTCCAGGTCATTGGCACACATCCTAAACTAATTCCTAATAATAATTTTCAATCATTTACCCAATCTTAAGTTACTTTCCCAAAAGAAATCTTTTAAATCAGCACAAACTATCCTAATTTCGACTGGTGTTGGTATTTTAGCCATCATTATCTTCTAAATCTGTTAACCCACCAAAATATCCACATTACATCATTTGATCTAAACCAAACATTCATAACAATTTTTAGTACTTTATTTCATCAAAAGGTCACCCATCCCATTATATTTGGTATCAAAACAAATTTGAGAAGGAGAAATTTAACAATAATATATTTTAGGGGAGATTTCCCCCAATGGTGTGCATAATGGACTCAACCATTAAATTGTGATTATAATAAATTTCGTCTCCCTTAATAAATCAGGTATTAGCTCTTAATGAGGATTCATCTGCATACATATGAGGATGAGTTCCATGATTCAGTTTCTTAGTGAAGAGCGTTGGTGAATTCTTCAAACTTATTCTTTTACCAATATCAACTACATAACTTTCTTGATTATAATTAATTTTACAGCTCTTCATAAATCTGACATTAAGTTTTAGTTAGAATTCATTTGCCNATATCAACTACATAACTTTCTTGATTATAATTAATTTTACAGCTCTTCATAAATCAGACATAAAGTTTTAGTGAGAATTCATTTGCATGCATGTAAAAATGAGTTTGGTGATTCATTTTTCTTAGTGAAAAACTTTAGTGAGTTTCTTAAACTTGCATTTTATATATTTTATTTTTTCTTTTACCAATTATCCACTACATAGCCTCTCAATACTTAAAAGTATATTAAAATTTTTTTTCAAGTTAGTTATTCAATTTGTGCTAATCTTTGGTTTGATGACCTAGTTTATTACTTTAAATCATTACTTAGATTAAAATTTTTATTTTATTTTGAAAATAGAAATACTTATCTAAATTAGTTTTGCATATTTATTTGATTTAAAATTTTATTTAATTTATTTTTAGTTCTTATATTGCAGGCATATTTTTTCTTTTTTTTATCTATTTAATTTTACGGAGTAGAATTATTTGAAAAAGGGTAACAATGTAAGATTCATTATATAAATGATCCTATTTTGTGGAAGGAGAATTAAACAGTGCAATGAGATATTGTCCAAAAAAGAAGAATAAATTATAAGATTTAGGTTAAGTCTAAAATACATTCAAATTTCAAGTAAAAGAAACCAAATATTCACTTATAGAAGCCCAAGAAATTACTCAAAAAATTGCTCAGTTAAGAGTTTATTTAATGTCCATCATAAAAGCTATATCAAGAAAAAAGTATTTGAATTTTATTATTTATATTTTAATTTTATTTTCTAGAAAGTTTGAATTTTCAAACTTGGAGGTTTTTACGGCTGATTATAAAAAAAGATAAATCAGGAAGATGGTGAGCATTTTCTTTCTTTAATGACGTCTTATTATTCTCTTCAAACGTTTCTTTTTTATTGATTTTTTTTATCATTGTAATACCTATAAGTAGAACTTATATGTAATAACTTCTGATTATTTGTTGAATTAGATATTTGAATGAGAATTTTCTCTCTTGTTGCTTAGTGAGTTCAAGTGTTACATTTTCTTTGATGAGATTGGTTATTTATATTTGCTTTTCTTTTAATTTTTTTCGTTATATCTGTATAAAATTTACTTTAAAATCTTCATCACTCCTCATTAGTATCCTAAACATCTTTTTATCAGAATATTTTAATGGCTAGTAATAACCATTATTTAATTCTGATTATTATGAGTTATTTCCTTTGATTTCTTTCATTTTTCTATTATATTCATTTTTATTTCTTCCCTTTTCTATTATATCACAAGTTAATGAGAACATATATCCCTTTTTGTATTAATAAGATGTATTTTGGTTTTTTTCCAATATGGTGTCAGAGCCATGGTCCTAACCTAGGCCGCTGAGAATCTTCTTGCTTCGCCGGTCTATCCAGATTTGCTTTCTTCTGCTAAGAATCGCTGCTTCGTTATATGCTTTCTCTAGTGTTTCCAACAATTGACCCTAACAGCTTCTCCATCTTCTTTTGACGATTCCAGCAGCTGATCCCAATTATGCCGCTAATCCCATTAGCTTCTCTGTCGTATTCTGACGATTCCCTGACAATATAAGCACAAGATTCCTTTGTCTGCTTCCTCTGACAATTCCTCTAGCAATATAAGCACTTGACTTTTTTTAGTCATCGGATAATCCCCCAGAACCACAGATTTAGCCTCTCTGTGCCGGGTGACTTCCTCCCAACTTCCGGAACTCCTTCCTATGAGCTTAGTCTTCCTCGAGATTCACCAAATTTCCTCTGTTCTGCTTGCCAGTGCTTATATTTTAGCTGGCTGAGGGTTTAGTCAAACTAGAACTTCTGTCGAAGGACAGGAAAACCATATGTATATCGGAATCTTCCAACGCCCCATCAACCCAACATTTCGTTTGGCTTATTCGGGATCATAATAGACTCTTCAACAATGAATCGTAATCGGAAGGGGTTCCTGAGTCCATCGGTGGATCAATTCCAAACTATGTTCCTATGCAAACCGGAGGACAGGAAAACAACATGAACTTCTTGATCACGACCTATAAACTAACTGACAGTAACTTTCTCAAATGGTCCCAACCAATGTCTTTGTTCATCAGAGGACGTGGGAAATATGGTTCTCACTGGTATGATACGTGAACCTCCAAAGAATGACCCGAAGTATGATACTTGGGAAGTGGAGAATTCCATGGACATGTCATGATTGATCAGCTCCATGGAAACTTCTATTGACCGATCATATATGTTCCTTCTGCTAGTGCCTTCTAGACGGTAATTCGTGATACCCACTCGGATGTAGGGACTTCCATCATACTCTATGATGTGTCTAAGAAAATCAGTGAAGCAAAGCAATGATCCATGACCGCGACCCAGTATTACAATGGTCTAATTGTATTATGGATGAAATACGACCTATATTATGAGTATATTAGTGAATTTTCAGCTAATCTATCTCTCTTCTAGAAAATTATAGAAAATGACCGTATCTTTCAATTTTTGGTAGGCCTCAACAAAGATTTTGACGAAGCTGTTTTCACTGAGATTTGTCATGAAGAGAGTTGGAGGCTTGTCATGCTTGGTGCTTCTACTACGTCAGTCGAAGCATCCACCTTGGTATCTAATAGTTCTCAATTCCGGGCCGATCATCTCACGTGTGATTATTGCCACAAGCCCAACCACACTCGTGAGCAGTGTTGGAAGCTCTATAGGAAATCTACATTCAAATCTTCAACCAAATCTTCCGCTGCAAAGGGTCTCACCACAACATCTGAATCCAACAGGGCACAACCGACCTCTAGCAAAAACAATCCAAAATCTTTCAATTCTCTTGAGAGTCAACTGGAGCAACTAATCAAGATGCTTGGATCCAACTTTGCTCTCTTTCGGCCTATCAACCTCTCATGTTCGTAAAAGTACCAATCTTATGACACTTCGTTTGCCTCTTCTAATCCATAGATCATTGATTCAGGTGCAACAAATTACATGACTGGAAGCTCTCAAGCCTTCTCAGCATACTATCATTGTTCAAGGAAAGATACTGTTAAAAATTAGTGACGGCTCTCAAAGTTTTATTACTGATAAATGGTCTGTTGTTTTAATAACATGGCTAACTTTGGAATTTGTTTTACATGTACCTTTGCTGAAATGTAATATTTTATATGTCGGTAAATTGACATATGACATTGTTTGCGTTGCTCATTTTTTCTCTGATGTCTGTGCCTTTCAGAATCGTTGTTTGGGAATGATGATTTAATTGCTAAGCGGGTTGGCAGACTCTGCTTCCAAGAGAAAAGCACTGAGAACGAGGACACTACACCCAGTAGTTGCAGTTTATCTCAGTTTCTCAGTTCACTGATTGTTTATTATGTTTTTACACTGTCGTCTGGGTCATCCTGATTTTTAGTATTTAAAGCAATTGTATCTGTTGATGTTTACTAATAAAAATCATTCTAATTTCAAATGTGAAACCTGTCAGTTAGCTAAACATTATCGTGTTGCTTATCCACCCTGCAATTACACAGCTTTCGCTTCTTTCTCTCTTATTCAAATTGACTTATGGGGGCCCTCTCGCACCCCTAGCTACACTAATAAACGATGATTTTTTCTTTTGATTAATGATCACACTCAGATAACACGAGTCTATATTTTAAAGAGAAATTTGAAGATGTTACTTTCAAAAACTTCCACGCCTTCATTTTAACCAAATTTAAAACTTCTATTCAAGTTCTTCAGACTGATAATAGTCGTTAATTTTTCAAATTTATATTAGGAGAATTCTTGGTAAGTAAGAACATCCTCCATCATAGCTCTTGTCCCCACACTCAACAAAATGAGGTTGCTGAGAGAAAAAATCGATATCTCCTCGATGTCATTCGCTTCATTATGTTTCACTCCATTGTCTCAAAACTTTTCTGAAATGATGTCATTCTTTCCGTCACTTCTCTCATAAATAAAGTTCTCTAAAAAATTCACAACTTTCGAATTTTTTTCACTTTAGACCCCAAAATTTTTTGGCGTGTAACCTTTGTTCGGAACATAGCGCAAACTCGAAATAATCTTGACTTCAGGTCCATAAAATATGTTTTTTTATGATACTCTGTCACTCAAAAGGGTATCGGTATCTTAACCTTACCATAAATAGGATTTATGTGAGTGCTGATGTCTCCTTTTTTGAAAGTGTTCCATACTTTCCTAACTCGGCCTCCTCATGTGTGAACTGCAGAGTATTTGACCCTAACAACGTTCCTTACCCTACTCCTGTGGATATTCCCCCCACGTCACCTACCATCAAGGAACCTTTGGTTCTCTCCTACCACCAAAGAGCTATCTGTCCCTTTGATTCCACCTGCATACCCTCCCACTCTCCGTGTCAACACTCGACGCACTCATTCTGATGCTCTTACTCAAGAGCTCGCCAACCCCTTGCTGGACCTTGAATCTCCAGAGACATCCCTAGCACCGCTCCGACTCAAAATGAGGGAGTCAGTTCCTCTAGTAAGGTACGCAATCAAACATTCTCTCTCTATTATGTGACAAACTATATCTCCTTTCGCTGATTATCGTCAAACTACAGAGTATTTGACCCTAACAACTCATCAACTTCCATCTACTATTGAAGCTGCTTTAGCAGACACTGCCCGGAAAGCTGCTGTTATGGAGGAGATGAACACCCTTAAGTGAAACCATACTTGGGAAATTGTTGATCTTCCTTGGGACAAGAAAGCAATGGGATGGCGGAGTTTGAACCTGATGGACCATTTGAACGCGACAAAGCATGGTTGGTCACCAAAGGATACTCACAAACTTACGGAGTTGACTACGAGGAGACATTTGCTCTAGTGACTAAATTAAACACCATTCAGGTTCTCTTATTTGTAACAGTGAGTTTGGTTTGGCTCTTATTCTAGCTTGATGTCAAAAACGTGTTCTTAAATGGTGATCTTACAAAAGAGGTTTATATGGCGCTTTCTTCAGGCTTTGATTTCCCTGCCTCCCAGGGGTAAGTATGTAGACTCTAAAGGTCCCTTTATGGACTGAAGCAATCATCATGAGCATGTTTCAGAAAGTTCGCAAATGTGGTGGTTGGTCATGGATTCACTCAAATTCAATCAGATCAGACACTCTTCTTCCGACATTCTTCCAGCAACCAGATAGCTATCATTATCGTTTATGTCGATGATATTGTTTTCACAGGGAATGATCTACTAGCATTAGAACCTCTGAAAGTTATTCTTGATGCCTCCTTTGAGATGAATTTGGGTTCTCTCCGATTCTTCTTAGGCATTGAAGTTGCTTGCCCGTCTCAGCAAAAATATGTCATTGACCTTTTGACAGTGAATAATTTTTTTCTTTGCAATCCTGTGGCTATTCCGATGGATCTAAATGAAAAACTTCTTGATGTTCTCCAGTCAGTTCCTGTTAACAAGACTCACTACTAATGCCTTGTGGGGAAACTCATATACCTTGCCCATACACGATCGACATATGCCACACAGTTGAGATAGTAGATCCATTCATGCATGATCCCTATGAGCACCATCTCCAAACTTTCAATCGGATTTTCCCCTATTTAGAAGACACACCAGGTTCATGTTTGTATTCTTCCCACCACACCTCTCACAATATTGTTGTTTTCACAAATGCTGATTTGGCTGGTTCTATCCATGATCGATGATCTATCTCGGGGTACTATTTATTTGTGTTGGAAAAGAAAAATGCAGTTCGTGGTTGGAAAAACAAAATGCAGTCCATGGTTGATTTGAGTCCGAGGAAATTTGCATTTCATTTGTGCCATCCAATAGTTAACTGGCAGATATCCTCACAAAGAAATTTCCTTGACCACTGTTCGATGATTTCAAGTCTAAGTTGAATATGACTGACATCTATGCTTCAATTTAAGAGGAGTATTAAAATGTTTTAATGACTAGTAATATCCATTATTTAATTGTGATTATTATTATTATTATTATTTGATTTTCTTCCTTTTTCTGCTATATTCAATTTTAGTTCTTTCCCTTTTTATGATATCATGAGTTTAATTTTTTCCGTTTTAGTTGAACCTGTAATGAGTTTATATACCCCTCTTTGTATCAATAAGATGTATTTTGGTTAATTCCAACACTTTTAATATCAATAACCAGCTTCCAAGCCTCACAATCATTTCAAACCCTTCTTAATAGCTCCCAACTAAGCTAAAACATATTAAGGCTTGTCTTGTTCGCTAACTCTCAACATCATTGTAAACTCATTCAAAACAGACTATCTACTTCAGATTATACGTACATATCATAGGCTAACCACCAATAATCATTTACCAAATCTTAAGTCACTCTCTTAAAAGAGATATTTTAAATCGAGCCTAACCAACCTAATCTAGACTAGTCTTGATATTTTAGCAACCATTCTCTCATAAATCTTTTAACAATTCACTAAAATATTCACATCACATTCTTAGCATAACACCAAACATTTATAACAATTTTTAGTACTTTTTCTTTTCAAAAGGTATTAAAGTCAATTTCCCGAGATCAAATTGAAAACTTAAGTCAATTGGTTGATTCTTTATATCTTAAGATTGATGAAAGTGATACGAAGTGTAAATAATTATTTGAGGAGAGTAAAATTCAAAAGCAAACTTTAAAATATAAAGTGGAAAAAATCCTAATTATTCTTTAAAATAATTAACCCCTACCACACCGCATATCCAAATTCATATTACATCTTTTAAAAAAAATAATTCATACTTAGTGCTAGAAGAAGACCAACTTCATAGAAGACTATTTAATTTTTGGAATAGAGGTAGACGAGATGATCCTTATCGAAAGAATGATGATTTTAAGACCTCTTTAGTATGTTGAAGTTGAAGCTCCATCCTATGATGAAAAAAATGAAGGAGGTGAGCGTTTTTTGATGAGATAAAGTTCTAAAGATTGCTATGAATATTTGGCGTTACATCTAAGGATGTAATGTGTATATTTGGGTAGATTATTAAAAGAATTAAGAGAGAATAATTACTAAAATATTAATACTAGTCAAAAGTAGACTAGTTTGGGTTGATTTAAACTCTCTTTTTGGAAATTGGTTTAAGATTGAGTAAATGACTGTAAATTTCTATTGGTGGTTAGTTTAGGATGTGTTTCTATAAATTGAAGTTGATAATTTGTTTTGGATGAGTTTATAATGATGTTAGAGGTTAGAGAGTAAGTCTAAGCCTTAATATGCTCTAGTTTAACTGAGAGCTATTACAAAGGGGGGTTTATAATGGTTATGAGGGTTTTGTTGCTGGTCATTGATATTAAGAGATGTTTAGTCAGTGGATGAGATGTGGTGAAGATTTAAGAGTAACTTTTGAAGAGATAATGTATAACTTAAAAGAAAAGTAACGATAAATTCTTAATCTTATAAAAAGAAGATAACATTTGAAGGCACCAAACACTAAATTATAAGAGAGAAAATTCTCACTCAAATATTTTTTTCAATAACTAATCAAAAGTCATTACATATCCGCCCTATTTAAAGAGATTATAATGATAAAAAAATCAATAAAAGGAGGAAATTTTGAAGGGAGTGGTAGGTAATCATTAATGGAGGAAAATGCCAGCCACCTTTCTAATTTATTAATTTTTTATGACCAGCCATAAAAGCCTCAAAGTTTAAAAATTTAAACTTTCTAGAAATTGAAATTGAAATATAAATAATAAAATACAAATTCAAATATTTCTTCTTGATATAACTCTTGTAATGGGCCTTGAATAGACTCTTAATTTTGCACTTTCTTGGGCTTTTGCTTGGGCACTTGTAAGCGGACATTTAACTTCACTTGCTTGAGAGTTTGAAGATGTTTTAGTCTTCACTTGATTCTTATAGTTTCTTCTTCATTTTTGACCCTTTCTTATTGAACCGTTTAATTTCTCTATACAAAATACGATTTTCATTTATACAAATAGCATTACATTATTCTGCATAAATTCTTCCTTTTCTATAAGAATTTTACTTCGTAGAATTAAATAGATGAAAATAAAAATACAAAAATATGCATGCAATATGAAAATTAAAAAAATGCAAATTTAAATTTAAGAAATATGCAAACTAATTTAGATAACAACTTATCTTTTCAAAATAAAATAAAAATTCAATCTAAGCAATCATTTAAAGTGATAAACTAAGTCACTAAATCAATGATTAACATAATTTGAATGATTAACTTGAAAAAAAAGTCTTAACTTACGTTCGAGTAATGAGAAACTATGTAGTGGATATATGGTAATAGAGAATGAAAATACATAAGATGCAAGTTTGAACAACTTACCAAAGTTCTTCACTAAAAAAATAAATCACAGCATGCAAATAAATCCTAACTAAAATCTAATATCTAATTTATGAAGGGTGATAAAATTTATTATAATCATGAAAGGTATGTAGTAGATATTTGATTAAAAACTAAGTAAATTACATAAGATAAAAGTTTGAAAAACTGACCAAAATTTTTCACTAAAAAAATTAATCATGGAACATGCATGTAAATGAAATCTTTGCTAAACTCTAATACCTATTTATTAAGGGTGATGAAATTTATTATAATAATAATTTTAATGATTGAGTCATTAGACACACTATAAGGAGAAATCTCTCATAAAATATCTTCTTACTGCATTGCTTCTTCCCATATTTGCTCTAATACCAAATATGATGGAGGTAGATGGCATTTTGATTAGATAAAATACTAAAAATTGCTATGAATGTTTAGTGTTAAGTCTAAAGATGTGTTGTGGATATTTTGTTGGTTTGTTAATAATTCAGGAGAGAATTATAATTAAAATGCCAAAACTAGTATAAATTAAACTTGTTTGGGCCGATTTAAAGTGCTCTTTTAGGAAAATGACTTATGATTGAGTAAATGTTGTAAATGATTATTGATGATTAGTTTATGATGTATACGTATGATCCATAGTAGATGGTTTGTTTTAAATGTGTTCACAATGATGTTAAGGGTTAGAGAGCGATACTAAACCTTAATAAGCTATGAAGAGGGGTTTGGAATGATTGTTAGGTTTTGATTACTAGTTATTGATAATAGGAGATGTTTAGGATTTGAATGAGCAGTGGTGAAGATATTAGACTAAGTGTTATGGAGAGATAATGAATAATTTATAACAAATACAAAGATAAATACTTAAGCTCTGCAAAGAAATGACAATACTTTAAGCCACCAAACACTAATCAAGAAAAGAGATAATTTTCGTTCATATTTTATTCAACAACTAATCAAAAGTCTTTACATATTAACCCTATTTATTTGAATTACAATGATAAAATAGTCAATACAAGGAGAACATTTTGAAGGTTATATAGTAGACGACCATTAATTGAGGAGGGCGCTGCCCACGTAATAACATAAATTAAATAATAATATTAAAATAAATAAATAAATAAATAAATAAATAAATAAATAAATATAATAATGAATAAATAAAAAGGTGCGGGCAGACACATCCTCACGGATGAGACATATTGCTATCATTCGATCGTCTTTTCATTTGAACCATTGCACGAGTANATTTTATTTAACAACTAATCAAAAGTCTTTACATATTAACCCTATTTATTTGAATTACAATGATAAAAAAGTCAATACTAGGAGAAAATTTTGAAGGCTATAGTAGGCGACCATTAATTGAGGAGGGTGCTACCCATGTAATAACATAAATTAAATAATAATATTAAAATAAATAAATAAATAAATAAATATAATAATAAATAAATAAAAAGGTGCCGGCAGATGCATCCCCGCGGATGAGACATATTGCTATCATTCGATCGTCTTTTCATTTGAACCATCGCACGAGTGAGGAGAGAACATAGAGATCGTAAGAGGGGTAATGACTTATCTATGAGTGGAAGCAGCCGATAGAGGAAGAAAGTTTGTGTGGTACTTGAGCGACGACGAAGAGGAAGGAAGGAGGATCAACTTTGTGTGCTGCTACCGTTCTAGCATGCGGTGGAAGATGCGTTCAATGGAGAGGAAGAAGACCCTGTGAGCGGTTCTAGATTGACCGTAAACTCGAAGCTCGTGCCTTGCTTGTAAAGTTTAACACGTGTTAGGACTGTCGAGCCGTGCGTAGGAGAAAAAAGGAGGAGATGCGATTTGTGGTGCTCGTGTACAGGAAGAAGAGGAGGAAGGGGAGTCGAAGTCTTGCGTTGCTCTGTTTAGGTAAGATGAGGGGTGGAGCTCGCGTGCGTGAGGTTAAAGCAAGTGCCAAATTATAGAAAAGAGCATGCAAATATATTGATTTTGAGGAAGGAGCTTGCAAAAAAAAAAAAAGGAAGCACAAACACCCCCTTACAGGCGTTTCATATAAAATTTTATATTTTAAAGATATTAAAATATTATAAACTTATTTTTTTAATATATAATATATAATATTATAAATAATTTAAATACTAATATATACTAACTGTTATTATAAACTAGTAACTATTATATTATTTTTTAAATTAATATTATATAATATATATTGTATTTGCATGATATGGCAGCTACTAAGACTATCCAAGGTGGCAGCGGATGCTGGAAGTGTTGGCGATCGGAAGCGGTAGAGGTTGAGGCATCGGTTGGATGAGGTAGCAGCGATGAAGGCGGCGGTAGTTGGAAGAGGCGTCGATAGTTGGAAGACATCTAAAGGAATGATAAATACATGAAATTTGTGTGCTATATTTTTATGTAAATCTTTCAAAAAGAGGAGTTAAATGACAAAATTGAAGCAGGATGCGCTTCAAGAGGTTGAGCCTCATCCCATTTGCTACTCTAGCAGGTCAGAACCATCACCTTTTGATTTGATTTTATCAGCTCACTCCTCTTGTTGAAAGATTTACATAATAATATAACACACAATTTTCATGTATTTATCATTCCTTTTAGATATCTTTTTTCTTATCGTCGCCGCCTTAGCTGCCTCCACTCTGGCCGTCGCCTTAGACCGCTACCGCTTCCCATCGTCGATGCTTCCACCCGCCGCCATCACCTAAGATCAACTTCGCCCGCCTCTTCTGACCGCCGTTTCATGCAAATATTAATATATAATGTATAATATTAATTTAAATAATTATATATATATATATATATATATATATATATATATATATATATATATATATATATATATATATATATATATATATATATATATATATATATATTTTTT
>JXCR01147904.1:122598-144765 GCA_002079205.1 Phalaenopsis hybrid cultivar | reverse complement strand
TTTTTTTAATCTCAAAATTTTCACGTAAAATTTTGGGTTGCCGGATCCCAAGCCTTGATTTCAAAAAGTAGAGGATTGTGTTAGGTAGTCAACAACCAACATAAAATTTCTATCGAAAAAATCATGACATGAGTTTTTTAAATTTTAGTTATATTCAAGTCATTAAAGATATGTATACTATAATTGCTACTTGTGTTTGAACAGAAGGATGGTGGACCAAATATTTTCCTATTTTCAGTTGGATTACGTCAGAGATTGACTTTAAACACATTTCTTTTTTTGTTTTAGTTATGGATGCTCTTACTGGACATTTACTGGAGGATATACCTTAGTTTATGTTTTTTCCTAATGATATCATTCTTGTGGATAAAATTAGAGAAAGATTTCAGTAAATACTTGAACTATGGAGGTCTACTTTAGATTCTAAAGGTCTTCGTTTGAATAGATCTAAAATTGACTACAATAATAACAACAACAACAATAAAACCTTAATCTCACTTCACGGGGATCTAAAACTGACTACATGAAATAAAATTTTAGTGGNCCGTTTTCTTTAAATAGTCTCTTTTGGTCTGTCATAAGTTCTAAGCCAAGTCCTCTCGAGAGCTAAGAGAGAGAAAGAAAAAGAAAGAGAAATGAAGTTTTCTTGTAAACGTCGAGGCGTTTGACGGTGTAATTTTTTGAGGTACTAAAATTCTTTGTAACTCCTTGGACGTAGTCAAATTAGTCGAACCATGTAAATATGTGTTATTTTCTGGTTTGCAATTTTCGATCCAGTTTTTTTACTTTATTGCCGTTGTTTTTCATAACAATTACTGTTCGACCGCAGTATCCGTCTTAGTTAATTCTACGCACCGGGTCGGGTCATGACAACCCACTTTCCTAATTTTTTTTATGATCAACCAAAAAACCTCCAAATTTGAAAATTCAAACTTTCTAGAAACTATAATTGAAATATAAATAATAAAATATAAATTCAAATATATATATTTTTTTATATGACTCTTGTGATGGGTTTNTATATATATATATATATATATATATATATATATATATATATATATATATATATGTGTGTGTTAATATTTAAATTATATATTTAAAAAATAATTTTATAATATTTTTAAAGAAACATCACCAAGATGAGTGTTTCTTTAAAATATCTTATATAATATGAAACACCCCCAATGGGGGCATTTGTGTTTCCTTAAATTTTTTATTTTTTTACAGGTTCCTGAAAATCAATATATTTGCATGCTCCTTTCCATAATTTGGCCTAAATCAAGCGGCCGTTAGGCTAGGGCTATAAGACCAAATTTTAATGTAAGTCATTTGAATCATTTTGGTTTAATTATATAATTTTTTTATTAGATAGGTTATGATATTAGTAATTAAAATTTATGAATTTAATACAAGTATTGTAGTGGAAGATTGCTAGGGAAGGGGCAGTGTTGGACAACTAAAGGCTTTTAAGGTATGGTAGGTTTTTTTTTAAGCTATTTAATGAAATTGTGGGTGTGCGTGAGTTTTTCAAAACAAGGTCAATTTTAATTAGGATTCTAATACAGAGATTTCAACTTTGAAGGAGAAGTTATGAAGTAAGCAAGGGGAGGAGATCGACTTGAAAGCCTATAAGAAAAATGTTAAACCTTATATTATTTATGAAATTAATGACGTAATTAGTTAAATCAATTAATGTTATTAAATTTATTTAGATTGGGAGGTGTGATGAATCTGATAAATCCTTGGAATTTGAGCAAGGCAAAGAATCCTAAAGTTATGAGAGGCTAGTGTGTTAGTAAATCTTTTATATTTAAATAAGTTTTTTGTTTAGCATGTAATTCTTATAGTTTTATACACTTCTAATTAATTTAGGTGTTAGTTAAATGAAGCAAAGTTAAGGGATAAAGTTTTTCTAAAGTTTCTTGTAAGTTGAGGTGAGTGATTTTATTTCCTTATATTTTTTAAATTAATGTTTTAGTAAATGAATAATTGCTTTATTAAATAGTTTAAAACAAATTTTTAGTTATAGCTTGCATTTTGAAAGTCTGAAATGTCATTAGAGATGAGAGAAAAATAACTTACATATGAAGGGACATTTTAAAAGATTTTAATTGATTTGAAATAAAAGGTAAATATAAGTCATACGGGATTAGGAGTGTCAAAAATTGACCCGACACTCCAACACAACTCGAAAAAATCTACGTTAGGGTTGACCCGAATATTTTTTGAGTCTGGTTCAGGTCAAATAATTCAACTTGTTTATTTTTTAATTGGGTTCGTGTTGAACTCGAAAAACCAAACATGATTCGAATAGTACGAAATTTCGGGTCAGTTTGAGTTTGGGTCTTAGTTCTTGACCCATTTATTATCCGAGTCGGTTTCATATTAACCTTATTCGAGTCGGGTCATTTTTAGGTCAGATCCGAACCTGACCCGCTGACCCGAATCGACACCCCTATTCGGGCTGGGTCATTTTTGGGTCAAACCAGAATTCACGCCCCAGATGTTACTGACAGGGATGCAATATACCCGTGCGCGTTAAATGAAATGGTAAATATGTACCTTCGAGTACAATTTGAGCATATCTTTGGGTACAGTTTTGAGGGTGTCTTCAGGCGCATAAATTTTTGAGAATACCTTCGGGGTTGACGATAATTCTGTTATGACTTTTAAAAATGTTAAACATGATAAATACTTAGAGTGAAATAAGAATGTATAAATTTAAAGTTTTTAGTGAAATGAAATATATTTTAGATTATAATTATTCACTAAGTTATACTTATGTTGCAATTAATATTTTCTTTCAGAAAGAAAGTTTTAGGTTGATATGTATGATAGGAGATATTTGGTTTATCAGAGGACCACTACTGCTATATATTTTTATGATAGTTTATATTTATAGTTTCTATCAGATATTCTTTCAATGTTCGATATTGGATTAAGATGTTGTTTCTGGATGTTATTAATGGATGATTTAAATTTTATTGCACTTTCTATATTAGTGGCTCTTTTATGTATATTGGAGATTGGTTTCTTCTACTTTTTTCTAGCATTTTCCCCCTCTCGGATGACTTAAAGTGAACTTCGATGGAGCGCTCTCTTTTTCTGGTGCTGCTGGTACCAGTTGTTTTATAAGTGATGAAAGAGGTATGGACCTTGCAATTGGACACTCGTTTTTGCATTAGAATTGTGCCAAACTTGAACTTCAAGCAATTAAATCCTTCGAAGCTATTTGTCAGCCGTGGATGCTTGAGTGCAATGGAATCATCATCGACGGGGATAATATGAATATTATGCAAATTCTTCAAGATTCTATGAAACGTGATGTTTGGCAACGACAACCATCTATTATACCAGATCTTGCTTTTTTGTTTAATTTTAGACAAGTTTTGTTCTTTCAATTACCAAGGGAATGTAATGGGGCTGCACATTTTTGTGCTAGGCATGCCCTTGATGGTTTTGATGGATGTTGATGATGCTATAGAACTCTCTACCATACTTGTAAATGATATGACTCACTATTGTACATCATAGATGTATACATGCACAATTTTATGACTTTTTTTTGATATATTAATGCAAAATTTTAAGTAAGTTTTTAAAATGTGAATACTTAGATGTCATTACTATTAAATATATCATTACTGTTAAATATATGGAGCATGTGGCCTACCTCTCTCCCACCTAGCTCTCTCAAATCTACCTCTCTACCGTTTTATTTAAATAGTCTCTTTTGGACTGTCATAAGTGTTAAACCAAGTTTTCTTGAGAGCTAAGAGAGAAAAAGGAAAAGAGAAAGAAAGAAACTTTTCTTGTAAACATCGAAGTGTTCGACGGTGTAATTTCTCGAAGTATTCGTGATTTGATTTTGGCAGAGAAGGTGCACAGGAAAGATTCTGGCGAGACCTCGGGTTCAAGTTTGACACTGATTGTTGATTCAGAGAGAACTCACAGAACATGAATTCAAACTGAGAAATATTAAAATCAAAGTCTGGTCAATATGCAACCTGCTGGAATTGTGGCAATGTTGACCACATAAAAAAGGAACTGCTTGAATTCTAAGAAGGAGAAGAATGTTAGCGCAAATGTGGTAACTGAAAAAATACAGGATGTACTATTGCTGACAGTTTACAGTTTTGTTGATGACTGGATACTGTGTTCAGGAGCTTCCTTCTATACATCTTCTCACCTTGAGTTAATGCGAAATTATGTTGCATGTAACTTTGAGAATGTATATCTGGCTGATGGAAAAGCTCTGAACGTGATGGGATGAGAGACGTTGATATTGCACTCCCTAACAAGAACAAATGGACTTTGCAAAAGGTCAGACACGTTCTTGAGTTGAAGAAAAATCTCATTTTTTTCGGGCAGCTCAATGAGAGTAGTCATTCAGTAGTATTCTCAGATAGCGTCTAGAAGGTTACCAAATAAGCATTAGTACTAGCTCGGGGTAAGAAAATTGACACACTTTATATGACTATAAATTTACTCAGGCGTTGACACATGAGTCAAAGGTGCATTGTGGGGAAACAAAAAAAATGTTATTTTTTTGAAAGGTGGCCGAGTGCCAAGAGGAAGAAAACTGGATCTTGTACACACACATGTATGAGGACCTTCTCCAGTGACATCTCTCGGAGGCTCTAGTTGCTGTAGAAAGGTAAGATTTGTTGATCTACGAGAGACCATAGTGCATGGTAGTGATGAAAGTGAAGAGGAGATTGGGTCCGGGACATCCATTCCTATTGTTCCAAAGACAAATAGTAGAGAAACACAGAGATATGAAAAAATCTTGTAAGATGAAAATTCGAGCAAGTGGGAGCTGACAGAACTTCCACTAGAGAAGAAGACATTACATAATAAGTGAGTGTACCGGATGAAGACTGTGCTTAATGACAGTAAGAGGGTAAAAGGCTGAACTTGTTGAAATGACTTTCAGCTGAGGCAAAATATTGCCTAATGGGAGTTGTAAGCATATTCATGAGTAACCCAAGAAAGAGTTTGGAGGTACAAGACTATGTTGACACTGATATGTCGACTAATAGTGCTACTCTTGAGAAATTGAAGTTGAGATTGACTTCAGTTGGTCTTCCAACGTGAAGACAGAAGCCATGAGTTGCAGAGGTGGATGAAAGTGGAGTAAAATGGAGGATATCATGTTTGAAGAAAAATGTCGGTAAAGCCTGCAGATGATGCAACCTGTAGATGGTCCAGTTAGTGTCCAAATCTCCAAGTGAGAGACTTGTTAAATATATAGAGCTTGTGACTTACCTACCTCACATACAGCGTCTTCACCTACCTCTCTTCACCTATCTCTCTTCCGTTTTCTTTAAATAGTCTCTTTTGGCTTGTCATAAGTTCTAAGCCAAGTTCTCTTGAGAGCTAAGAGAGAGAAAGAAAGAGAAAGAGAAATGAAGTTTTCTTGTAAAGATCGATGCGTTTGATGGTGTAATTTTTCGAGGTACTAAAATTCTTTGCAACTCCTTGGACGTAGACAAATTTGCCGAACCATGTAAATATGTGTTATTTTCTGGTTTGGAATTTTCGATCCGATTTTTTTACTTTATTGCCGTTGTTTTTCATAACAATTACTGTCCGATCACAATACCCGTCTTAGTTAATTCTAAGCACCGGGTCGGGCCATGACAACCCACTTTCCTAATTTTTTTTATGATCAGCCAAAAAACCTCCAAATTTGATAATTCAAACTTTCTACATACTATAATTGAAATATAAATAATAAAATATAAATTCAAATATTCTTTTCTTGATATGACTCTTGTGATGGGTTTTGAATGAGTGCTGAATAGTGCACTTTTTGGGCGCTTGGGTTTTTGTTAGTGGACTTCTAATTTCATTTGCTTGAGAGTTTGAAGGTGTTTTAATCTTCACTTGATTCTTATAATTTCTTCTTCATTTTTGACTATATCTCATTGCACCACTTAATTCTTCTAGATACAAAATACAATATATATATTTATATAAATAACCTTACATTGTTCTGTATCACTAGGAAGAAGAGATAAATGAATATGTCAAGAGAAGAGATAAGGGTAAAGTGGCAGAAATGTAAGCCCTTATGGGTAGGAGAAAAAAAAAAGAAAAAGAAAGAGTCACAATTTTCTTCNGAATATGTCAAGAGAAGAGATAAGGGTAAAGTGGCAGAAATGTAAGCCCTTATGGGTAGGAGAAAAAAAAAAAGAAAAAGAAAGAGTCACAATTTTCTTGTGCTGTTTTCTATATGTCAAATCTCATCTCTAGAACACCAAACTAATTCTTTGAAAATTATTTACAAGAAGGGGGAGTAGATCTCACCAATCAATGAAACAACTTGTTGGAGAAAATCACCATGAGAACATGTGTCCCTTAGCTTTCAACAGCTTATGATTTTCACCGGTCATTTGTAGAGATTATAGAGCTTTAAATCACAACTTAAGATGAACATTCTTACCTTTTTTCCAAAATTAGGTGAGGAGAAAGATACCTTTGGGATGTTGGGGGGATGAGGCAATGCAAGTAAATCTTTTTAGTTGGGACAACTTATATATGTTGCTTTAGATCATGGAAATGCACATGAGTATGGAAGGTTAATGGTAGGGCGCCCTTATGATCCCCATATAGGATGCTAGAGGAAAGATCTTTATTTATTTCATAAGCAATCATTATTTATTATAACTTATGCTGTATTATTTATAATAGCAATCATAACTCTTTTTGACTGTCTAAGCCTATAAATAATCACCAAACGACGAGCATGTCTATGATAGCAAGTGACCATTTTACACCTTACAAATAACAAAGTGATGAATGAGGACGATAACATAAATGACAAATTGGATTAATATAGCTTACGTTGATACAAAGACTTTAGGTTGATAACTTAAAAGTAAACAGCTCATATTCTGTCATTGGAGTAGGGTGGGAATCTCCCTATTATCAGGACGTGGGAGCTAACTACCAATATAGGGAAGGGAGATCCCTTCCTGAACAACTAAATAAAGCGAGGGAGGGATTCCTGTCCTCCAATTATTTATTTGGCAGGCGGGATTTGTGGAGTGAGATAAGTGAGAGCATGAAGGACCAAAGGGTCTCGAGCTAAACAATTTAGTCACGAAAAATGTTTTTTAAGATAAATATCCTGTTAACTAAAATGTGCCAAATGTAAAACGTTTTTTAAAATTGAGAGTGACCTAATTGTGACCTTTTAGTATTGCTTAGCCCTTAGGGGCCTACTCGCAACATATTCTTTTCTTTAATAATTTATATACGATTTTTTTTTTTTAATGTTCTCATCATTGCACCTAATTCTTTCTTGTCTTAAGTTTAATGGCTCTCTACTTAGTGGGATACAGACTCGTTCATGTTGTTGTTGTCGTCATCGCTGTCATGTTAGTGTAATGGCAGCACCATAATAGTCTTAAAACAACAGTTTGGTACATCCGTACGCATTTCTCTATCTTAATAAATGTACTTCCTATATGTTTGATTTGAATTTGGTAGGATGTAATTATACGGGAATCATCTAGGAGTCGAGTTGATCCCAGGGTTTTGAGAGCTCAATCCACAGAGGAGTATGCTAAGGTACTTAATTTTCTCCTGATTTTGCGTATACTTGTGTTTCATAACGCTGTAATTTTCATTCTTCTATGTGCTTATAGAATTGTTGCAGAGCTTCTTCTGAAACATGAAATACAGCAATTTGTTACATATTTAATTAGTAGCTGAAGAACAAATAATTTGGTCAAGAAAATATACTCCTATGTTAATTTATGCAAAAAAGTTCAAAATTGAAACATAGAAAAATTTCTTCCTTTAATGTTGTTTTGCAGTTGAAGAACAAAATTCAAGTGCTTACTCTAGGGATTGGTGGCATTGGTGTAATCTCAGCATATGCTCTCTATAGTCCCGAAATTGCTGCTAGGTAGGTCTGGCAAGTGACATATACATGCTTTATACCATTTTTATATGTGAATCTTGACTCATAATTCTATTTCAATTTGGAAATTTGACCATATTTATCTTCATTCTTATTGACAAATGATGTAAACTCGTTGAGCATAATCAAGCTTGTAACCTGCAAGTTGAGCTTGAGCTCTAGCCAGATTGATCGCCTAGCTCGAACTTGTGTATAATAGTGATAAGGATGATAAGGGATCATGAGAGGGAGGTGCAGGATGGGAAATCAGGGTTAGGGTTGAGGTTGAGGAGGAAGAAGAGAGGTGGATTATATATCATGATTTTTCTCCCCATTGGCTGAGCAAGGAAGATGATAGAGACAGTTGGGTTGGTAGAGGACATTCTTTCTATATCCTTCTTTATTTGAATGGCAAAGAAGGATGTGGGGAGGCATGGGAGAATGGTGGTCATAACCATGAATGAGGAGAGCCTCTTTTCATCTTGTTTCTTAGTATGGTGAAGGAAGAGTTGATCATTATCCATTGGAAAAAGTTGAATTTGATCAAGCCATTGAAAAACTAGAGCAAATAAAAGTAGAAACATTCATTTGAGCTAATTGATTGCTATTTTTAGAATCACAATTGTCACAATCGGAATAATCAATTACCAATAAGTCTATGTGCAAACAATATAATCATAAGAAAACACTAATAACACANATATATATATATATATATATATATATAGTAATATATTTTTATATATCTATGTATAAGATTAAACCACTGCAACTCATGTGCTTGAGAGGTGAGGTCTCTTCTATTGGACAAGAAGGGTGTAAGTTTGAAACAAATTCAAATCAATTTTTTTAATACTCGGCAAATCAATCAATATCAATTTGAACACGAAAAAACCTTTTATGAGCCTAATTCAAACATGAGCCAATTTCGAACATGTGCTAATACACACAAGCGGACACGAACAGAGCTTTATCTCGCCTAAGCTCGGTTCGTTAACACCCCCGCTTTAATTGCTTGGCTTGTCTTTTTTTTTTGGTTTAGGATAAAGATGTCAGGCTTGTGGGACATTTTTAGAAATTGTTGGAAATTATTTGAACTAATTTCAAATTCAATCTTTCCTTCCATCCATAAATTGATAGACAAACTATAGTTGTGAACCATGGGACGGGGAAATTATTAAAGCGTATTGTTGGTTTTTTTTGTGTAGTTCAGATTTAATATTATTATTGAATTAGCTTGGAATAATTTAATTACTTGTAAAATTGGTAAATCACATCCTCAAATTTTAATAGTGCGGGCCCAAAAAAACTTATAGTTCTTATGACACAACCACATTTGTCGTACTCTCTTTCTACTACATAATTTATCGTGCACATGCAATTTTATGTTGATATTAGGATTCATATTGCGTAGCATGCCAACAAATACAAAGCAATAACTTATGCTTGCAGAATTACCCAAAAATTCAACACGAGATTATGGTTTTATGTGCATTTATTCTAAATGTCTTTGCACAACATCTAATATTAGGATAAAATCTTTGAATATAGTTACTTTTATAATTATGTTAATGGAATTAGTTGATATTATAATTCATAGAAAGATAAATATCTTATGTATTCAAGAAAATAAATGAGTTGAAGAAAATATTAAAATATTGATAGCTTATGTTTTAAATTTTGGTATTCAAGTTGGAGTCACACTAAAAATGTAGGTATAATTATAGACAAGAGTTTGAAAGATAACGCAGTAAAAAATAATAAAATTGGAGCTGGAATTATAGTCTATAAGATTGTTGTTAGTACTAAGATTTTTAATGTTATAAGTGTTCAGCTCCTCAAGTAGGTTTAGATTTATATGTTCTAAAGAAAAATTTTGAAATGATTTAGAAAAATTAATATAAATAATATCTCTTGAAGAAAGAAATTTTATTGGAGGAGATTTTTGCAGAGGGATAGAAGATTTTAGAAATATTCATGATGGTTACGATTTGGAGTGATTAATGAAGGCATAACCATTTTAGATTTTGTTTTAACATATGATTTTATTATTGTTAATATTTTATTCAAAAAAAGAGATGAGCATTGTATTACTTGTAAGAATGGTTCTAGTATAACACAAATTGATTATTTTTTCATGAGAATAAAAGATTGTCGCGAATTTAAAGATTATAAGGTCGTTCCAAATGAAAATTTAGGTACTCAACATTAATTATTAGTTCTCAATTTTAAGATGAATAGTTGTAAGAAAAAGAATATTGAGAATCATTTTCAAATAATTTGATGAGAACACTTAACAGATACATAAACTTCAAAATTTAAAGATTTGTGATGTTCATGAAGAAACAAATTCAGTGTGAGATAAAGTAACAATCACTATTAAACAAAAATTGTTGGTGAAATAATAATGTGCATGAAAAAGATAAATTATAAGAAGTTGTGTTATAAAAATTGGTTTAAATGTAAAAACATAGAGAACTGAGAAAAATATAAGACGACCCGTAGAAAGTCTAAGAGAACAATTTATGAGTTAAAAATTCTTTTTTCAGTGATATTTATAATAGATAATATACTACAGAAGGTGCAAAATATATGTATAAACTAGCCAAACAGAAAAAAAAATAATAGTAAAGATTTAACTTAAGTGTATTAAAAATGAAAATAAAAAAGTGATTTTCTTAGAGGAAAATATTCAAAATAGGTGAGTTAGCTATTTTGAAAATTTTTAAATAAATTTTCTGAAAATACGAATGACATTAGTGATATTACTATCATTAATAAGGATAAAATATTTTATTTTTACCTCGCATTAGTAAAAATGAATTTGAGGAGGCTTTATAAAAAACCATGAAAAGTCAGTTGGACTTGATGATATTTCAATTGAAGTGTGAAAATATTTAGGAGATTTGACAGTTTCTTGGCTTACTAAACTCTTTAATATTCTTTTAAAAACTAGAAAGATGCCCGAGGAATGAAAGAAGAGTATTTTGGTCCCATTTTTTAGAATAAAGGGGATGCACATGAGTGTTCAAATTATAAAGGAATTAAATTGATGTGTCGTACTTTAAAATTATGGTAGAGGGTTATTGAGCAAAGGTTAAAACGTGTTACAAAGATTTCTCATGATCAGTTTGAATTTATGCCTGACAAGTTTACTATGGATGCTATACATTTATTGAGATGTGTGTTGGAGAAGTACATGAATAGGGAGGATCTACATATGATTTTTATTGATTTATAAATTGTTTATGATAAGGTTCCAACAGGACACAATGTTGATATGACTTATATTCAAGTCATTAAAGATATCTATACTAGAGCTGTTACTTGTGTTCAAACAGGAGGATTGACCAAGTATTTTTCTATTTCAGTTGGATTACATTAGGGATTGACTTTAAACCCATATCTTTTCGCTTTTGGCTGCTCTTACTGGACATTTACGGGAGGATGTACCTTTGTGTATATTTTTCGGTGATAATATCCTTCTTGTGGATAAGACTAGAGATATAGTTCAGGAAAAACTTGAATTCTGAATACATGGAATGTAATTTTAGGAGTAGCTTTAGTGGCAGAGTTATAATTATGGGTGATCAAATCATTAGAATGTGCGAACGTTTTAGATACCTCGGGTATGTTGTTCAGAGTGATGGTGATATTGATGGGGATGTTATTAGTGGAATTCAAGTTGGTTGGTTAATGCGGAGGAATGCATAGGGCCTATCATGTGATAAAAGTACCGCTCAGACNCAGGAATAAGGAGGATCTACATATGATTTTTATTGATTTAGAAATTGCTTATGATAAAGTTCGAAGAGAAATCCTTTGGAGAGTTTTGGAGAAGAAAGGTGTTGATATGACTTGTATTCAAGTCATTAAAGATATCTATATTAGAGCTGTTACTTGTGTTCAAACAAGAGAATTGACCAAGTATTTTCCTATTTCAGTTGGGTTACATTAGGGATTGTCTTTAAGCCCATATCTTTTCGCTTTAGTTATGGTTGCTCTTACTGGACATTTACGGGAGGATGTACCTTGGTGTATGTTTTTCGGTGATGATATCCTTCCTGTGGATAATACTAAAGATATAGTTCAGGAAAAACTTAAATTCTGAATACATGGAATGTAATTTTAGGAGTAGATTTAGTGGCAGAGTTATAATTATGGGTGATCAAATCATTAAAATGTGTGAACGTTTTAGATACCTCGGGTATGTTGTTCAGAGTGATGGTGATATTGATGGGGATGTTATTAGTAGAATTCAAGTTTGTTGGTTAAAGCGGAGGAATGCATAGGGCCTATCATGTGATAAAAGTACCGCTCAGAGAAAGAAAAATTTTATAAGATGCTGGTGAGACTTGCAATGCTCTGTGGGGCAGAATGTTGGCCTTAAAAAAGAAGTATAAAACAAAGTTAAGTAATGCTGTGTGAGAACGCTTAGGTGGATGAGTGACTTGAAACGTAAGAGACAAAATGCAAAATGAATATATCCGTGATAGGTTTGGTGTAGCTCTAGTGGTAGAAAAAATTAGATAGAGTCATCTTAGATAGTTTGGTCACATTAAACATTGACCATCTGATGATCCTGTTAGGAGAGTAGATGTTTTGGATTCGACTTAAGAAAGACAAGGGTAGACATAAAAAGACTTGCATATTGTATAAAAAATGATCTTAATTTATTAGAATTAAATGTAAGTATAACACTCAATAGGACACAATGGAGAAAAAGGATTCATGTAGCTTACCCCACTTAGTGGGGTGAAGGCTTGTTGTTTTTGTTGCCTCTCCACATCTTTTTTCGTTCCTGATATTTNGATGCTGGTGAGACTTGCAATGCTCTGTGGGGCAGAATGTTGGCCTTAAAAAAGAAGTATAAAACAAAGTTATGTAATGCTGTGTGAGAACGCTTAGGTGGATGAGTGACTTGAAACTTAAGAGACAAAATGCAAAATGAATATATCCGTGATAGGTTTGGTGTAGCTCTAGTGGTAGACAAAATTAGATAGAGTCATCTTAGATGGTTTGGTCACATTAAACATTGACCATCTGATGATCCGGTTAGGAGAGTAGATGTTTTGGATTCGACTTAAGAAAGACAAGGGTAGACATAAAAAGACTTGCATATTGTATAAAAAATGATCTTAATTTATTAGAATTAAATGTAAGTATAACACTCAATAGGACACAATGGAGAAAAAGGATTCATGTAGCTGACCCCACTCAGTGGGGTGAAGGCTTGTTGTTTTTGTTGCCTCTCCACATCTTTTTTCTTTCCTGATATTCTGTCTTATATAAAATCCTAAAGAAAATGAGATCTGTGTTTGTTCAATTTATCTACAACCAAAAAAAAAAAAAATACTACCATAAAACTTTAATATTAATAATGTTTTCAGCATAGAAGACCTTATATGTTATTCTGGAGCCTTCAATATTACCAGAAAGTGGAGCTTTTGTTGTGATAAATGCATCTCTTATTNTACCTCGGGTATGTTGTTCAGAGTGATGGTGATATTGATGGGGATGTTATTAGTGGAATTCAAGTTGGTTGGCTAAAACGGAGGAATGCATAGGGCCTATCATGTGATAGAAAAGTACCGCTTAGACAAAGGAAAATTTTATAAGATGCTAGTGAGACTTGCAATGCTCTGTGGGGCAGAATGTTGGCCTTAAAAAAGAAGTATAAAACAAAGTTAAGTAATGCTGTGTGAGAACGCTTAGGTGGATGAGTGACTTGAAATTTAAGAGACAAAATGCAAAATGAATATATCCGTGATAAGGTTGGTGTAGCACTAGTGGTGGACAAAATTAGATAGAGTCATCTTAGATGGTTTGGTCACATTAAACATTGACCATCTGATGATCCGGTTAGGAGAGTAGTTGTTTTGGATTCGACTTAAGAAAAACAAGGGTAGACATAAAAAGACTTGCATATTGTATAAAAAAGGATCTTAATTTATTAGAATTAAATGTAAGTATAACACTCAGTAGGACACAATGGAGAAAAATGATTCATGTAGCTGACCCCACTTAGTGGGGTGAAGGCTTGTTGTTGTTTTTGTTGCCTCTCCACATCTTCTTTCTTTCCTGATATTCTGTCTTATATAAAATCCTAAAGAAAATGAGATCTGTGTTTGTTCAATTTATCTACAAAAAAAAAAAAANTAAAAAAAAAAAAAAAAAAAAAAATTTACTACCATAAAACTTTAATATTAATAATGTTTTTCAGCATAGAAGACCTTATATGTTATTCTGTAGTTTTCAATATTACCAGAAAGTGGAGCTTTTGTTGTGATAAANGGTTCTAGTATAACACAAATTGATTATTTTTTTATGAGAATAAAAGATCGTCGTGAATTTAAAGATTATAAGATCGTTCCAAATGAAAATTTAGGTACGCAACATTAATTATTAGTTCTGGATTTTAAGATGAATAGTTGTAAGAAAAAAAATATTGAGAATCATTGTCATATAATTTGATGAGAACACTTAAAAGATACATAAAATTATTTTAATTAGTAAACTTCAAAATTTAAAGATTTGTGATGTTCATGAAGAAACAAATTCAGTGCGAGATAAAGTAACAATCACTATTAAACAAAAATAGTTGGTGGAATAATAATGTGCATGAAAAAGATAGATTATAAGAAGTGTTATAAAAATTGGTTTAAATGTAAAAAATTAGAGAACTGAGAAAAATATAAGACGACCCATAGAAAGTCTAAGAAAACAATTTATGAGTTAAAAATTTTTTTTCAGTGATATTTATAATAGATAATATACTAAAGAAGGTGCAAAATATATGTATAAACTAGCCAAACAGAAAAAAAATAATAGTAAAGATTTAACTTAAGTGTATTAAAAATGAAAATCAAAAAGTGATTTTCTTAGAGGAAGATATTCAAAATAGGTGAGTTAGCTATTTTGAAAATTTTCAAATAAAGTTTCTGAAAATACGAATGACATTAGCGATATTAATATCATTAATAAGGATAAAAAATTTTATTTTTACCTCACATTAGTAAAAATAAAGTTGAGGAGGCTTTATAAAAAACCATGAAAAGTCAGTTGGACTTGATTATTTCAATTGAAGTGTGGAAATATTTAGGAGACTTGGCAGTTTCTTGGCTTACTAAACTCTTTAATATTCTTTTAAAAACTAGAAAGATGCCCGAGGAATGAAAGAAGAGTATTTTGGTCCTATTTTTTAGAATAAAGGGATGCACAAGAGTGTTCAAATTATAAAGGAATTAAGTTGATGTGTCGTACTTTAAAATCATTGTAGAGGGTTATTGAGCAAAGATTAAGACGTGCTACAAAGATTTCTCATGATCAGTTCGAATTTAGCCTGACAGGTTTACTATGGATGCTATACATTTATTGAGATGTGTGATGGAGAAGTACAGGAATAAGGAGGATCTACATATGATTTTTATTGATTTAGAAATTGCTTATGATAAAGTTCGAAGAGAAATCCTTTGGAGAGTTTTGGAGAAGAAAGGTGTTGATATGACTTGTATTCAAGTCATTAAAGATATCTATATTAGAGCTGTTACTTGTGTTCAAACAAGAGAATTGACCAAGTATTTTCCTATTTCAGTTGGGTTACATTAGGGATTGTCTTTAAGCCCATATCTTTTCGCTTTAGTTATGGTTGCTCTTACTGGACATTTACGGGAGGATGTACCTTGGTGTATGTTTTTCGGTGATGATATCCTTCCTGTGGATAATACTAAAGATATAGTTCAGGAAAAACTTAAATTCTGAATACATGGAATGTAATTTTAGGAGTAGATTTAGTGGCAGAGTTATAATTATGGGTGATCAAATCATTAAAATGTGTGAACGTTTTAGATACCTCGGGTATGTTGTTCAGAGTGATGGTGATATTGATGGGGATGTTATTAGTAGAATTCAAGTTTGTTGGTTAAAGCGGAGGAATGCATAGGGCCTATCATGTGATAAAAGTACCGCTCAGAGAAAGAAAAATTTTATAAGATGCTGGTGAGACTTGCAATGCTCTGTGGGGCAGAATGTTGGCCTTAAAAAAGAAGTATAAAACAAAGTTAAGTAATGCTGTGTGAGAACGCTTAGGTGGATGAGTGACTTGAAACGTAAGAGACAAAATGCAAAATGAATATATCCGTGATAGGTTTGGTGTAGCTCTAGTGGTAGAAAAAATTAGATAGAGTCATCTTAGATAGTTTGGTCACATTAAACATTGACCATCTGATGATCCTGTTAGGAGAGTAGATGTTTTGGATTCGACTTAAGAAAGACAAGGGTAGACATAAAAAGACTTGCATATTGTATAAAAAATGATCTTAATTTATTAGAATTAAATGTAAGTATAACACTCAATAGGACACAATGGAGAAAAAGGATTCATGTAGCTTACCCCACTTAGTGGGGTGAAGGCTTGTTGTTTTTGTTGCCTCTCCACATCTTTTTTCGTTCCTGATATTTTGTCTTATATAAAATCCTAAAGAAAATGAGATCTGTGTTTGTTCAATTTATCTACAACCAAAAAAAAAAAAAATACTACCATAAAACTTTAATATTAATAATGTTTTCAGCATAGAAGACCTTATATGTTATTCTGGAGCCTTCAATATTACCAGAAAGTGGAGCTTTTGTTGTGATAAATGCATCTCTTATTCGTGTATCATGTATTGTTTGCTATTTCATGTTTTTATATATATATATATATATATATAAAATTATATAATTATATAATTATATAATTTTATGGTGATATTTTTGAATATGAATATGGTGGTTGGTTTTAATATGTATATGATGATATGTTCAAATATGGATGCAATATGAAAAGCTTGGGGAGTCTGTGAATTTGTCTAATAATAATGCTTGGAATGGATCTCTCTTTTTCTAAAACATATTTTTCTAATACTGAACTCTTTGCAGGGGGGCTGAAGTTTCCTTTTTGAGAAATAATTTGCAGGATTGCTATAGGATTCAACTATTTTATTTAATTTTTTATTGCTTGGAGACATATGACTACCAGTATATAGGTCAAATACAGCTTTGTTTACTTGAAGGTTTCCATTTTAATTTCTACTTATCTTTTGTGCAGTTTATGTATTTTAGATTCCTTTTGTAATTAATAACTCTGGGAATGAATCCCTCTCTTTTGCTGAAATGTCTCTTCTTATACTTTGTATGGGAGCTAAAGTTTACTGATAAATAATTCGCACTTTAGTAATGGGATTTGACTTTCTCCTTTAATTTCTTTAATGGTCGGAGACAAATGCAAAGAATGCTTGTTGTGATGATTTATAATATATACCGCAAATCCAGCTTTGTTTTTGAGAATTTCCATTTCAATTTTTTTTGGACGTATACTCACTCTCTCTGCAGTTGCTTACTGTATTTATTGACACACTCTGTTTTCAGCTTTGGTGCAGGGTTGCTTGGTTCCCTTATTTACATCAGAATGCTTGGCAGTACTATAGACTCCATGGCAGTTGGGTCTAAAGGTCTTCTCAAGTAAGCCATACTTTCAGTTTTTGTGTACTTATGTAGATAAGGTCATTAGTTGCATTATCTGGAATGGTGCAGAGTGAAACTAGATAGCGTGAAATCCAATAATTTCAGATTACATGTATAAATGGAGCTGTACCTCAAACTGCTGACTTTGCTCTTTCTTCTTTTTTTTACTGTTGTTGGTTGGCATTTTGATGCATTTTTTCCCAATCGTTTTGCATGTGATTTATGTTTATTTTCTCCTTAGCCTTCCTTATCATCGAGGCATCTTTTTTTTTAGAATAAGACCTCATACTTTCAGGGTTATGATCTCAAGTGCTTCTAGTTTTGAATCAACATGCGACTGCAAGTATTATTCATTTGGAGAGTGGTTTGTTAATTTGTAACTTAATCCAGTTCCTCGTGCATCCATGTAGCTCTAAAGAAAAGCTTATATTGGTTTATGTGATGCGCGGAGAACTTTGAAGGATTAAACTTAGACTATGCAGTGAATGAGTTTGGCTTGCGTAACATTTGTGAATTTATTTTGAGCGAGTCTCAAAATATCGCATCTTTCCATGGAGAGCCGTATTTCTTGGCATATTGTTAATGCTAAATTTGTGATCAGAATTCTGCGGGTCCCACTCATTTCATAAGCAAATTTTGAGCACATGAATTGAAGATTTAAAAAGAAACTCTGAGCACATAGATTGAAAGCCTCTACCATTTGATTAATCTTATAATAGTATTTAAATTTCAATTCTGTGCTCTTGCTTTATTGGCTCCTTTTTAAGTATTTTCCTTTAATGTGATCTTGTATAAGTTTATAAATACCTCATTTTATTTGTACAAGGCAATTTATTTTCCCATTAGTTTAGTTTTATATTATCCAAAGCTTTCAACTTATAATTTCTTATTTGACATAGTTAATTCTTCTCTTCTGCCTGAGCTTTTTTTAATCTCAAAATTTTCACGTAAAATTTTGGGTTGCTGGATCCCAAGCCTTGATTTCAAAAAGTAGAGGATTGTGTTAGGTAGTCAACAACCAACATAAAATTTCTATCGAAAAAATCATGACATGAGTTTTTTAAATTTTAGTTATATTCAAGTCATTAAAGATATGTATACTATAATTGCTACTTGTGTTTGAACAGAAGGATGGTGGACCAAGTATTTTCCTATTTTCAGTTGGATTACGTCAGAGATTGACTTTAAACACATTTCTTTTTTTGTTTTAGTTATGGATGCTCTTACTAAACATTTACTGGAGGATATACCTTAGTGTATGTTTTTTTCCTAATGATATCATTCTTGTGGATAAAATTAGAGAAAGATTTCAGTAAATACTTGAATTATGGAGGTCTACTTTAGATTCTAAAGGCCTTCGTTTGAATAGATCTAAAATTGACTACAATAATAACAACAACAACAATAAAACCTTAATCTCGCTTCACGGGGATCTAAAACTGACTACATGAAATAAAATTTTAGTGATAATAGATCTAGTGACAAAGTTGCTACAATGGGTGATCAAATCATTAAAAGGAGTGAACGCCTTAGATATCTCTGGCTAATTGTTCATAATGACGGTGATATAGATGGGGATATTTTTTGTAGAATTTAGTTGAATGGTTGAAGTGGAGGAATGCATTGGGCCTATTGTGGTATAGAAAAGTATCGCCTAGAATTAAAGGAAAATTTTATGAGATGGTGAGACCTGCAATGCTTTATGGCGTAGAATGTTGACATATAAAAGAGAACATAAAACTATGTTAAGTTGAGATGAGAACATTTGAGTGGATGAGTGGCTTTACACTTAGAGACAAAGTGCAAAAAGAATATATTCGTGAAATGGTTGGTGTAGCTCCAGTGGGAGACAAGATTAAAGAGAGTCGTTTTAGATGGTTTGATCACATTAAACGTTGATCATCTGATGATCCAGTTAGGAGACTAGATGTTTTATATTTGACCTATGTTAAGAAAAATGAAGGTTGATCTAAAAAAACCTGAGCATGTTGTATAAAAAATGATCTTGATTTATTTGAATTAAATGAAAATATAACACTCAATAGGACGCAATGGAGAAAAAAGATTACCCGATTTAGTGGGATAAAGACTTGTTATTGTTGTTGTTGTTGAGTTTTTCACCTAAAATTTGTGATGTTTCTTTATTTCATTATTCATCACATCAATTTTTTAATAGTAAGATTGATTTGTATGAACGGTTGCTTTTTATTGAATTCAGGAATGTCAGTGATACCAGAGTTAACCGAAACGACAACTCAAACGCGACAAATTTTATTATTGAATTATAAAAATGACTACAAGGACGACTCCTCACCAACAATGACACATGAATATCAAGATTGCATAAGTAGTAAAATGAACACAAACAATAATACGACACAACACTAAAATTGTAAAGAAAAAAAAGAGAAATGTGGGAAATAGATTAAGCATAAAACAAAAAACAATCTTGGACGGTGTCGATGAGGCAGTATGGAGGCCCATTAGACTGGGTGGCAGAGGGGTCTACAACAACTAGAGAGGAGTTGGATGAATCTTCAATGTCGGGGAGTGACAAAGAGCCGATTGCGGATGGTCAGCGGAGGTAGGAAGGGTGCTGGAGAATCCGAATGGTGTAGCTGCCTACTGGGGAAGGGCTTGAAGGCACGACAAACTCCTTTGGGAGGGCTGGGAGGTGTGGCAACCTGTTGTGGGATGACTGGGAGGCACAATCGTCGGCTTGGGAACGGTTGTGAGGTGCGGCGGAGGAAGGAGAGGGCGTAGGGAGTGGTGCAGCAGGAAAGGAGTCATGGTTTTTCAGGATTGCTGAAGGAAGCCTTACAGGAGGTTGAACTGTCCGCCGGAGGAACATAGAAGGTTGTAGTGACGAGGGGAGATGCCGAGTGGTTGCAGCAGAGCGAGGATACACATCACCTTGGCGGGATATAGCCGTAGCACCACTCTTCTGAAGGATACAACTTCAAATGAGGGAACACTAGGAAGAATATCTGAAATCAGAAAATCAAGTACTTGTTAGGACCTATGCAAAAACAAATATAAATAGAGAGAAGACTAGTAGCTAGTAATGGTAAGATCTAAGAAAGGAAGGGGAGGAAATAGTAGGAATTGAAGAGGGGGCCAGCAACGACTAGGAGGCGGAAGATTAGGGCACGAGAAGGAAATGATCGCAGAAGAGGAGTGGGATCACGACACTTAAGTGGATTTGAACCAGTTCCGGTTCAATAGAGACGCTGGACGGTTCAAAATGCCACACTCGATCAACGGGTGCGAATTGCCCATGTGCTTGAATGATTTTGCATCAATCTCCCAGGGTTGCGGGAGCTTCAATATCGTTTGCCAAAGCTTCCAGTCCCTCGTAGTATGGAAAATGATTCACAACATTGAATGTTGTAATTTTGGAATCTCTTGACAGGTCAATTTTGTATGCATTATCGTTTAATTTCTTTAAAATGTGGAACAGTCCATCAGCTATGGGCTTGAGTTTGCTGTATGCTCCTAGAGGAAATTATTCTTTTTTCACTCANGGTTCTAGTATAACACAAATTGATTATTTTTTTATGAGAATAAAAGATCGTCGTGAATTTAAAGATTATAAGGTCGTTCCAAATGAAAATTTAGGTACGCAACATTAATTATTAGTTCTGGATTTTATGATGAATAGTTGTAAGAAAAAAAATATTGAGAATCATTGTCATATAATTTGATGAGAACACTTAAAAGATACATAAAATTATTTTAATTAGTAAACTTCAAAATTTAAATATTTGTGATGTTCATGAAGAAACAAATTCAGTGTGAGATAAAGTAACAATCACTATTAAACAAAAATAGTTGGTGGAATAATAATGTGCATGAAAAAGATAGATTATAAGAAGTTGTGTTATAAAAATTGGTTTAAATGTAAAAACTTAGAGAACTGAGAAAAATATAAGACGACCCGTAGAAAGTCTAATAAAAAAATTTATGAGTTAAAAATTCTTTTTTCAGTGATATTTATAATAGATAATATACTAAAGAAGGTGCAAAATATATGTATAAACTAGCCAAACAGAAAAAAATAATAGTAAAGATTTAACTTAAGTGTATTAAAAATGAAAATCAAAAAGTGATTTTCTTAGAGGAAGATATTCAAAATAGGTGAGTTAGCTATTTTGAAAATTTTCAAATAAAGTTTCTGAAAATACGAATGACATTAGTGATATTAATATCATTAATAAGGATAAAATATTTTATTTTTACCTCACATTAGTAAAAATAAAGTTGAGGTTTTATAGAAAACCATGAAAAGTCAGTTGGACTTGATGATATTTCAATTAAAGTGTGGAAATATTTAGGAGATNTCAGATACGTGTAGGTTGTTGAACATTAGAAACAAATATTTGTTGTACCGATTGATCTTTTATCGGATCGAAGGAGCACTCTCGTGTGTCTTGACATATAAGTGAGTTTTCTTCAATAACAGTGAGTGGTCTAAGCACATTTGGATATTACCTATAGTATGATGTTCTTCATCTAAGACTGGGGTGTTGGAGAGGATCAGGTTGCTCCTTCTCAGCAGAGATGGTAGGTGACTGATCTTTAGCGAAATTCGGCCTTAGATAAGGATGCAAGCGATCGTAAATAGTAGAACTGTGACCAAACATACTACAACGAGAGCAATAATGAGGGCAATAGTGGGTCTGGTGAATGGTATCTCATAATGAGAGCAATAGTGTAGTTCTATTTCTACATTTTGCCAATATCTGTTG
>JXCR01147904.1:65160-118797 GCA_002079205.1 Phalaenopsis hybrid cultivar | reverse complement strand
TGCCAGGGCTTCTCCTTGCTGTGATGGATCTTCCTTTTTTTTCGGTTGAACCTGACGGAGTCTCATTTGCCCACATGGTGGATAATTTTTAGGTGGAGACGACGATTGTATTTCTCTCAAGTTATAAGGAGTATTATGATGGTACATGTGACTTCTTCTTTATTAAGAATGTAAGCAGGAAAAGTGAGAAAACATTTTTTTCTCTAAGTTAGAAATTTCAACCCTGACTGAGAAATTCAAGTTTGTTCTTATTGAAAAATTTTTGTGGGGGCACCCATCTATGGAAAATATCAGGAAAAGTTTTGATGATATCAAATTAGCACGAAAATGTAAAGTGAGGCTCATGGATGAGAGACATGTATTGATTCAATTAATCATGACTGAAGACTAGATTCAGATTTTCTCCAAAAAATATCTTAACATTGCTGGTAAATCGATCGATAGTTCACTCTCGTGTGTCTTGGCATATAAGTGGGTCTTCTTCAATAACAGTGAGTGATATAATCACATTTGGATCTGTACCTGTAGTATGGTGTTCTTCATCTTGGACTACGACTTTGGAAAGAGGATCGAGTTGCACCTTCTCAACAGGGATGGTAGGTGGCTGATCCTTAGCGAAATTCGGCTTTAGATGAGGATACAAGCGATAATAAATATTAGAACTGTGACCAAATATATTACAATGAGAGCAATAAGGAGGGTGTGCTTTTATTTCAATCTTTTGCCAATACCCGTTGTGAGTGGTGCTAACTCATACCTCATCTGGAGCTGGTTAAGTGATCTCTCTCAACTAACACACAAGCCAAAGAGGGTCTGGCGACAGCAAGCGTAGGATTATCAAACTTGAGATACTCACCGTAAGCAGTCGCTAAAAAGTATAGAATTCTAGGTTAAACAGATGTAATTTTAACCTTGGAAATTTTATCCAAACATGAATGATAGGGGACTCCGCTTGCTTTTGGATCGAAGTCGACAGTCCACTAAAGAATTTTCATAAAACGGTTTTCGATATTGATAACTTTTCGAGAAAAAAATAGAAGTGTAATTGACATCGTGAGATAACTAAATAAGTATATATTGACCGTCAAGTAAGCCAATATTCCAACTGTCCAATAGCTTCATAGTATCAACATTTTTCTGAATGATCTCCAGTTTTGGTTGACCATAAAATAATTTCCCTACTAGAACAAAACGCTAAGAGGACGTGAGAGTAGTGGTTTCAACATCAGCAAGAATAAAAACAAACTTCCCATTTTTTTGTTAAGTTTTTTGATGAAAGTGTGATCACCACCTTTTTCAAGAGCGTCGTGGAAAGATTGAGGAACATTGTAGGATTTGCCAATATAAAAAACAGGTTCTGAACCTGAAAGAGGAACACGAGTAGAAATAAGAAAGTCGTCGACAAGTGCGTTTGCATAGGAACACATCGTCGAGGCCATCTCCAGAACGACCATGCGAGCTGCTAGAAAAAAGGCGAGCTGAGGAAATTTCTGTCAGGTAGGGCGACAGAGAGTCGTTGAGTATGGGGGTGACCTTCTGTTGGGCAGGGCGATAGAGGCGATGCCGAGTACAGGAACTTTTTGTCGGTAGGGAGAAGGCGTCGTCGAGTACAGGGACGACACGTGCCGCCACCTAGCGAGGAAGCGTCGTCGACTGTGGGTGTGGAGAGACGAAGCACGTGAAACCTTACGTAAGCGCAGGGGCTGACGGAACGACCGACACGACGAAACTAATAGCGTGAAACCGCCGTCATCGGGCACGACGAAGCTGGTAGAGTGAAGCCAAGAGATTCAACGTATGGAAACCCTATCAGAGCTTCCCGTTGATACACCTAATATTTATAGTATTTATGTACATTTTTTTATTTTTATTTTTGAGATATTGCGCTTTAAAGTGTTTTTGTTTCAGACACAATCAAATGGATGAAAAATGATAAAAGAAGTGAAAAATGATCAAATTTGGAGCAAAGATGAATGTGCAAAAAATGAACTGAGGCGCCTACTTGCGCTTACGTGCTAGTTAAAAAGATAGAGCCGCGCCTAAGCACCAAATACCCCGTGCTTAAGCTCCGAAAGNAAAAATGATCAAATTTGGAGCAAAGATGAATGTGCAAAAAATGAACTGAGGCGCCTACTTGCGCTTACGTGCCAGTTAAAAAGATAGAGCCGCGCCTAAGCACCAAATACCCCGTGCTTAAGCTCCGAAATTAGTTATTTGATGATTCATTGAATTTGGACGAATTTTTGAAGAGGTGTTTGAATCAATCCTTTGTAAAAACGTGGGAGATAGTTAATGTACACGAAAATTTATTTAATTGGCTTTTGAAAGGAGACAACTTCTAGAAGATTCATTAAATGATGACACATTTTGAAGAGACACCAATGCATCTTTTTGATTTTTCTAAAAGAAAACTTGGATCATCCATGGAAGAAGCCAATCATCATCATCTATCCAGACCGCCGTTGCCCACCTCTTCTTTTTATTTTGAGTGTATTTTGTGTTGTGAGTAAAGAAAGATNGATACGACGTTTTCCCAACTACTGCCATTGATGATTAAATTGCAGATTTTGCCTTTTACTGTGCATGTAGTACGAATGATGCTGTGTCGTAGCCATGAAGGGTCTCTTTCGGGTTCTGATTGGAGGACCCTCCGCATGACCAATAGTTCGTCTTCATCACTGGGGAAGGGAAGTGCTTTTTCCGAACCATCCTTAGATTGAGCTTCCTCGATTTTATCGATTTTCTCGATGACTCCTTTAGTAAAAGAGACAATGCAGGTGGTGGGGCAATTGGCGTAGATTTTGTCGTACCCGTGGTATTTAATACATTTTCGTGTAGGAACTGTCATAGAGGAACTTACCCTTTTGAGTTTCGTGATGCTCATGGTGGTTTTCGTGCCTCCTGGTAGTGACTTGCCAGCTTCTGACGTGGTCTTGGAGATAGATGTGATTTGAGGTGATGGTTTGAACGCCGATAAGTGTCAGAAGGAGTTTTGAGAATTGGCTTCCTTTTGTTGTTCTACTTTGAATGTGAGAGTCTGGACATCGTTTAGTGTCTAGTATGGTTGAAGTTGTACAATGTTGCCAATGACGGGTTTTAAACTCTCTGAAATAACGGGCGATTGTGTGCTCCTTTTGTTCGATCAGTTCAAATTGTGTTGTAAATTCCTCGAACGACAGGTCACGCGACTGTAGGTATGGAGCCGGAGGAACATCCTGANTATGTCGAAGTTGGTATGGGTTGTGACCGTCAATGTGAATTCTTTCCGTTTCAACAACTTTGTGACGGGTTCAATGATAGTGCTAAAGTTGCAAACAAATTTTAAATGGAAGGAGGTTAGCCCTAAAAATTTTCGAAGCTCGGTAAAAGGTTGCAGCGCGGTCCACAGNTATGTCGAAGTTGGTATGGGTTGTGACCGTCAATGTGAATTCTTTCCGTTTCAACAACTTTGTGACGGGTTCGATGATAGTGCTAAAGTTGCAAACAAATTTTCAATGGAAGAAGGTTAGCCCTAAAAATTTTCGAAGCTCGGTAAAGGATTGCAGTGCGGTCCACAACTTACGGTTATTTGTTGGGTCCATTTGTATTCCCGTGCTAGACACAATGTAGCCCCAAAAATCAGATTTAGTTTGAGGTAGTGACACTTCTTGGGGCGAGCGTACAGTTGTTCGGATTCTAAGACCTCGAATACCGCTCGTAGGTGTTGCAAGTGGTCTTTTTTGGGATTTATTATAAACCAAAATATCATCGAAACACCATGAATTTTCCAATATGCACTCTNAAAAATCAGATTTAGTTTGAGGTAGTGACACTTCTTGGGGCGAGCGTACAGTTGTTCGGATTCTAAGACCTCAAATACCGCTCGTAGGTGTTTCAAGTGGTCATTTTTGGGATTTATTATAAACCAAAATATCATCGAAACACCACAAATTTTCCAATATGCACTCCNGGACAATACATGAGCTGGTTTTACTCTCTTAACAAGATCTTCCACATAAAGTTGGAGTTCCTTGTACTGTGGGTCGTAACTGGTAGGCGGGTCTGTTTGGTAGAACCGACCCTAGTGTGAGGTTAATGGCATGTTGGATGTCTCGTAGTGGAGGTAATGCGTCTGGGAGATCGCATTGGAATGTGTGTAGGAGTGGTTTAAGTTGTCTGAGTATCTTATTATCCTTGTTAGTACCTTCTAGGAGGATCAAAGCTAGAGCTATCAGCGTGTTCCGAACTGATTGCAGGAAGGTGGCCCACAAGATTAATGCGTCTTCGGTTTCGATCGTGGCCCTCTCATCTTTTACAGGTGATAAAATGATATGTTTTTCATCATTCTTGAATGTTTAGATGTTTTTGAAGCTGCCGTGCTGTGTTTTTTTGGTCAAATTGCCATGGTCTTCCTAGGAGAATTTGTCATGCTTCCATTGTGACTACATCACCTCAAACTTGCTCTTGTAGTTGATTGCCGACGGAGAATTCGACTAAGCATTGTTGATCGACGCAAATCTCGTTCTCTTTTTGATCTAGGTGAGAGAGTAGGATCGTAGATGTTTTTGTGTGGCTAAATCTAACTTCTTGAACATTAGGGTGGATACGACGTTTTCACAACTACTGCCATTGATGATTAAATTGCAGATTTTGCCTTTTACTGTGCATGTAGTACGAATGATGCTGTGTCGTAGCCATGAAGGGTCTCTTTCGGGTTCTGATTGGAGGACCCTCCGCATGACCAATAGTTCGTCTTCATCACTGGGGAAGGGAAGTGCTTTTTCCGAACCATCCTTAGATTGAGCTTCCTCGATTTTATCGATGACTCCTTTAGTAAAAGAGACAATGCATGTGGTGGGGCAATTGGCGTAGATTTTGTCGTACCCGTGGTATTTAATACATTTTCATGTAGGAACTGTCATAGAGGAACTTACCCTTTTGAGTTTCGTGATGCTCAGGGTGGTTTTCGTGCCTCCTGGTAGCGACCAACCAGCTTCTGACGTGGTCTTGGAGATAGATGTGATTTGAGGTGATGGTTTGAATGCCGATAGCTGTCGGAAGGAGTTTTGAGAATTGGCTTCCTTTTGTTGTTCTACTTTGAATGTGAGAGTCTGGACATCGTTTAGTGTCTAATATGGCTGAAGTTGTACAATGTTGCTAATGACGGGTTTTAAACTCTCTGAAATAGCGGGCGATTGTGTGCTCCTTTTGTTCGATCAGTTCAAATTGTGTTGTGAATTCCTCGAACGACAGGTCGCACGACTGTAGGTTATGGAGCCGGAGGAACATCCTGACTACAGTGGGGGCGACATGTTTTTTTTAATTTTTTTTTTTATGCATTGTCTTCTTTATTTGACCCACTTAGTGACTTGTCGTCCCCATCACATTGTTGTTGCCGTTGCAAGTTGTCCCACCATAATGACGCGCTTTTCTTTACTTTGATAGCAACAAGCATAACCTGTTTGTCCTTGGGTACCTCATTGTAATCAAAGATACGTTCGATCGCTTGCAACTAGTCGATGAAGTCGTTGAGGTCTGCTTCTGTCGAATTCCGGTAGGTTTGTTTTAATGTTGATATTCTGATGGGTGCCGAAAATGAGTTCCTTGTGTGGTCTCCTGCGATAGTGAATGCTAAAGCGGCTTGGGCGATATTCGTCATCGCTGACGTTATTGCAGTGAAATGGATTTAGATCGTCGTCACGGTCTCCTATTCGACTCTTGATGTCACAGCCGAGAATAGGTATTTTCAGGTCCTGTCATTCAGCTCAGTTAATCGTTGTTGTAAGAGACAAATCTCTCTTTGTCTTCTTTCCGGGTTGAGTGTGGTGGAGGAGTCGGCGACGACTAGAGGGGAGTCAGATGAATCTTCAATGCCGAGGAGTTGCGGAGAGCCAGTTACAGGTGGTTAGCGGAGGTAGGAGGGGTGCTGGACGATCCGAATGGTGCGGCAGCCTACTGGGGAAGGGCTGGGAGGCACGACAAACTATTTTGGGGGGCTTAGAGGCATGGCCTTCTGCTGGGGGACATCTGGGAGGTGCGACAGAGAAAGGAGGAGATCTAGGGAGTGGTGCAACATTAGGGTAAAGGAGTCGTGGCTTGCGGGACTGCTGGTGGAAGCCTAGCGGGAGGTCGAACAACTCGCTGGAGGAACTGAGAGGGCGGTAGTGACAAGGGGAGATGTCANACATTAGGGTAAAGGAGTCGTGGCTTGCGGGACTGCTGGTGGAAGCCTAGCGGGAGGTCGAACAACTCGCTGAGGAACTGAGAGGGCGGTAGTGACAAGGGGAGATGTCGAGTGGAAGTAGTGGAGTGGAGATCCACACCACATTGGTGGGATACAGCCGTAGCACCACTCCACTGAAGGATATAACCTCTAGCGAGGGAACATGAGGAAGAATACCTAAAATCAGAAAACCAACCACTGATTAATTCCTAAGCAAAAACACATAAATAGAGAGTAAACTAGTAGCTAGCAATGGCAAGATCTGAGAAAGGAAGATGAGGAAATGGTAGGAAATGAAAAGAGGGATTGCAACAGCTAGGGGGAGGAAGGGGCGCTGCAACGGGTAGGAAGAGGCAGAAGATTAGGGCATGAGAAAGAAATGATCGCGGAAGAGGAGTGGGATCGGGAGATTTAAGTGGATTTGAATTGTCCCGGTCCAACAGGGACGCTGGACTGGTTGAATATGCCGCGCCTGCGGGCGTGAATTGCTCGCGGGTGTGAATGGTCCCGTGTCAGTCAGTTTCTCTAACGATATTTCCTTTGTATTTTAAAAGTTAACTGACCTGTCTTTTCATCATTATGCTGGCTACTTTGAGCTGTCTCTGAATTAATTTGGAAAATAATTTGCACTAGAGTAAACTTATATTTAACAGAATGTAAAACAGAAACCATGCTAAATTGATTCTAGAAGGTTATATTTCTGTTCTTGTTAAATTATGTATGTTAGATTTGCTCAGGAAAATTCTTTTACTGCTTGGTTACAATGAAAAGTAAGCGCAAAAAGGGATATGTTCTCCAACTTTTCTGGAAGTGACACCACTACATTTTTTCTACAGGGCAGCTGTTGGACAACCGAGATTACTGGTTCCAGTGGCTATTGTTATGATATATAATCGGTGGAATGAGTAAGCGTATTTCTGTCTTTAAACTTCCACTCATAACTATCCTTCTATTTTCAATGTTATCAAGTTGCTTTCTGGAACTTGTAGTTATTTTACCATATTTTATCTAGTAAACTGTCAGAATAGTCCCCCTTACATGCAATCATTTTAGTCTCGGAATTTATAAAAATATTAAATTTGGCCCCACACTATTTTCTTATGGGCGAAATTAGTCCTCATTGGGACTATTTTATCTCATATTATAAAAGTCCCGGGACTAAATTGTCACTTATATAAATTTTGAGATTAAAATGACCCCTAAAGGCGTGCACACATCAAAACATTGTTGTAATCTGTCTCCAAGCAGTTTTTTTACATGTATTTACATTTTGTATTTACAAGAACACCCTTCATTGTTCCTTCCATTCCAAATCTATTCAAAATGAAAATTCTCTGNCTATTTTATCTCATATTATAAAAGTCCCGGGACTAAATTGTCACTTATATAAATTTTGAGATTAAAATGACCTCTAAAGGCGTGCACACATCAAAACATTGTTGTAATCTGTCTCCAAGCAGTTTTTTTACATATATCTACATTTTGTATTTACAAGAACACCCTTCTTTGTTCCTTCCATTCCAAATCTAATTCAAAATGAAAATTCTCTGTTATCTGTCCCTCCACTGAATTTCTGTATTCGTACCTGCTGTTGCTCACATATCCTTTGCATATTTTGCATTCAAGAATAGGTAGGTAGGTAATTATATAGATTAATACTGGTCTTTATGGATATAATTATTTTGCACGTGCTTCTATTTTGATACAGAATACTAGTTCCAGATCATGGGTTCGTACACTTGGAATTGATACCCATGCTTGTTGGATTCTTCACCTATAAAGTTGCCACTTTTGCTCAGGCTATTCAAGATTCCATCACTTCGGTTGATGAGAAAAGCTAATTCTAAGCTTTCCTTATCTTCTATTGTGCATATTATACAATCATTCTTGCATTTTGTTCTCTTAAAGATGAGAATCTTTCTGGATTTGAGGACATATTTAATTGTAATTTTTTTTTGTTGGTATTCGGTAAAGCCTGTTTTCATCCTTTAGTCTTGATTCTGTCTGTAGGTTTAGGCCCATAGTCTTTATTTTTCTTGTTCCAAAGGATAAATTGCCTTGATACATGCATGTTTCATAAGCTCCTAATATTTATATATTAGATTGTTTGTTATTGTCGGGTCCCAAGTCTTAGATGCGAGTGGAGGGCTGTGTTAGGTAGTTGATAATCAATGTGAAGTTTTTTTTGAAAAATATCTTGACGTGAATCATTTAAATTGAAGATCAAAGAGATTATCTTTAGATGATTTGGTCGCATTAGATGCCGTCCATCTAATGATTCGGTTAGGAAAGATATTTTAGATTAAATTTATGTTAAGAAAGATAGAGGTAGGCCTAAAATGACTCAGGCATGATGTATAAAAAAATGATCTTAATGTATTAGAGTTAAATGAAAGTATGACACTCAATAGGACGATGGAGAAAAATGATTCACGTAGTTGATCTCATGTATTGGGACGATAAAGGCTTGTTGTTTTGTATTCTTTTATACAACAATTATGTGTGCGTGTTTATAGCTAATGATTTTTTTTTCCAATAAAACGAGTTAATATAGATGTTATTTATATTTATATTATAGATTTAAAAAAAAATCCTAGATGAGGCCAGAGAGAAAAGCAATATTTCCAATCTTGAGACTTGTTTTATTGAATTAGGACAAGTTTTTCTTTTTACAGATAAGCTCTTTAAAAGTTAATAAATCACTTTTTAATGTAGCTTTTATCAAATGGCCCTTCACTACGTTTTTAGTCCTTTCAAGTCACCAAAGGACAAAGTGCATGGAAACAAGGCTAAATTCGAAGAATTTATGAAGTTTTTCTATTGAGTAATGACAATGACTTTGTTCGGGAAAAAAAAAAAAGGGAATATATGAAATGCTCTAAGATTTATTATCCCATGCCATAACCGAAAGCTATCTTATAAAAATGAATACTATCGTGTTCGGCTCATTCGAAATAGTTATGTGTTCGAAATCGGCTCGTGTTTGAAATTGGCTCGTGAATAGTTTATTCGTGTTCGGCTCGATTTAAATATTCGTATTCGTGTTTGGCTTATGTTCGGCTCAAAATTGACTCGTTGAAATTAATTTAAAAAATATAGATGTAAAGTGTGAGATTCGAATATGAATCAAATATATACAAACTAAAGGACTAACTATATTAACACATGAGATGTTATGATTTAAATTAGATATAAATATATATAATATATTATTATGTAAGTAATATATGTAATATATTATTATATAAATAATTATATAATTTTTTTTCTTTCGAGCTAAAACGAGCCGAACACGAGCGAAAAAAGAACTGTTCATGTTCAGCTCGTTTATAATTCGAGCTTTAAAAATTTGTTCGTGTTTGACTCGTTTACTTAACGAACGAGCCGAACACGAGCTGTTCACGAACTACGGGCTTTTTTGACAGCCCTAGGCATGCAGACGTCCGGACGGACTATTTTTTCTAGTTTTAGATAGTTTTTAGTCTATCTTAACCGCCACCCTAAATTTATTTGAATAATTATTTTCTTAATGCATTCTAAATTTTTTTGTTATTGTGGAAAGTTATTTATTGCAACTAGATGTACTAAAGTTGATTATTTGAAAAGTTGCTGTTTTTTTCAAAAAAAAAAAAAAAAATTCAGATTTTCAATACAAAAATTTTTTAAATATTTTCTTCATCACATTTTTTAATTACCTTCACAAAATATTGTAGTAAACTCGAACAACCAAGTACTTCTCATTCATGTTATCTTTGAGCTTGTTGCAAGCAAGAAATCCAGTAGTTAGACTGTTATAGGGAGAAAATTCAAGGCCAATAACATAGAAATCGCCCAATTCTTTTATATTTACATATCAAACACCTGAATCATTCTTTTCTTTATTTTTTTACTTTCATACCATTCAAATCAAACCATTAACGTCACATCAATTATTACATTCACTATTTTTTTAAAGTGAAATACACACACATTTCCGAGCATAATTTTATGACACCGCATTGCTATAAATATAAATATCAAGTTTGTGTGTTAAATATATAAGAGTTGTTGAATTTAAATTTGTCCTGTGAGGCATGCCCAAAGATCTAAGCAGTAGAACTAGAGAGGAGAGAAGGAGTGAGAAGATTTCAGGATGTTGAATCCAAATTTATCCTGTGAGACATGCCCAAGAATCAGAGTGGTAGAAACCAGAGATAAGAAAAAGAGAGAAAGAACATAACGCACAAAAACTTGCCCAATAGGGGAAAACCAGGGTATTTTCTGGTCATGTGCCGCGAACACAGATCAGTTGTTTGTGCATCTGCTTGTAAGTCGTAAGTCCCATCTGGTCTGGGGTTCGATTCTCCCCGGTGGTGGGTGTGGTACTCGAATTATTCTAGCGCATNGTTATTGCAGTGAAATGGATTTAGATCGTCGTCACGGTCTCCTATTCGACTCTTGATGTCACAGCCGAGAATTGTCGCCTTGTGTCCTGTCATTCAGCTCAGTTAATCGTTGTTGTAAGAGACAAATCTCTCTTTGTATTCTTTCCGGGTTGGGTGTGGTGGAGGAGTCGGCGATGACTAGAGGGGAGTCAGATGAATTTTCAATGCCGAGGAGTTGCGGACAGCCAGTTACAGATGGTTAGCGGAGGTAGGAGGGGTGCTGGACGATCCGAATGGTGTGGCAGCCTACTGGGGAAGGGCTGGGAGGCGCGACAGACTATTTTGGGGGGCTTAGAGGCATGGCCTCNAGATGAGAATCTTTCTGGATTTGAGGACATATTTAATTGTAATTTATTTTTGTTGGTATTCGGTAAAGCCTGCTTTCATCCTTTAGTCTTGATTCTGTCTGTAGGTTTAGTCCCATAGTCTATTTTTCTTGTTCCAAAGGATAAATTGCCTTGATACATGCATGTTTCCATAAGCTCCTTATATGTATATATTTGATTGTTTGTTATTGTCGGGTCCCAAGTCTTGGATGCGAAAAGTGGAGGGTTGCGTTAGGTTGATAATCAATGTGAATTTTTTTTTTCGAAAAAATCATGACATGAATCATTTAAATTTAAGATCAAAGAGATTATCTTTAGATGATTTGGTCGCATTAAATGTCGTCCATCTCATGATTCGGTTAGGAAAGATATTTTAGATTAAATTTATGTTAAGAAAGATAGGGCTAGGCCTAAAAGGACTCGGGCATGATGTATAAAAAATGATCTTAATGTATTAGAGTTTAATGAAAGTATGACACAGTCAATAGGACGATGGAGAAAATGATTCACGTAGTTGATCTCATGTATTGGGACGATAAAGGCTTGTTGTTTTGTATTCTTTTATACAACAATTATGTGTGCGTGTTTATAGCTAATGATTTTTTTTTCCAAGAAAACGAGTTAATATAGATGTTATTTATATTTATATTATAGATTTAAAAAAAAATCCTAGATGAGGCCAGAGAGAAAAGCAATATTTCCAATCTTGAGACTTGTTTTATTGAATTAGGACAAGTTTTTCTTTTTACAGATAAGCTCTTTAAAAGTCAATAAATCACTTTTTAATGTAGCTTTTATCAAATGGCCCTTCACTATGTTTTTAGTCCTTTCAAGTCACCAAAGGACAAAGTGCATGGAAACAAGGCTAAATTCGAAGAATTTATGAAGTTTATCTAATGAGTAATGACAATGACCTTGTTCGGAAAGAAAAAAAAAGGAATATATGAAATGCTCTAAAATTTTTTTATTGTTTTCTAAATTTTTATATGGTGGAAAGGTAGTTGTTGTAACTATATGTACTAAAGTATGATTATTTGAAAAGCAATTTTTTTTAAAGGAATTTTTTTTTAAAATAATTTCTTCATCACATTTTTATAATTGTCTTCACAAAAAACTTGTAGTCAACTCAAACAGCCTAGTAATTCTCATTCATATTACCATTGAGCTTGTTGCATGCAAGAGATCCAGTAGTTAGATTGTTAGAGGGAGAAATAATTAAGGGCCAATAACATAAATATTATATGTCAGACACCTAAATCTTTATTTTTACATTCATGCCATTCGAACCATTAACGTCACATCAAAATTATTACATTAACTATTTTTTTTTAAAAGTGAAATACACATTTCAAGCACAATTTTATAACACTAAGATGTTATAATTATAAATACCATGCTTTGTGTTAGAAATATAAATATATAATAATTGTTGAACCAAATTTGTCCTGTGAGGCATGCCCAATGATTAGAGCGGTAGGAACCAGAGATGAGAGAAAGAGAGAGGATTTCAGGATGTTAAATCCAAATTTACTCCATGAGATATGCCCAAAAATCAGAGCGGTAGAAATCAGAGATGAGAGAAAGAGATATAAGAGGGCACACAAAAACTGGCCCCATAGGAGCAAACTGGGGTATTTTCAGGTTCTGTGACCTATTTTTTACATATAGAGAATAGAGGTTACAAGAGGGAATGAGAGGGAGTTCTTCTTATGGAGTATGATTCTATAGAAAAGAGCCAAAAGCTTATTTTTACTAGTAATGGTCCCCTATTTATAGAAGCTAAGAGGCCATAAATTGAAAAAAAATACATTTATGTCTCTGCTTTAATAGAGGTTGTCATTTGTCATGCTTTTTCGTATTTGTAACTGATTTTGACATCTTTTTGTGTATATGAACCATTTGGTCTGCAGTTCCTCAAGTCCATCGGCTATCTTGTTTGGGTATTGGTCGACCTTCATTCCGAGAAGCAAGTCGAATTTGAGAGCGGCAGTCCGTCGACCTTAGGGTGGTCCATCGACTTGCCTGTTCCTTGTTTATTTTTGGAGATCTTTAGGGGAGCTGTTGAGAGAGTCTTACGTGATACTTGTGATATTGCTGGGGTTATTAGACCTTTGTTCAGTTGTAGAGAGCTTGTTTGTTCTTTGTTGGCCTAGGTGGACCTTCGGTCGGTCGCCATTCTTTTGGTTAGTTTTTTTGTGTAATTCTTCAGCTAGCCAAATTTATGATCTCAATTTCTCAACATTTGATTAAAGAAAGGCCGGCGGAGTAAATTATGTGTTTCTCTTAATGCAACAATATCAGGATTGCAAACATTAAGGGACTCGTCCACATAAAAAATAGCCACTTTTTATAGAAAATAGGCAAAGGAAAGAAATCTCCTCGTAATTTGTGGTACCTTAATTTAAGTTTCTTTCCTGTCAAGTTAATAAAGGCAATAGGTATGACACATTGTATGTGATGAAAGCAGTTATGACATTGTTGGAGGTGGCCATATTATAATCTTTACTTGCTATTTAAGTTCCGTTAGAGATAACTATGGCGTATGTCTGGCTCTGGATGTTATGTGCCTCCCATTCCAACCATTACACATTCCATAATGAAGAAAAACACACATTTCAATTCTACATCATAGTTTAAGCAGAACTATTTACCAATATCACATTAAAAGATTTTATTATTATTATTATTNCATTGTTGGAGGTGGCCATATTATAATCTTTACTTGCTATTTAAGTTCCGTTAGAGATAACTATGGCGTATGCCTGGCTCTGGATGTTATGTGCCTCCCATTCCAACCATTACACATTCAATAATGAAGAAAAAACACACATTTCAATTCTACATCATAGTTTAAGCAGAAATATTTACCAATATCACATTAAAAGATTTTTTTATTTTTTATTTTTCAAAAGATTGGCCAGAGGCTGTGATACGAGGCCCCAACCAACCTCATGTGTCAAACTGCTCGATCACGCACATTTGTGGGCTCGAATTTGTGACCTCAGGGGACTTAGAACTGACTCCGCAGATGTCAACTAAAGAGTCATGTCGAGCGACACTACCTTAAAAAAACCTTAAATATATAGAAATAAAAAATAAGTAGAATGTCAAAAGGGGGCTAATATAATCATTCCTTCTAAAAAGTGATGTGTCATGAACAAATGGTTATCATGAGTCGTGAATCTCGATGTATTTTGAGCTAGAAATGTTCAAAATTTTAATTCAAGATCATTCGAGTCTCGTTTTCAATGAATTTATAGTTGAACTGGGGTCTCAATAAGATGAAGTTAATGGTGTTGAAAGTGATCCATCCGAGCCGAAATAAGTCTAAGTTAAATACTTGCAGTANTTTAATTCAAGATCATTCGAGTCTCGTTTTCAATGAATTTATAGTTGAACTGGGGTCTCAATAAGATGAAGTAAATGGTGTTGAAAGTGATCCATCCGAGCCCAAATAAGTCTAAGTTAAATACTTGCAGTGTAATCAAACATTTTGGTACATTATTGAAAGGTTAAATGATCTCAAAATTTGTCATTATTACATTCAAATTTTGTGCTTCGCCAAGGGAATCCAACATGCCCAATATCTTTCAATTTTGATTTAATTAAGGTACATAAATGCTAAAAAAATTCATGAGATCAAACAAATCAATATGAACAGTCTGATAGAGTGTTGGTAGATTGATCAAATTTATGAAATTGCCCATCACAAAAACTATAAATAGACCCTCATTCTTCACATGAAGTGGGGAGGAAAATAGAAGACTGAGTTGACCACTAAAACTAAACACTTAAAGTCTCACCAGCTATCAACGATCACCTCAAATCCCGGCCGACCACCAGGTTTACTACCCAAAGGTCACCATTAACCATCATAGGTCACCATTCTGAAAAACTCCAAGCATTTATATTTGTTGAGTTATTTCAAAGTAGTTGCGATTTTAACATTATCTTGTAATCTTATTTTCCATAAAGTGAAGAGTGGGTCTCTAGACTTCTTATTACAATTGGATTAATTTAAGTGAGTTATATTACATGATCATTTTTCTTTTTCAGGCTTTTTCCACGTAATAAATNTTTCAATTTTGATTTAATTAAGGTACATAAATGCTAAAAAAATTCATGAGATCAAACAAATCAATATGAACAATCTGATAAAATGTTGGTAGATTGATCAAATTTATGAAATTGCCCATCACAAAAACTATAAATAGACCCCCACTTCTTCACATGAATAGGAGAGGAAAATAGAAGACTGAGTTGACCACCAAAACTAAACTCTTAAATTCTCACCAGTTGTCAACGATCACCTCAAATCCCGGCCGACCACTAGGTTTACTGCAAAAAATGTCACCATTAACCACCATAGGTCATCATTCTGAAAAACTCCAAGCATTTATATTTGTTGAGTTATTTCAAAGTAGTTGTGATTTTAACATTATCTTGCAATCTTATTTTCCATAAAGTGAAGAGCGGGCCTTTATACTTCTTATTACATATTGGATTAATTTAAGTGGGTTATATTACATGATCATTTTTCTTTTTCAGGCTTTTTCCACGTAATAAAGTTTGGTGTTACTCCCACGATTTTTATTTTATCTGTGTGAGTTGAATCTTTATGAAATACTAAAACCTTAAATTATTACTCAACGATAGTAATATTTCTACCACATAATAATAGTTGAGGATTGTTTCAGCCCATATTAAAAAATTTGGGGACTAAATTTACATTATCATACTTTGAGACTAAAATAATGGATCATGTGTGAAAGATATATGGTTGGCACAATAGGCTAACAGGCTAACAAAAGCTTTAAGCTAATTTTAGTTTTGTAATTAACATAAAGGACTAATATTTATATTAACTCTAAATGAAATAATCAAAGCATCTACTCATTATCACCTTTTTATGCTGTCGGCGGGGATAAGGTGCGCGTGTGTGTGTATCTTTAAATTTAATTTAATATACATATAAATTTGGATTTTAGAAAAACCTTGTTTTAATTTTGAAAAAAGTAATATTTTAATTTTTAAAAATACAAGATCGAACTGATCTCATATATACAATAGTTTAAATGATCGAGCAAAACATCACAATAGTTTAAAATAATATTTCAATCATTGCTTGTTTGCCGCTGTCGACCATCACTATCATCCCCTGCTGCTCTCCCCATGTCATAAAAAATCCTTGCTAGCTAATATCATATCTCAAATATTGATGTAACATATATTGATGTATTAAAGATTTGATGATAACTTATGGTCTCCGTAGTAGTCGATCACCTCACACTTACCACCTTTGACCACTGTTGGTCACCATTGATCGCTGTCATTAACAATCCCAATTTGTTAATGACGTATCTCAAATACAACTTTAACAAAAAAATATCATATTAAAGTCCCTATGATAACTTCCGGCTTCCGTACCGTCAAATCACTGTTGATCACCACCCATCAGCCGTCGTCGACCACCGCTCACCGCTCTTGCTCGCCTGCATCGGTGACCCTTGCTTGTCAGTATCGTATCCCAAATACGTTCATAATGTATAACATCATATTGAAGACCTAGTTGTAGATTCCAGTCTTAATAGTAGCTCCAGTCTTAATAACAGCTGACCACCGTCGATCGTCACTACTTATCGTTGTCGACCACCTGCCATCGACGACCACTGCTTACGATCGTCATAGCCAAAATACAGTGGATGTTCCTAACACATGTACCTTGCTTTACCATGTACATCAATAAATCCACTATTTTAAGAGAATGGGTTCATCCACCAAATACAACCTTTATAATAAACTGACACTATTGTAACCCCAACTACAACCTATGTTTCCAACTTCTTCTACAGTTTTCAACTACGGTCTTTGGGGCCAACTGGCGCTTTTGTAACCCCCAACTATGGCTTTTATAATAAAATACTACAATAGTTTCTAACTATGGGCTCTGTGGCCAAACACTATTGCACTCGCTAACTATGACCTTTGTGGTCAATCACTACTATTACAGTTTCAAACTATAGACTTTGTAACAAACTATTACTATTATAACTGAAAACTAAATATGTTGTAGCCCAAGTATGATTATTATTGTNGAGACTAAAATAATGGATCATGTGTGAAAGATATATGGTTGGCACAATAGGCTAACAGGCTAACAAAAGCTTCAAGCTAATTTTAGTTTTGTAATTAACATAAAGGACTAATATTTATATTAACTCTAAATAAAATAATCAAAGCATCTACTCATTATCACCTTTTTATGCTGTCGGCGGGGATAAGGTGCGTGTGTGTGTATCTTTAAATTTAATTTAATATACATATAAATTTGGATTTTAGAAAAATCGTGTTTTAATTTTGAAAAAAAAGTAATATTTTAATTTTTAAAAATACTAGACCGAACTGATCTCATATAGACAATAATTTAAATGATCGAGCACAGCACCGCAATAATTTAAAATAGTGTTTCAATCATTGCTCTTCTGCCGCTGTCGACCATCACTATTATCCCCCGCTCCTCTCCCCATGTCATCAAGAATCCTTGCTAGCTAATATCATATCTCAAATATTGATGTAACATATAATGATGTATTAAAGATTTGATGATAACTTATGGTCTCCGTAGTAGTTGATCACCTCACACTTACCACCTTTGACCACTGTTGGCCACCATTGATCGCTGTCATTAACAATCCCAATTTGTTAATGACGTATCTCAAATACAACTTTAACAAAAAAATATCATATTAAAGTCCCTATGATAACTTCCGGCTTCCGTACCGTCAAATCACTGTTGATCACCACCCATCAGCCGTCGTCGACCACCGCTCACCGCTCTTGCTCGCCTGCATCGGTGACCCTTGCTTGTCAGTATCGTATTCCAAATACGTTCATAATGTATAACATCATATTGAAGACCTAGTTATAGATTCCAGTCTTAACAGTAGCTCCAGTCTTAATAACAGCTGACCACCGTCGATCGTCACCACTTATCGTTGTCGACCACCTACCATCGACGACCACTGCTTACGATCGTCATAGCCAAAATACAGCGGATGTTCCTAACACATGTATCTTGCTTTACCATGTATATCAATAAATCCACTATTTTAAGAGAATGGGTCCATCCACCAAATACAACCTTTATAATAAACTGACACTATTGTAACCCCAACTACAACTTATGTTTCCAACTTCTTCTACAGTTTTCAACTACGGTCTTTGGGGCCAACTGGCGCTTTTGTAACCCCCAACTATGGCTTTTATAATAAAATACTACAATAGTTTCTAACTATGGGCTCTGTGGCCAAACACTATTGCACTCGCTAACTATGACCTTTGTGGCCAATCACTACTATTACAGTTTCAAACTATAGACTTTGTAACAAATTATTACTATTATAACCGAAAACTAAATATGTTGTAGCCCAAGTAAGATTATTATTGCTGAAATACTATTATATATCTATGATTATCAGCTGTATAATATCATATTTCCAAATTCAGTAGAAGAGTGGACCTACGTACTTACAATCACATAATAGATTATTTTGATTGGGCTAGGCACCGTAATTTTTTCACTTAAAAAAACTTGGTGTTTTATTCTGCTACTTTTTTATTATCTTTATGTGTCGCTAAGACATTTTCATCATTTGAATTCTAATACATACCGTTCAGATAAAAAAAAAATTAATTATTTTTTANTCCAAATTCAGTAGAAGAGTGGACCTACGTACTTACAATCACATAATAGATTATTTTGATTGGGCTAGGCACTGTAATTTTTTCACTTTAGGGTTTTTCACTTNATATATATATATTTATATTTATATAAGAATGACAAAGGCTATGATACGAGCCCCCAACTACCCTCATGTGTCTAACCACTCGATCCACACTGCAAGACAGATGCACTCAGGTGGGATTGAACCCGCGACCCAGGGTNATATATATATATATATATATATATATGTATATAAGAATCACAGAGGCTATGATACGAGCCCCCAATTATCCTCATGTGTCTAACCACTCGATCCACACTGCAAGACAGATGCACTCACGTGGGATCGACCCCGTGACCCAGGGTGCTTACGCTAGGTTGCACTACCAAAGAGTCACGACGAACGACACCTATTTTTTAAATGTATATTTCTTGTCAATTTTTTGGTGTTAAATGTGAGCCTATATGAACTATACATGAAATTAGCTATGTTGCATGCTTTTCATAATTTATTAGAAGAGTTTAGTCTAAGAAATTGCAGTTAATATAAATAAAATTAAATTAGAAATGTAATTATGGGCACTTTATTTTTGTCTCATTCCACTATGGTCCTGGNGCTATGTTGCATGCTTTTCATAATTTATTAGAAGAGTTTAGTCTAAGAAATTGCAGTTAATATAAATAAAATAAAATTAGAAATGTAATTATGGGCACTTTATTATTGTCTCATTCCACTATGGTCCTGAATGGCCTTTTATTTCTTGGCTCACGAAAGCTACACCTTTCAATTCTTCCAAATAGCTTCACTTTTTGTAAAATTTTCTCTTCAGAGTTCACACTACCTCTAGTGAATGCTTAAAAGAATGACATAATATTTATGTTTTTGACGTAAATTTTACTAATTTAACAATGGAAGATTTACATTCATACCATTCAATTTCTATATATTTACATATCTAACACCAAAAGTTCAATTTTTACATAAATGCCACCTCACCTATGCCAGAAAATGTGTATTTTGCTTTTTGAAAGTTAAAATAATGATATTTTTTATGTGATGTGAATGATTTGGATGGTATAAATATAAGAAGGTAAACNCGTAAATTTTACTAATTTAACAATGGAAGATTTACATTCATACCATTCAATTTCTATATATTTACATATCTAGCACCAAAAGTTCAATTTTTACATAAATGCCACCTCTCCTATGCCAGAAAATGTGTATTCTGCTTTTTGAAAGTTAAAATAATGATATTTTTTATGTGATATGAATGATTTGGATGGTATAAGTATAAGAAGGTAAAATTTAGATGTTATATATGTAAATACATAGGAATTGCGTGGCATGTATATAAATGATAAATGCTCCTTTAACAATATAGAATCGATCCCTACTACAAAAGAAAAATAGCAGCACACTAGTTTGGGATTCTTTTTGCCGTCCAAGTTTAATTTTAATTTTATTTTAAAATATATTTATTTAATATATTTTCATCAATTTTTATCATTTATTTTTAATATAAATAAAATAAAATAAAATAAAATGTACATAAATAATAATAATAAAAAAAAAGCNTTAATTTTAATTTTATTTTAAAATATATTTATTTAATATATTTTCATCAATTTTTATCATTTATTTTTAATAAAAATAAAAATAAATAAAATGTACATAAATAATAAAAAAACAAAAAAAAAAAGCGGCTCTTGGAGGTTCAAATGAGCCAACTCAAAGTTGGGCATGTCATGAATTAAATTTAACTTCACCATACTCAATGTTAATCATCTTGTGCAAAACAATANGCCACCAAGCGGCTCTTGCAGGTTCAAATGAGCCAACTCAAAGTTGGGCATGTCATGAATTAAATTTAACTTACCATACTCATTGTTAATCATCTTGTGCCAAACAATGTAGAAAACAAAATCACATAATAAATAAACAATCAAGTATGATGCGTTATATGTGGTTCAACACAAACTTGCATATGTCCACAATGAGGGGTTATTCCATTCAACACGTAGGGAGAATGAAAATATAACAGAATTATAGTTACAACTTCACACACTAAAATTAACCTTAACCTTTCCTATAAATAAGAGAGAATTAGGGCACACAATAATTTGCCTTTTATATAAACAAAGTCTTTCATATAGTAATCTTCACATCATCTCTTATTTTTAGATAAGTGAGAGATGACCAAATGAGTTCCAACACCAAAATGATTGCACTAAGAGGGTTGGCTACATACCCCTACTCCCTAGTGAATCACGATTAGAGACTCATGATCAGCTCCTAAGTCATTTAGTAGGCTCTGCAATCATATCAATTCCTTCATTGCCTTATGATTGTCATGTACTTAGCCTTCGTAGTAGACAAAGTAACAGTTGACTAAAGAATCAATCTCCAACTGACTAGATCTCTTGTCAATGTGAATATATAGTTAGTCATAGATCTACACATATCCATATCACCTATATAGTCTTTATTAGTGTAATCTACACATAAATCAATAGTTAGTCATCTGCCATAGAGTTACTTCTTTATCTTATCAACCTCAGTCTAGATGTAATCAACATATAGAAGCAAGTAGATGAACTCACAATTGGGCAGAGTTTGATCCAAACTAACCCAAAATCTGACAAGCTTACAGTTGAATCAAGCGTCTCGCCAAGACGAATTTAATGAGCCCAAGGTCCTTCAATTTTTGTATTGCTAACGCACTCAAATTTCCACAGACGTCATCCGTTCTAGGGAATCTCTTCCAGCCATCTAATGAAGTGTTATGAATTTCTTCTTTATTTGCACAAATGTCTCTCATAAATTCTATAAATAAATCCCTGTCACCTTTTTGAGAGGAGACAAAGACCTTACGCCAAAAGAAGACTGAAGCTTAGAGAAGAAGCTGAAGTCTAACAATCGTTTCTACACTGTAGATTTTGTGAATATCTCTCACTATTACAAATGTCAACAACCACTGACGATCACTGTCAGTCGTCCAATGCTCGTTACAGTGAAGCTCCATGAGAAATCAAGTCTTGTGTTGCGAAGCAAAGAAGCACCATGCGAAGTAACAAAAAACTCTTTAAAATCACAAAGCATCCTACGGAGCAGTGCATCACATCGAGCATCATGAAAATTTTGAAGATGGTGTTTTGAAGCTCAAGCAACTACTCCCCGCCGCGACCGCTCTATACCGTGGGGCAATAGTCTCTTTTATGAACGATCGTTGTAACTTAGAAAACTATGTAACCATTTCTCGCTCGTGGGACAGTGATTGTAAGTGTAATCATCAATTCATAGTTGATCATTTCAACTAGGTTATGCTCGGTGATTTTTGCCCTTTCTAACTTTTCAGGTAAAGATTTTTGATATTTTTACCTGTCATTTTTATCTACTCAGTGTATGTTGAATTCTCGTGCAACACTGATAAGATTACTCATTACTGTATTGTCATGAATTCCCCAACACACATGAAAGATTAAATTATATTTTTATTAGAGCCACCTTGCTCCCAAAATCAAAGTCAACAAAAGACTAAAAAATAAAGATTAAAAATATAGAATTTAAACGATTTTAATTAAAAAAAACAACATCAATTTCTAACAAAACTTGTTCATATTTCTTTCAACTTCAAAGATCAAAATCACCCCCCAAACGAAAAAAAAATCAAAACCCAAAAAAATCCACAACAAAACCCCCTAAAACCAAAACCTAAACATATTTTTCTTCACCATTCTAGCTACAAATCAACAATACCGCCCGCCGGTCGCATTCGACAACTTCCTCCCCACGGCCGCAGCAGGCATCTNATATATATATATATATATATATATATATATATATATATATATATATATATATATATATATATATAAGAATGACGGAGGCTATGAAACGAGCCCCCAACCACCCTCATGTGTCTAACCACTCAATCTGCACTGTAAGGCAGATGCACTCAGGTGAGATCAAACCCATGACCTCATGGTGCTTACGCTAGGCTGCGCTACCAAAGAGTCAGACGAGCAAAACCTATTTTTTAAATGTATATTTCTTGTCATTTTTTTTTTTGTGTTAAATGTGAGCCTATATGAACTATATATGAAATTAACTATGTTGCATGCTTTTCATAATTTATTAGAAGAGATTAGTCTAAGAAATTGCAGTTAATATAAATAAAATTAAATTAGAAATGTAATTATGGGCACTTTATTATTGTCTCATTCCACTATGGTCCTGGATGGCCTTTTATTTCTTGGCTCATGAAAGCTACACCTTTCAATTCTTCCAAATAGCTGCACTTTTTTGTAAAATTTTCTCTTCAGAGTTCACATTACCTCTGCTGAATACTTAAAAGAGTGACATAATATTTATGTTTTTGACGTAAATTTTACTAATTTAACAATGGAAGATTTACATTCATACCATTCAATTTCTATATATTTACATATCTAACACCAAAAGTTCAATTTTTACATAAATGCCACCTCACCTATGCCAGAAAATGTGTATTTTGCTTTTTGAAAGTTAAAAAATAATGATATTTTTTATGTGATATGAATGATTTGGATGGTATAAATATAAGAAGGTAAAATTTAGATGTTATATATGTAAATACATAGGAATTGCGTGGCATGTATGTAAATGATAAATGCTCCTTTAACAATATAGAATCGATCCCTACTGCAAAAGAGAAATAGCAGCACACTAGTTTGGGATTCTTTTTGCCGTCCAAGTTTAATTTTAATTTTATTTTAAAATATATTTATTTAATATATTTTCATCAATTTTTATCATTTATTTTTAATATAAATAAAATAAAATAAAATAAAATGTACATAAATAATAATAATAAAAAAAAAGCGGCTCTTGCAGGTTCAAATGAGCCAACTCAAAGTTGGGCATGTCATGAATTAAATTTAACTTGACCATACTCAATGTTAACCATCTTGTGTAAAACAATGTAGAAAACAAAATCACATAATAAATAAATAATCAAATATGATGCGTTATATGTGGTTCAACACAAATTTGCATATGTCCACAATGAGGGGTTATTCCATTCAACACGCAGGGAGAATGAAAATACGACAAAATTATAGTTACAACTTCACACACTAAAATTAACCTTAACATTTCCTATAAATAAGAGAGAATTAGGGCACACAATAATTTACCTTTTATATAAACAAAGTCTTTCATATAATAATCTTCACATCATCTCTCACTTTCAGATAAGTGGGAGATGACCAAATGAGTTTCAACACCAAAATGATTGCACTAAAAGGGTTGCCTACATACCCCTACTCCCAAGTGAATCACGGTTAGAGACTCCTGATCAGCTCCTAAGTCATTTAGTAGGCTCTGCAATCATATCAATTCTTTCATTGCCTTGTGACTGTCGTGTACTTAGCATTCGTAGTAGACAAAGTAACAACTGACTAAAGAATCAATCTACAACTGACTAGATCTCTTGTCAATGTGAATATATAGTTAGTCATAGATCTACACATATCCATATCACCTATATAGTCTTTATTAGTGTAATCTACACATAAATCAATAGTTAGTCATATGTCTAGAGAGTTACTTCTTTATCTTATCAATCTCAGTCTGACTCGCATATGTAATCAACATATAGAAGCAAGTAGATAAACTCACAATTGGGCAGAGTTTGATCCAAACTGACCCAAAATCTGACAAGCTTACAATTGAATCAAGCGTCTCGCCAAGACAAATCCAATGAGCCCAAGATTCTTCAATTTTTGTATTGCTAAGGCACTCAAATATCCACAGAACATTGTCCGTTCTAGGGAATCTCTTCGAGCCATCTAATGAAGTGGTATGAATTTCTTCTTTATTTGCACAAATGTCTCTCATAAATTCTATAAATAGATCCCTATCACCTTTTTGAGAGGAGAAAGACCTTAAGCCAAAAGAAGACTGAAACTTAGAGAAGAAGCTGAAGTTTAACAATCCCTTATGCACCGTAGATTTTGCGAATATCTCTCACTATTACAAATGTCAACAACCACTGACGGTCACTGTCAGCCGTCCTATGCTCGTTACAGTGAAGCTCCAGGAGAAATCAAGTCTTGTGTTGCGAAGCAAAGAAGCACCATGTGAAATAAGAAAAAACTCTGTAGAATCACAAAACATCCTATGGAGCAGCGCATCACCTCGAATATCATGAAAATTTTGAAGATGGTGTTTTGAAGCTCTAGCAACTACTCCCTGCCGCGACCGCTCTATACCGCGGGGCAATAGTCACTTTTATGAACGATGGTTGTAACTTAGAAAACTATGTAACCATTTCTCGCTCGTGGGACAGTGATTGTAAGTGTAATCATCAATTAATAGTTGATCATGTGGTTTTTGCCCTTTTTGAGTTTTCAAGTAAAGATTTTTGATAATTTTACCTGTCATTTTTATCTACTTAGTGTTTTTTGCAACACTGATACGATTATTCATTACTGTGTTGTCATGAATTCCCCGACACATATTAAAGATTAAATTATATTTTTATTAGAGCCACCTTGCTCCCAAAATCAAAGTCAACAAAAGACTAAAAAATAAAGATTAAAATATAGAATTTAAACGATTTTAATTAAAAAAAGCAACATCAATTTCTAACAAAACTTGTTCATATTTCTTTCATCTTCAAAGATCAAAATCCCCCCAAAAAGAAAAAAAAAATCAAAACCCAAAAAAATCCACAACAAAACCCCCTAAAACCAAAACCTAAACATATTTTTCCTCCCCATTCTAACTACAAATCAACAATACCGCCCGCCGGTCGCATTCGACAACTTCCTCCCCACGGCCGCAGCAGGCATCTGCTCTCGCCGGAGCAGCCACCGCTCCACTTCCGCCCCGCAATCCACGCCATCGTCCTCAACCGCCGTTCCACCGCCGGATCGACCATAAAGTCGGCTTCTGCGTCGCCCGGCGCCGACCGGAACATTCCGCAGCGTGCCGCCCGCTGTCCAATAGCGGTGGCAAGCCTTGCAAAAGTGTCGGGGTTGGTTCACGTTATAGTTGTTGAAGTAGCAGAACTTCGTTTCCTTGCTCTTACACCGGGGGCACGCCAAATCGCCGGCCGCCGGAGAGGATTGAGCCGGCGGCTCAGGCGGCGAGTTTTTATTGAGGCGATTTTCGTCGGCGACGATCACTGTGCCGAAGAGCTTGAAGGCTGCTGATTCTTCGCCGATTTCGGCCATAATCGCCGGTGAGAGGGAGGGAGAGGGAGGGAGAGGGAGAGTCTGCGTGTATTGGGGAGAAACAGCCATAAGAGGACTATATAAGAACAGAGGCATAAGGTTCTTTATTGTATTAGAAAAAGTGGGCTGAGGGAAACTGCCGGCTTTGATTAAACAAACACTATAAATTTATGTACAAACATATCACATGATAAAAGTGTTAATAAATAATAATCAACATACACCAATGCTTATCTTGATTAGTATCCTCTCTAGAAATCATGATAAATCAACCTTATATGATTGCCTTGTTCTAATAATATATTATGTATTTTAATATAGATAGTTGGGAATAATATCATTAAAGTTAGAAGTGGATTTTTTTTAAAAATATAATTAATTATTGCATCATATGCTCTCTATTATGGAATTAGGAGTTGAATGATGTTTAGACCTTTTCAAAATATTAGGATGATAACAACAAACTAATTATCTTATTTTAAATTCTTTAGAGGAAGAATATTTTAATACCATAAAATTTTAAGAGATGACATCAAGAGGGCTTAAATTTTAAGAGCCAACATCAATGGGCTTTTTCCTCCAAACAAAAAGCTCCATTGAATGCCTACAAAAAATGGTTGTATAGGCCTTTTAGAAGAGAGAAGCATAAGTATGAATTATGGTTTTGCTTTTTAGTGTAATGTGCATAATTTTGTCTCATCTTCAAATTTAAATGTGTTCATAGGAGAAACTCTTAGATTGGTTATATTCTTGGTGAATACTTCTGAGACACATTTAAAGCCACTGATAAGAATGTTAGTTTTTTAATTATGAGAAATTATAGGTATTGCGTGCCGGAAGACACAGAGAAACAAATTAATACTTTAGCGACCTTAGCATTACATGAAGATGCAACACAAACAGAGATAAAATAATAAAAAAAAAAGACGACACACCAGAGTTTTTACCTGGAAAAACTCTAGAAGGAGAAAAAATTATGGGGTATAACACAATCAAAATAATACACTAAATATTTGTAAGTACATATGTGCACTCTTCTCATGAATTACAGAAGATGAAATTAAAAAACTAATAATTATATATGTATAATGATAATTCATCTGTAATAGACGTAATTGGGCTACACCAAATGTAGTTGGTCATGAAGATTGTAGTCAGTAACTACAATAATGATAGTTGGTCACAAAGATTGCAGTTAAAATTTGTAACTTTAGTAGTAAGCCACAAATGACGTAGTTGGTTGTTGCGTAGGAAGTATTTTGCCAAAAGGTCATGATTGGAAGCCAGAATATAGTCAATTGGTCACAGAGAACATAGTTGATGACTGCAATACTATCAACTGGCCATATAAACTATAAGTGAGGTTGTAATTGTAGTAATCAACCATAAATACAATAGTTGGTTGTTGCATAGACAGTAGTTGACCACAAGGGTCATCGTTGAAAACTGCAATATTGTTGGTTGACCATAGAGACCATAGTTGATGATTGCAATAGCATCAGTTGACCATAGATGTCGTAGTTGGAGCTATAACAACAGTAGTTGATCACATAGGATATAGTTGGTAGCTGTAATATTGTCAGTTAGTCAAATAAGTCATAGATTTGTGACTACAATACTGTTAGTTGATCACACAGGTCATAATTAGAAGTTATAATAGTAGTAGTTGGCCACATAAATCATAGTTGGTGATTGTATTATTGTCAGTTAGCCATATAGACTAAAGTTGGTCATTGCAATATTGTTAATTGACCACATAGATCGTAGTTGAAAGCTGTCATAATAATAGTCGACCAAAAATGTCATAGTTGATGATTGAAACTCTTCTCTCAAGGAGAATAATATTATAATTTTACACCAAACATTGCATCCATCTTTATATAATTTAAGAAAAATACAAGTATTAGGAAAACTATCATATTCTAACTACAATGGTCATAAGCTATGGTCACCAATTGTTGGTGATTGGTTGCAGAAGTTAGTGATGGCAAGTGGTGGAAGATGATGGCTAATGTGTGTTGGACGAATGTAGCCCACATATAATAGTATAACCAATATGGAAGGTCGACCGTATCAGGGTGGCCGAGTGAACCAATGTGCAAGGTTGACCATACTAGAGCGGTCAGTTGAACCAATGCGCAAAGCTAACCGGGTTGGAGGGGCCATCGAGCCAATGTGTCATGTCTACCGAGTTGGAGTGGTCGATTGACACCAAATGATCCATCGAGCAGGTCATGGCGTCTGAATGATGCCAAAATGACATGTGTGTTATGCTTCATGTAAAACACACAATAATGAAGCATGCAACATAATGCAATAAATGTGCACAATAACAAACCATACTCATCCTATCGTACTCACATAAGAACCTAAAATTGGCGTGATGAAATTGTAGTAACCAGTACGTTACTTATAAACAGAGGGCCTACTTTCCAAAGTAATAGACACAAAGTGAAAGATTTTTCGTGATAATTTGTCTTCATGAAGTGAAAAATCTTCCATGAACATAGCTTTTGGAATGACCTAAAATCCATTCATCAAGATTTGAGGTCGTCAAATAGCACAGGAGAATTTTGTTTTCCTGGAATGGTGGATTTTTGGTGTTATAGGTTTAAAGGGAAGTCACTCAGGATTCATTGAGGATTTTCCACGAAAGCACCTAACCTAAAAGACCTCTGTCTAATATAAAATTCCTAGTCCTTAGATTTTTAACATCTAGCCTAAGGGATGTAAGGAAAAGAAATGCAAGAGTTTTAGGATATCTCACCGACACAGAGGTTGCAAACATGTTCTCTTTTCTCATGCGAAGCCCGCTCTGACGTCACCAAAAGGGATGAAACTCTCCTCGCTGTAGTAGAGATGAAGAAGTTCCAAGACTCTAATCTTCAAGCTCCCTCTTTGATGGAAGGGAGATGATGCTTTTTTTTCATGGGAGAGTTGAAAGGTCTCCAAAAACCTTCTCCTGAGTTTGGAAGAAGATCTCCTCTTTGGATGTATGGATGAAGCCTCCAAAGAACTCACCCTTACTTCCTTTTTAAAGAAATGGTGGAGGGAATGGGAGGTTTGATGGAGGAAATGAAGTAGAAGAAGAAGAGGAGGAGGAGGAAAAAGAAGATAGCTCTCCCTTTTTCTCTCCAAGACCTCTTAATTTTCTTAGCTCTCTCCTCTCTCCAAGCAACCTTCAAAATCTTATGTTAGGCAAAAAGCATTCAAGTGACTCCCTCTCCTTGTGCCACCTCATTTCGTTGTGTAATGAGGGTGTGAAACATCAGTTTTTATGATAAAGTAACTAATATAAAATATGGGGTTAGTTTAAATAATATAAGCGCAATTTATCACTAAAAGCATGGATTTAATGACAAATAATAAAGTATTTGTTAATACCACAAGTGGGTGCCAGTGGAGAGGATAAAAAGTCAACAAATTTGGTCTATAGCTGAATTTGGTGGCTCGGTGCACGCTTGTGCTTGCGGGCTCGCTCGCAAGCACCAGGGTTTGTTGACGCGCACGTGGACTTGCAGAGGTTGGATTTGGTTAGTGCTGGCTAGCAGGAGCCTGGATTTGGGATGGATTTTCCTAGATTTTGCAAGCATTGATAAGCGGGAGCCTGAATTTGGGCTGGATTTGCCAAGTGCCGATAAGCGTTAGCAAGCAGAGGGCTTGGCCAAAAGGGAATATTTGGCTAGCACTGGCAAGCCTTGAAAAATCTGTTGGCAACTGAGAGTCTTGATTTAGGCCGGATTTGCCTAGATCTGGCAAGCACACTAGCAAACACTGCCAAGCAGAGGGTTTGGCCAAGAGGCTAGCTTTGGCTAGCAGCCAAATGAGCGAACAAGCGGCTGCGCGGGGGTACTGAGTGCGGGCTGGCCCGCGAATGTTTTTATTTGCATGTGTTATGTCGAATGAAACTTTTGCATGAAACCATCAATATGGGTGTCCACCTAAGTGAAATGGACATTTCAGACGTGCTCAAGCATTCAGTTTCATCATCCGAGTGCACCATGCTAAATGAGACCCGTGTACGAAACCCCAACAATATAGGTGTCCTTCTTGGCTAAAATCAATGTCTCAAATGCGTTCGAGCAATTTGTTTTATTGTCTGAGGTCATTCGGGCAAATTTCATCGAGGGACAGGCTGATTTGGCCTCGATTTATGTGCATCGCGTCAAATGAGATTCATGCACAAAACCCCATCAGTATGGGTGTCCACCTCAGGTAAAATTGAAGTTCCAGGCTGGCTTGCATACAACGTTTCATCGTTTGATGCTAGTTTAGCCTTGATTTACACACGTCATATTGAACGAGACCTGTGCATGAAAGCCAAATAATATGGGTGTTCTTCCTAACTAAATTCAATGTTTCGAAGATCTCGCGTGGTCTGTTTTATTGTTCGGGTAAATTTCGTCAACGAACGAGCTGATTTGGCTTTGATTTGTGTTTCACATCAAATGAGATTGGTGCACAAAACCCCATCAATATGAGTGTTCATCCTAGGTAAAATCGACATTTCATGGTCAGAGGCCAGTTTGTCATCGATATGCGTGCACCGTGCCAAATGAGACTCATGCATGAAACCCAAACAATATGAGTATTGTTTGCTAGCTAAAATCGACGTTTCAGGCGCACTTCTACAAGTCTATTTCGTCGTCTGAGGTTATCCAGACAAATTCTTCGACGGGCATAGTAAACCATTGTGCAGGTAAACTAGTCTGAAATTTTGACTCTCTCCAAAATGTACGCAAGTGGGTCCCATAGCTCCCTTTGACTGCGGGAGCCTCTGTTGATGATGTGAGGCTTCCAAACGGATGGTGCACGACTTTTAAAAATTAATATGAACAACCTATGTGTCGCATGTTGAGACTGATGCCACATGACAGTTGGATTTCCGTAAAGCCTGAGTTATCATTGATCCTGGTTTTGTGTCCCGAACAGATACCAGAAGGTCTGGATGGATGTCTTGAGCTACGGGAAGTTATGCATAGTAAATAGTCAGGTGTCACTCAGGTGGACTTCCTACACGATGCCAAGAATAATGAGAACTTGTCACTCATCTATTTAACATAAATTCCTTAATATTTTATATTATGTTGGTAATTTCACTACTACAAACTGAAAGCATAATTATACCTAAATATCACATACATCTTATTTCAATGATCAAACATCTTCAAAAACTAGGAGAGAGATGACAAGTTTCCTTGCTACAAATAGAGGTGCTATTTCAAATATGTGCGCTTCTTATTTTGCAAATCAATGGTACCTTTTACCATAAAAAGGATATTTTCATTACAATACATCCTTATAAAATTTATATTTTCAGTCATTTTAGATGTACAATTGCAAACTGAACAATGGACCCTCCATATGAATTTCAATCATTTAAAATTGATGATATTTGCAACGTTATAAGTAAATTTACTCCTAATGACTTCCCATAACAAGAAAGTTATTTAAATCTCTTATTCACATTTAAAATTGAAGCATATCAAATTCAAGTTCTTAGAAATTAGAACCCCTTATCTTTGTCAAATGTTAATAAACAGGACAAAATCAATGATACATTCTCCGTTCGTTTGATTGGATTAGTTGGTCCTAACTCTCAATATTTTGATCATAACAAACAAAAAATCATTTTCAACAATGAAAATTGTGGAGATCATGATTCAAATTAAGCTGGAGGATGATTTTCTTATAATTTCACTTAAGTATATACTAAGAAAGATATTATATGAAGTTATGAGGTAAAATTTATCTAATAATAATAAAATGGCACTGATTAAAAAAGTTTAATCCTCCCAGTGGTTGTCTCCTCTCCCAAATGTTTTAACTATATGATCTGCCACCCAGACAAACCACACAATCTGATTTGCTTAATGATTGAAATGTAATTTTCTTCCTAACTTTTTTTACAATGAATGGGTTAATCATTTTCCTACTCCATGAAATGAGATGCTCCAACAAGTTCTTTAATAGATAAAGTCGAATCACTACAAAAATCTAATTCTCTAAGCATTAAGGTGGTAGATCTCCTTAATCTTATACTTCATGGCATCATACTTTTACAATCTTGTTATGATGTTTATTTATTGCAATGAAAATGCCAAAATTTAAATATATAAATGATGTGTGCTAGAAAGTTTGAGGCAGTAAAGTAACAGATTATCGTTTTAACGTGGTACGAAGATTCAACACACACTTAGAAAAGAGAAAACAACTAATAATAACACCAGAAGTTTTTACGTGGAAAACTAGGAAAAGGAGGCTGAAGAGTTCCGCTATTAAAAGATGATCATGGTTGCAACTGCTCTTCCTACAGACGGGATATAGTCCGGCTGGTGGTGGTCGAAAGTGGTCGGCGGTGGTCGACGGCGGTCGGAGGTGGTCGACGACTGCGGGAGTGGTACTGGACTTTAATTTCTTCTCGAAGCTTCAAGGTCTTTATCAAGTCTCAAGCTCTCCTCCCCCTCCTCGCATGTGAAGGGCGGAACTCTATTTATAAAGTTATGAGTGCAATTAATATAAGAATATGAATTACTTTGATCAGACAACTCAGATGACTTCTCTTAATAAGATTGTATTTGATGAACATTTGAGTTTCTTAATGATGTTGAAATTGAGTGATCTTGGGCTCGTTGGATTCGTCTTGTCAATACACTTGATTGGACTATAGTCTCGTCATAATCGACATTCTTATGACCTTCAAAATATGTCCAAAAAACTTTCAAATAATGTTTAATAGCTTAATATGTGCTTGATTTGATTTGGATTGGACCAATTTTTGTAACATTGAGTTCTTCTTGTCGAGGCGATGAGTTTGACTATAAGCTTGCTAAAATTGAAGATCTTGATAAATTTTTATCAAAATTTGAATATTTTTTATTCAAAAAGTCATCTCAAGATCCGTGTCATGTCTCTATATCCGTGCAAGATGAAATAGATTTGTTAAAGGTGTATCAATAAGCATCACTAAGTGCAAAGCATATGAAAAATTAATTTTGGAAAAGTAGAAGCCACAAGCCAAATAAATACTCCAAGATTTACTTTGTTCAACTTTAACCATGCATATCCACTAAGGATCACTCACCTATCATTCTGAAATTCTATCCATACTTAAATGAAAATACAGAAGAAGCCTACAATAGACTCTCTCATATAAGACTAACTCTTATGTGAAAAATTAGTCCAAAATTAAGTTTTACAGCAAAAAATATGTTTATGTACTCTTACTTGATTATTGCTAATTCTATACTCTTAAATACAATTCTACCAAAATTGCTCTATTTCTCTCACCTTGTTCCATATAATTATATTTTGCCTCTAGTTGATTACTCATACTTAGTACTTTTTCTTAATAAACATAAATATGTATAGTTAAACAACAAGTTCGAGTGATCACATTGCTCGAAAAATAAATTGCTATAGTCGTTAAAATTATTTTGTCGTGTAATTTTTAGGCTCTGTTTGAACCCGTCAAAATTGTAAAATTAAAATTAAATGAAACATAACTACTTCATATGATTCAAAAACATGAAATTACCAAATTTCAAACTTTTTTTAAAATTTTTTTTTTTTTCATTTAATATTCAAGTGTCCAAGCAATGCATCATAATTCATATGCAAGATTGACTAGATGAAGCACAATTTGATTATAGCTCATGCAAATAAATAATAGAACTATTTTTTTAATGGAGGTATATTTATAAAAAAAAAAATATTGCAAAAGAGAAAATCCTCCTCATTCATCACCACCACTTTTCCACCGAAAAGAAAAACCCCCAAAAACAAATCCAAAGTGGCGCAAGCTTTTCGCTTTACATGGAAAGTACACGCCTTCTATTTATACTTCTTCCTTCAAAAGGCTTTCTTTAAAGAAGTATTGATTGTTCTGGTTGCAAATGGCACCTTGCCACTATAATTTTATGGGCATTTGCCATCATACCCACACAATTCTTATTTATTTAGATATATAACACTCATACATTCATATTTGTTCGCACGTCACTCAAATTTTTACCATCATATAAAAAATAATGAAATGCACATTTTCATGTATAGATTTATGACACCAAGATTTTATGAGTGCAAATATCAAATTTTGGGTGTACATAAGAATTTGGAGGTAAAACAGTAAATAATAAGTTTTAGGTGTTAGAAAAATAAATTTAGTAGTTTTTTTGTGGTATGTGTGTAAATCCAAAGCCAAGCAATAGAAAATAGTATGAATATAAGATAAATATCTATGTTATATTTGGTATAAATAAATATATGGAAGGTAAAGTAAAATCTCTAGTATTTATTAGCTGAATAAATATAGTATTTTATATACTTAAGTGGAAGCTGAATGTGCCCAAGCACAGAAAGGGCATATTATCAATGCACAAAATCTTTCATGCTTTATGAAAGGCTATGCAAAAGCAATATTGACTCATAAAGTGAGGTCAAAAAGATCAAATTGTTATTCCTGATTTTTAAGTTATCTTGATACTTAAGCTTTGTTTGGTTTGAAGATGTTAGACATATTTTTTAGATAAATTTAAGCTTTTGAAATGAAATATCTATATAAGCTTGTGAACTAGAAATACATTTCTATTGCATTCAATACCCTCAAACTAGGTGGTAATCGAGCTTAGTCAGACTTTCATGAATATGTTTGTACTTAGCTTGCTTGCATTTTTTTTAATAATCTAATTTTGGTTTGTGCTTAATTTATTTATATTAATTGAATAAATATTTTTTAGAGTTCGTAAATAAGTTAAAAATTCAAAAGAGTGGTTAATTTTTCATTTAAGTTATCAATAAATGATTTTAGAAGTCTAAACAAATAAGTAATCAAATAACTTTTTAATTAGTATCTCACTGATTCGGCCGAACTAAATAAGATAATATATTAGTTACAAACAAACTTTCTTGTAATTAAATAACATAAATAAGAAGTAGCAAACTGATTAATTGAAATAAAAGAGTAAGAAATGATTGAATTAAAATTTTATGCATCTTGATGTTAAATTATAATGTATTACTATTAAATGTATAGTTAAATAAGTTTAAACTAATTAAATTTTATTGAAGTAATATATCATATAAGTGTAGAATATTTAACAATTAACTTATTATTAAAAAACAAATGAATTTATCTATAAACTTTAATAACCATGTCAAATTGTGTTTAAATTTGATTCATTTACCTTTCAACTTATTTATTTAATAATCTAAACAAGCTTGATCGAGTATTAATCAGGCCAAGTTCCATCGGTTCATTTAGAATTGTGCCTTAAACCAAATAGTGTCTAAGTTTAGGTTTTAAGGAATTTGAGGAACAAAAGTTTATTCTATTTTATAGTTTTATATTAAATAATTACATTTATTTAAAAACTATACAAATACCAACTCATTTTAATATTTTTTTATTTTGTGAGCTAAGTCATAACCAACGAAATGAAGTGCCGTTTAATCTGGACTATTAGATTTGCTTATAAGTTAAAATAAGCAAACAGAAGTCTAAATAAATAAGTAGTCGAATAAACTTTTAATATTGACATAACAAGAAGGCTTTGGCATGGGATTCCAGTCTCCCAAGCTTTATTTTATTATTAAGGATACAACAGTACATGATAGAGTGCATCTCATGTCAATAAAATACAGGACGCTGGAGAAACATAGCCACACTTTTGACACAAAATGCACAGAATATATGAAAGTGGTGACATAAATACATATTCGTGAAGCATACGTATTATGATACACATATATTTAAAATTAAGCATAGGAGATGATGATGAAATTTAACCAGTGTTCTGCAAACCCGCAGCTATGCCCTTCATGGTCAAGATAAGGGTGTCTTCCAGCCCAGGAGCATATTCACTTGTGGGATTAAGCTTAACCAGTTCAGCAGCCGTTTTGTTGGAATTCGATTTCTCGTTCGATATATGAGGTATTGCATAGTCTGGTTCTCTGATCCGTTTCAGTGTGTAGGCTTGGTAAACATTCAGAGTTGTAATGTAGGGAACACGGAGTCTGAGTCTCTGTTTCAAGTAGGGATCACCTTCTAAAAGACTTTTGTGACCAGCCACCTATGGGGGAATTCATACTTAGTTCATATATGTAAACAAGCAAGCAAAACATGTACAGATGAATGGAAACAATATGAATAAGCTGTATGAATCATTTTGTCCATTCCTTTGGAGTGTTGCTCGGGGTGTCAACATTTATTTTGATTAAATCTTAGGCACAAGTTCTAACTTTCCTATTTTTATTCCACCTGATCTTTCAAATCTATTGCATTAGTTTTATTGTTCTATCTTATTGATACCTCCTTTATCCTCTAATGCATGTGTCCAAGCTACCCGTCTTTATGGTTCATGTTTTCTTGAAGTTTATTTGTGAGAAGATGAGGTTGATATCATAGCAGCATCATTGATATCATCTTCAAAGGAATATAAGCAGATCCTGGAAACATTACTGCCAGCAATATAATCATTAAAATTGTTGTGTGCATGGAATTACGTGGAGTAAATAATAATGTCAGAATTCAACAGTGTTGAGCTTGTAGAATTCAGTTGACTCTTGATTTAATAGTTAAGTATGTTAGATTCGATGTCATTTAATTCTCTAATTAATGTCCCTAGATTTTCAAATATACTTGGAATGCTTGATCTTGGTTCATTTGTGCCTGAATTAAAGTTTTATCGAGACATTTAGTTTCACTATAAATTTTATAAAATTGGAGCAAGGGGTCCTGATCTTAATCTGAAAACTATGCATCAAGATAAATGCTTGATCAAGCGAACTGTTAGCTAACAAATAAAAATGATAAAAAATATAAATAAAAGATGTTGTTACATTTAAGATAGGCATACCACAATTAAAAAGCAGCAGCAATCACCAGGATACAGATAATTATATTATTTCACATAAAATAAAAGACGGAAACTCACCTGGAGAAGAAGGTCTTCTGTTTCTTCGTAGTTGGCTCTCAGCTGCTCTCCAAATGGCAATAAATCAGGAGACACCAACAATTTATCATACAAAGCAGCGATGCCTGAGCTGCCTTTACTGAAAACCATCTCAATCAAATCAATTGTAACCCTAAAAAATGGCCAGTCATTGTGCATCTCTCGCAGTATAAGAAGATTTTTCGGGTCCTTCTTGATGACATGCTTAAATGCAGCACCGAATCCAAGCCAAACTGGAAGGTGAAATCTCGTTTGAGTCCATGCAAAGATCCATGGGATTGCACGCAGTGACTCTATTCCTCCGCTAGGTTTCCTCTTCGATGGCCTGCTGCCAATGTTCATTCTACCATATTCCAGTTCAGGTGTTGCCTGCCAAACAGTAAGGACATAATTTTCTATTATGATCTCACCCTTAACATATAGGGCTTGTCTGAATTGAAAGGAAGCTAGTGAAATGAAATACCAACTTGGTAGGGGTATAAAAAATTGACGTAATTTTTGGGTTGGGTTTGGGTTAGGAATCCTAACTTGTTTAATTTTCCGGGTTGGGTTTGAGTTGACCTGCCAACTCAAAAGTACTAACCCGAAGTTGACTCGAAATCGACTAGCCAACCCAAAATTAACTTCATATTTACTCAAAATCAACCTGAATTTGACCTCATTTTGACCTAACGAGCTGTTAAGCCTTATGATGAACAAGGGTAAAGTTCGGTTGTATTTTTTGACACATTTAATATTTGGGCTGTGTTCGGGTCAATTTTGGGTCCGAATCANGAGATACCAACTTGGTAGGGGTATAAAAAATTGACGTAATTTTTGGGTTGGGTTTGGGTTAGGAATCCTAACCTGTTTAATTTTCCGGGTTGGGTTTGAGTTGACCTGCCAACTCAAAAGTACTAACCCAAAGTTGACTCGAAATCGACTAGCCAACCCAAAATTAACTTCAGATTTACTCAAAATCAACCTGACTTTGACCTCATTTTGACCTAAAGAGCTGTTAAGCCTTATGATGAACAAGGGTCAAGTTCGGTTGTATTTTTTGACACATTTAATATTTGGGCTGTGTTTGGGTCAATTTCGGGTCCGAATCGAACCCGACCCATGAAATTGATTTGCCACCCCTAATACCAGAATTGATTATGAATCATATACACGTTTTTTTCATTTTCTTTTCACAAAAATTTCGAGCACCCAAACATGTCCATCATAAAATAGAATAGTTACCAGGCGGAAATATTCAACAAAACGTGGTTCTTTGAAGACGATAGATCTAAATTCTTCTGTGGCCACAATAGCCATTTCATCCATCAATGCACGCCATTCTGGCTTAGGAGAGATTGGGAGCTGCATTCCATGTTCGAGAGTAGCAACAGTATAACGTTGCAGCGTTCTGAAGCACAAATTCTCCTCTCCGAAAGATTGCTCGATAACTTCACCCTGCACCGTAACACGAAGCGATCCAAGAATTGTGTCTGGAGGCTGAGACAATATAGCAAGATGAGTAGGACCGCCGCCTCTTCCAACAGTTCCACCTCGTCCATGGAACATTGTTAACTTCACTCCATATTCCTTGGCTACTTTTACAAGCTCCTCTTGAGCTTTATATAGCTGCCAAGCTGCAGAAAGACGTCCAGCATCCTTGCCGGAGTCTGAATATCCAATCATAACTTCCTGTTTTCCATTGATGCGATTTCTGTACCAATCTATAGAAAAAAGCCGTGCCACAGCTGCAGGGGCTGCCTCAAGATCTGCAAGTTTCTCAAAAAGTGGCACAACTCTCAAGGGGTTCTTTACATGAGACTCGCGCTGCNCATAAAGATGGAACTTATTCAATTTGAGAAAAAAGTCAAAATGGTCTCCTAACTCTTTCTCGCGATTATTTTTAGTCCCGGAGTCCATAGAGTTGTCAATTTAGTCCCCAAACACTTTTAAAGGGGCCAAAATAGTTTTCCCTAGGAGGATTAACTTGACACTTATATAAACTCTAGGACTAAAATGACCCTCTGTAACTAGCCAGTAGAATATTTTGGTACTTTATACAATTTATATAGATGTGTACAATAGTATTTCATCTAGTATTGTTGTGTAGTTATTGCATTGCTAAGCTCATAAAAATAGGTGAACTGTTACAAAAGTGCATTGCCAATGATCTTGATTTAATAGAGGTGTATTCCACATTTCCCACAAATTCAAATTGTGGTGCACTAAATTTTTAAAAATAAAGGCATAAAAAAGCGTTCCCCAATTAAGCCATAATCTTGGTAAAATTGGATTGAAGATTATATAATCTAAAAATTGGTCTTTAAACAAAAAACAAGAGGATAAGTCAAAGAATAAATAATTTTGATCACTGCTGCAAGCACATACTTAAAAGAAAATTTTAATGAAGGGATTACAAATGAAAATGACGTGCAACAAAGCATGAAAACTTAAGGAGTTTTCTACTATAAACAACTTGTGGGCACCAAATTTCAGATTGATCATTGCTGCACCTAAGAACATGCATAAAAAATATCATTAATGAATAAATGAAGACGAACCTGCTCAATATTGGTAAGAGTTGCTTCCTCAGGAATATCAGAAACTCCGTTCGACAGTAATTGGCGTGCTCTCTCTCGTGTATTGTATAGCTTATCTCTCAAATCACCAAGTATAACACGATATGGCTCACTTGGGGGAACCTTCTTCCAGAACTCTAAATAAATGGGAAGGAGCATATATCAGTGGTTATATATTATATTTGAATAGCAATCAAATGTTTGTAATAAATATTTGTTTTATATTAAATTTCAATGATACTACAACGCTACATTTCTGAACTTAAAATTAGCAAAAGATGTTTCAAATACAGTTACAAGTACAAATTCAAGGTATTCAGCTCATGCGGAAACATTATACTGGATAAAATGGGACAAAAATAAGGAAGCATCACACATACTCAAAAGTAAACATAAAGAGCTAAAAATAAGACACTTGTATTAAATAGAGCACCTAAAGCAAGTAACAATTAAGCCAGTAAAAGTTGGGAGACATGAATATGCAGGAGATAATGACAAATTGGCCCCTAGGCATGTTAGGTGCCATCATTTTAATACTATATTTTTTTAAGTGTTCAATTTAATCCCCCAATTTACCAAATATAGACCAATTTGATCCTTCAATAAACTATACCATTTGTTTTATATGGGAATAAACTGTAGGAAGTTTTCCATGATACATATTTTACTTTTTAAGGTAGAACTAGGCTAAATTCAATAAAACACTAGTGCGTTAGATTGCATCAATAGTGTCTCTAAAGTTAATTAAAATACAATAAGATGGAATACTAAGTTAAAAAATATTATTTAGTTAATATGTATTCACTATTGAGAAAATATAATTGTAACTAAAAAGTAAGTAGAATTTTGCCCATTTTAAAGTTCATTAACAATTGGATAAAATTGAGAATTTCTAATACAAAGTAGAGTTGATGCATACATATATTTTGAATTTATTGTCTTAAATATTTGGGTTATTTTGTCTTTTAGGATTTGAATATTTTAGCAGATTATTATGCTTAAAATCATTAAATAAGTTAGCAACTTTTCAACAATTTGTACTTTGATTAGCAGTTTATAATACAAATAGTATTATTATTGTGAATGCAGAAACTTTTCATTTATTCTAATATTTTTATCTATAACCAAGTGTGAGACAAGAATTTTAAGATATGTTCAGCATGAGGGTTTGCTTTTTTAGTGAATTTTTAATGTTCTTCTTTGCTCATATATTTTGCTATTTGTTGAAAAATTTATTTAGAATTATTTTTGATATAATCTAGTTATCATCAAATATATTGAATTCAGAACATTTGTGTAGCTTTCTTCAATACAAAATTTTAATCATTACCTTCTATTATAAGGGGATTGAATTTCAACTGAATTGATCTCCCTTGTCTTCAATTTCGTACGCAATATTGTTTTAACATTAAAGTTTAAGTCATATGAAATTTGTATGCATGTTTTATGATTTTCAACATCACATTAGATTTGCATTCAAAAACCTAGATACTAAGACATCCAACATCATGAAACACAAATTCAAAAATCCCATTAGAAACTGACAGATTTACACTATATGGACTAGTTAGTAGAAAATGAAGACATACCACCAACCAGGAAGAAAAATGAATATTCCACATACCTATATAGTGTTTTGCATCTTTCTTTGACGAGTGATGCAGTTCATCAGCTCGTAATCGAAGTTCGTCGCTACATCGCCACATAGACAACTGCAGTCAAAGCAAAATATCGGTAAGATGCAAAGCAAGTAAAAAATCACTTTAAATAGATATGCATACCACCCAATTCCTATGTATTTACATATCTAACACCTAAACTTTAACTTCTACATTTATACCACCCAAATATTTCACATCACATCAAAAATACCACTGTTTTAACTTAAAAAGTGAAATACAACTTTTCGTGCAAACGTAAGGTGGCATTGATGTAGAAATTATAAAGTTTAGGTGGTAGGTATGTAAATACATAAGAATTGAGTGGTATTTATGAAAATCATCCTATAAAAATAGGTCAATTAACAAACATATGCAATAGAAAGCTGATACCTCAAACATTAAATCCTCAATTTGGGAGAAGTATAAGTTTGCAGCCATCAATCTAGCTAACAAGCATACATCCCTTGTCACCTCTGGCGTCACTCTAGGATTGCCTATAATTAAAACAAATAATACCAAGCAATTAACTCAATAGATGTGAGAGATCATCAAAACAATTGTCAGCCTTACCATCACGATCCCCTCCCATCCAAGAAGAGAACTGAATAAGAGGCGCATTGTACGGAAGACGCTCATTTATCCCGATGCTCTTCAGAGCTGTATCAACACGACGTAGGAACTTAGGAACACCTTTCCATATTGTCTCATGGAAATAACTCATCCCTGCCCGCATCTCATCTTGTGGTTGGGGCTGAGTTCTTCGGATTTCATCTGTTCTAAAGGCAGCTTGGATCTAAAAATTTTAAATAAGAAAGTCAAAATAGATAAAAGTCTCTTATTATCATGCATATAAGAAAATGGTGATCTGTCCTCAAAAAGGGATCATAATAAAGGTAATAAGAGAGCATACAAGAGCAGAAGCCAAGCAGTTAGAAAAGCAAAAATCATCATAATAATAGTCGCAATTTCCACAGAATACGTGGAAGTGAAGTGCAAGACCAAAACAAGTTATCAGATGTATTAATTATAATTTTACGTCAATGTGCAAAATGAAATAGATTCCAAAATTTTCATTGCATAAATTATCTTAAGATCAACAAATCCCAAACCAGAGGCCCCTCAAAGCTAATTTTCAAAAACAGAGATTGCCAAGAATGTGCCTATCTTCTAGGTAACGTAACCAACGAATAACTCAAAACATAATTTATGATAAGGGAAATCATCCCTTATATTGTTGTGTAAAACAATGCGAAAAATAAATTCACACAAGAAACAAACAACCAAACACATTGCGACTTACATGGTTTGGCATAAATTCGCCTATGTCCATGGCAAGAGGTTATTCCAACATCAACAGAGGGGAGAAAAGAAGAAAACGACTGAATTAGGTTTACAACTCAACACACTCAAATCCTTCTACAATATTATACGTGGATTGTAATGAGCATTCAGATTAAAACATCTACAGCATCTCCTCCAATGTATACAATATTATATGTTCATCCTTTTCTAGCAGTTACTTCCATAGTAGTGCATCCCTGGTCCTCCATTATTTCTCATATTTACCCAAATTTCACTGTAGCATAAATCAGGCCAGCATTAAAAAATATTATTTGAAATGAATTCTTGTGTTAATTCTACATGTTTTCATAAAAAGAATTCAAGGTAATTATGTGAATTACAAGAACTTAATGCACTTGATTTTTGAGACAACAAGAACTTCAGGTAACAATGAAAGATAAGTCTATATCTTGTCATTGAGATAATCGTTGTGTGCAAAACTAAAATAAAAATCAAGCATAGAAGAGAGTAAGCAAACATTTGTCCATATTGAATGCACTATAAAATCGGAAAAATTTCTGTCAATAGCAATCCTGTCATTTAGATATAAAGGCATTACCTCTCTTTGGAGGGCCTCATCAAGCTCTTGCTTTTCATCAGGTGTGATATCTTTGGCACACAACTGGGTTAAACTGTTCCTTATCCTGTTGGAAAAATTAGCTAAGAATTTAATAAATTACGAGAACAAGGCATTAAAAAGGTTCAGACAATGCAATCATAGTCTGTCCNATTAGCTAAGAATTTAATAAATTACGAGAACAAGTCATTAAAAAGGTTCAGACAATGCAATCATAGTCTGTCTGAATGACGTTGCTTCCCAAACATGCCATCCAAAAAACATTACAGAATTTGAACTTTGACAATANTTAGCTAAGAATTTAATAAATTACGAGAACAAGTCATTAAAAAGGTTCAGACAATGCAATCATAGTCTGTCCGAATGACGTTGCCTCCCAAACATGCCATCCAAAAAACATTACAGAATTTGAACTTTGACAACACATGCATAAACTTGTGTCGAGATAAAGAAATTTTCAGGAACTGAAAGAAAAAGTAATGCCACCAGAACTTAATATAGAGGACCCATACAATGAGCATTTGTTCATAAAATAACAAAGATAAAATAATTCATTAAATTAATCCTAGTGTAAAATTTGGTTGTTGATGCATTTAAATGAAAAGGGCATGCCTATAATAGCAATTAAATTACGTCCATTATACTATAAGGCCATGNATGCCACCAGAACTTAATATAGAGGACCCATACAATGAGCATTTGTTCATAAAATAACAAAGATAAAATAATGCATTAAATTAATCCTAGTGTAAAATTTGGTTGTTGATGCATTTAAATGAAAAGGGCATGCTTATAATAGCAATTAAATTACGTCCATTATACTATAAGGCCATGAAATTGAGCCAAAAAAATGGCCTCTCTATAATACAAAAACAAAGCTATGTAAGTCAAGCTCACCCAACACAGCATTAGCAAAGGCGTTATGAATGAGATTACAACCTTTTTTTTCCATTTAAATGATAGGTGGTCAAATGATTAGTAAGAACAAGAGTGACTTCGAGTAAAGTTAAAGCTATATTATTTGGCTTTAAGTCAAATTTTCAAATCAATTAAACTCCAAAATTAACTTGAATTTAAATTTATGGTTTTAGTTCAATTGACCCAAATAGGATGGGTGATCCCAAGCAGCACTTGGCACAGTTCCAACTCCCAAAACACCTAAGGGCTCAATGAATAGATTTCCAACCAAAGCAAAATCAATTCAAGTTAAAGGTTTTATTACAACCAAAAGCAAAATTGTTGCACTTGAAATAGTTTTATATTACATGGCACAAGAAAAGCATGAATGTGTTTTATTTTTCACAAAATATTATTTTTTAACAGAAATTAATAAAGAAATTCTAGAAAGAACATAGAAATTCAAATTGGTTCAAACCCACATCAAGCTAACTATCCTTGGAATTTTTTTGAATAAGAATTTGCCTCAAGACTACATTCAAAATTTTTGCGCATTTCAAAGGAATTTTAAGTGACAACTTTCAACTAATATTGCCACTCTTGTGCTGAAATGTACTGAATAGGTGAGAAGATTAAAAAAAAAAGAGGAATAAAAAAGATTTTGTTGACATAAGGTAGTCACATAGATTACACAGCATGCAACATTTAACAAGAATGAATACTTTAGAACAAAGAATAATTGTGGACTCCAAAAATTGGATGCCATGGTCTCTTGTGCTGAGTTTTGGGTTTTAAGTTGTTAAACCTTTTGAAGAAGTAGATGTAAAGGTGCATACATTATCGAAGATTCATTCTCATTTCACGAGAACTTTAAGATCAGTGGTTCAATTATTCCAATCAGTACAAGCTCCTATCATTATGAAATTATCATTATAAGCTTAAAATGGATAGTGAGAGAAATAGTTATGAACCCAATTAAGATCCCATGGTTCTAAAATTCAAAATTATCATGGTCTTTAGTCTACTTAATTAGAGGAGGTAATCGACCAAACTTGACAAGAAGAATCCTTGTCAACATTCATGAGTTGTTTCTTCCAATGAAAGTTTATAAATCTAGGGAGGAAGTTTGTCTAAGGGAACCAAATCAAGTCACCATAGCGAACAGAGAGTTTCATGCTTTATCACGTATATCCTATTATTCACAATTCAAATAGGTAGAACCATTGAGAAACATACGACATATAGTTGTGACTGTAATATTGTGGAGGTGGATCGGTTAAACCACTTGATGGATCCTACTAGCCAAATCACCTGATAGAACATACTGGCAAAACTATCAGATGGAGCTTGCTGGCCAAATCACCTAATAGAGCTTGCTGGCCAAATCAACTGAAATCACTTGCTGGCCAAAATGGCTCTGTGGTCATAACCACTTTTTTTTTGGGCACATTGGGTACGCGGACAAAAAACTCGGGTCATATCTTTATTAACAGAAGATTATTTCGATGTGAAATTAATAATATAACTGATATGATATTTATTCTTTGTAAAAATACATTAATTTTAGAGTAATCACCATCGACAAATGATTCTAGAGGATGGATGAGATTTGCTTTAGCTATGAAGTGATAAATTTAAAGTGAATATTTTAAATCATACAACTTGAGAGTTTAATTTTAAGAATAGAACCTTATGGTTGAGATGTGCGTTCAACGCAACCATCATCAGAAAATTTGAATAGATTTGACACTTGTCAATTATATCCTTCTCACAAAAGATCAGATTCAATGATTATATTATTANCAAAATATTATTTTTTAACAGAAATGAATAAAGAAATTCTAGAAAGAACATAGAAATTCAAATTGGTTCAAATCCCACATCAAGCTAACTATCCTTGGAATTTTTTTGAATAAGAATTTGCCTCAAGACTAGATTCAAAATTTTTGCGCATTTCAAAGGAATTTTGAGTGACAACTTTCAACTAATGTTGCCACTCTTGGGCTGGAATGTACTGAATAGGTGAGAAGATTAAAAAAAAAANTTTTTTGAATAAGAATTTGCCTCAAGACTAGATTCAAAATTTTTGCGCATTTCAAAGGAATTTTGAGTGACAGCTTTCAACTAATATTGCCACTCTTGGGCTGGAATGTACTGAATAGGTGAGAAGATTAAAAAAAAATAGAGGAATAAAAAAGATTTTGTTGACATAAGGTAGTCACATAGATTACACAACATGCAACATTTAACAAGAACGAATACTTCAGAACAAAGAATAATTGTGGACTCCAAAAATTAGATGTCATGGTCTCTTGTGTTGAGTTTTGGGTTTTAAGTTGTCGGGTCAAATTTTCAGATTGTAGATGAAAAAATGCAGACATTACCGAAGATTCATTCTCATTTCGNTTAGATGCCATGGTCTCTTGTGTTGAGTTTTGGGTTTTAAGTTGTCGGGTCAAATTTTCAGATTGTAGATGAGTGCAGACATTACCGAAGATTCATTCTCATTTCACGAGAACTTTAAGATCAGTGGTTCGATTATTCCAATCGGTACAAGCTCCTATCATTATGAAATTATCATTATAAGCTTAAAATGGATAGTGGGAGAAATAGTTATGAACCCAATTAAGATCCCATGGTTCTACAATTCAAAATTGTCATGGTCTTTAGTCTACTTAATTAGAGGAGGTAATCGACCCAACTTGACAAGAAGAATCCTTGTCAGCATTCATGGGTTGTTTTGTCTAATGAAAGTTTATAAATCTAGGGAGGAAGTTTGTCTAAGGGAACCAAATCAAGTCACCATAGCGAACAAAGAGTTTCATGCTTTATCAGGTATATCCTATTATTCACAATTCAAATAGGTAGAAACATTGAGAAACATACGACATATAGTTGTGACTGTAATATTGTGGAGGTGGATCGGTTAAACCACTTGATGGATCCTACTAGCCAAACCACTTGATAGAACATACTGGCTAAACTATCAGATGGAGCTTGTTGGCCAAATCAACTGAAATCACCTGCTGGCCAAAATGGCTCTGGTCATAAGCACTTTTTTTTTGGCACATTGGGTACGCGGATAAAAAACTCGGTTCATATCTTTATTAACAANTAAACTATCAGATGGAGCTTGTTGGCCAAATCAACTGAAATCACCTGCTGGCCAAAATGGCTCTGGTCATAACCACTTTTTTTTGGGCACATTGGGTACGCGGACAAAAAACTCGGGTCATATCTTTATTAACAGAAGATCATTTCGATGTGAAATTAATAATATAACTGATATGATATTTATTCTTTGTAAAAATACATTAATTTTAGAGTAATCACCATCGACAAATGATTCTAGAGGATGGATGAGATTTGCTTTAGCTATGAAGTGATAAATTTAAAGTGAATATTTTAAATCATACAACTTGAGAGTTTAATTTTAAGGATAGAACCGTATGGTTGAGATGTGCGTTCAACACAACCATCATCAGAAAATTTGAATAGATTTGACCCTTGTCAATTATATCCTACTTACAAAAGATCAGATTCAATGATTATATTATTTAGAATTGTTCAAATAGAATTTAAAATTTAATTTTGGCAATGAACTCTTCTGATTTAGAATTGCAATCAACAAAACCACTGTTAAGATTTTAGGTAATTTTGAGCATTGCCGATTGTTTCGTTTATAGGGGACTAAGTTCATAACCTAAATCAATTAATTTGTTTAAATATTCATTTGAGCTTAATTTTAAAGATAGATCCCTCCAGTTGAAACGTTCTATCGACTCAACTATCATCAGAGTTAAGTTCTTATTTAAATATCATTAAAAGTCTTAATCATGTCGCTCCAATCGTTGCGAGGAACATCAGCCAGACTTATTAGGAGCTCAATCTTGGCAACTCCAGTTCTAATTAGGATGAGGGCTAGACTAACTCGGTGGGGAGAAACTCAGTTTTGTCAACCCTAGTTCTTGTGAGGAAAAGATCGCGTGAGAAGAGGAAGAGGCCAGTTGGAGAACTTCAAAGAGAGAGAGAGCGAGAGAGAACACAAAGGAGAGAATGACATCGAAGNGAGGAAAAGATCGCGTGAGAAGAGGAAGAGGCCAGTTGGAGAACTTCAAAGAGAGAGAGAGAGCGAGAGAGAGCACAAAGGAGAGAATGACATCGAAAGGAGAAATGAGAAAATAAAATTGAAGTCTCTAGATGGGGATGGGGCAAATTAGATTGATTTTTTTATTGAATATGACCCTCACGCCTATTAAGTAAATGAGGTAAGATGAGAGGAAATGAATGAGATTGGGAATTTAATGGAGATATTTAAATATGTTTTTAATAAAGCAGACACACACACACTGATTTAATTTAGTTTTAAACATAATAATCTTAACTTTTGTTTTATTTAAATGTAAATATATATATTTATTAGATAAGTATGCTAAAACTACACATGTTCTTTTTTTTANAGATTGGGAATTTAATGGAGATATTTAAATATGTTTTTAATAAAGCAGACACACACACACTGATTTAATTTAATTTTAAACATAATAATCTTAACTTTTGTTTAATTTAAATGTAAATATATATATTTATTAGATAAGTATGCTAAAACTACACACGTTCTTTTTTTTTAACAGATTTAATGTTAATTTTAATTTCATCTTTAATTTAATTTTGATTTAACTCTAAATAATTAATTTAAGGGGTTTTTACATACTAACCACCCAAAACATTAAAAATTACATTTAACTACCCAAACTTTAAATATAACATTCTAACCACTTCTATTATTACAATCACCCCCCATAAACCCACTCATGAAAATTTTGGGTGGCTAAAATGTTAAGTTTGCATGGTTAAAATGTTATAATTAATGATTTGCNTACCCAAACTTTAAATATAACATTCTAACCACTTCTATTATTACAATCACCCCCCATAAACCCACTCATGAAGATTTTGGGTGGCTAAAATGTTAAGTTTGCATGGTTAAAATATTATAATTAATGATTTGCGTGGTTGTTACGTAAATGCCCCTTAATTTAATTATTTAAATATGTCAATTAGTCATGCAAAATTACGTCGGTCACACACCTCAACTTTTGTGTTGTTACCTTGCATATTTTGTTCACACGAATTTTTGCACTCTGTAATTATGAAAAAATATGAAATATTGAAGTTGCGCTAAATTCAATCTTGCGAAAGCACCAACACAATCAAATTTACAATCAGATGACATTTGAGCTATGTCAACGACGGTCGATATATTTCAAATTTAATTCTTGCAACATCGCATCGATAATCTATAATTTTAGGTTGCTCGATTAACTTGATAGTGAAGAAGCCATTCTTAGGTGACTTTGATGCTTTGAATGCATCGGTGCATTATATTTTGAGAGNAGAGTTAAGTTCTTATTTAAATATCATTAAAAGTCTTAATCATGTCGCTCCAATCGTTGCGAGGAACATCAGTCAGACTTATTAGGAGCTCAATCTTGGCAACTCCAGTTCTAATTAGGATGAGGGTNCCAAACATATTTCATGAAAAACTAAGTGATTGATTTATATATTTTTAATAGTGCAATATTAAAATTTTATTTTCAATTTATGAACCACAAAGTTTAGTTACTCATTTATATCATGAAATTAATTAACTCAATTTTCATGGCTATTATCATTCGAATAAATTATAAATTATTTGTAGTTTCAAAAACAAAGATGCTGCCCTACCAACATACCACTACTAATATGTCGTGCCGCCAGTAGTGGTTTGTTGGTAGGGCAACATCTTTGAAGGTCGTAACTTCCATCAGGTCACAGGTTCGAATCTCCCTCTGGTCAGTTTGTCGGTATTAATGCTTTGATTTTTTAATGATGTTTTGATTATAAATCACATTTTAAGTGATGTTTTCTCAAAAAAATAAAAATAAAAATAAAAATTAATAAAAATGTCCTTTTTAAAAATGTTTTTGCTCTGATTTAATTTTTATTTTTTAATGATACTCCTACTCTTACAAAAAAATATTTTCTATAAGCTTTCTTTTAAAATTTGCCCAATTATAGACTATAAAAAACTAGAACTTCAGGTTTGATGAACAACATACATAGGTGCAATTCTTAAGTTTAGCAACTCAAGGAAAATACTTAAGCTCTTACCTAGCAAGAATTATTGTTTTGGACCAGCAAGAGAGTTGGTTCTTAAGCACAATTCATGTTATGTTATGGAGCCTGAAGCACCCATAGCTGAAGAAGCTTTGAAGCATCCGCAGGAGCTCAAAGCCGCAAGTTCTTGTGCATGGCCTTGGCGTAGCTATGCCGGTTGGCGTAACCACGCCATCGAGGGTCATTGTTTACCCAAGCAAACAGAATAATTATGTCATTAGGCAGCGTGACTACGTGGTTANGCAAGTTCTTGTGCATGGCCTTGGCGTAGCTATGCCGGTTGGCGTAACCACGCCATCGAGGGTCATTGTTTAACCAAGCAAACAAAATAATTATGTCATTAGGCGGCGTGACTACGTGGTTTGATAGTTGGTCCTGGAATAGTTTATAAATTCACAATTTCGAGCGATAATGGGATTGTTCTTGTGTGTGATTCTTTCAATAAAGAACTCGTGGCGGAGAGAAAGTGTCGTAAAGAGGGATTTTCAGTATGTTTTTCTCTTGAGAGATTGAGAGGAAGTGTTTAGAGCAAAGTCTTGTAAGTTCCATCGATTGTAGAGAGAAGATCTAAGTGAGTGTTCTGTACTTTTCTGAATTTTATAGTGGAAATTTCTTAGTAGTATGGTTCCATGGTTTTTTCACATTAAATCCAGTGTGTTTTTTCTGGATTATTTTCCGTTGTGCATTCATTTGAATATTTTATCNTTATAAATTCACAATTTCGAGCGATAATGGGATTGTTCTTGTGTGTGATTCTTTCAATAAAGAACTCGTGGCAGAGAGGAAGTGTCGTAAAGAGGAATTTTCAGTATGTTTTTCTCTTGAGAGATTGAGAGGAAGTGTTTAGAGCAAAGCCTTGTAAGTTCCATCGATTGTAGAGAGAAGATCTAAGTGAGTGTTATGTACTTTTCTGAATTTTATAGTGGAAATTTCTTAGTAGTATGGTTCCATGGTTTTTTCACATTAAATCCTGTGTGTTTTCTGGATTATTTTCCGTTGTGCATTCATTTGAATATTTTATTNTGGAATAGTTTATAAATTCACAATTTCGAGCGATAATGGGATTGTTCTTGTGTGTGATTCTTTCAATAAAGATCTCGTGACAGAGAGAAAGTGTCATAAAGAAGGATTTTCAGTATGTTTTTCTCTTGAGAGATTGAGAGGAAGTGTATAGAGCAAAGTCTTGTAAGTTCTATCGATTGTAGAGAGGAGATCTAAGTGAGTGTTCTGTACTTTTCTGAATTTTATAGTAGAAATTTCTTAGTAGTATGGCTCCATGGTTTTTTCACATTAAATCCTGTGTGTTTTTCTGGATTATTTTCTGTTGTGCATTCATTTGAATATTTTATTCCAGTTTTCTCAAATCAGTGTGATTTTATTTCATGTTGTGGTTCTGATTTCTAATTAGATCGAAGCCTTAATAATAGTATAAGATTCCCATCCCAACAGTTTATTTAGTTACTAAGTTGTTTATTTTAAATGTTCCATGTTATAAAAATGACAAAACAGGGCAAGATGAGGCCATGTTCTCGGAAGGGGAGCAATTGACTAACATAGAAACTGTCACGTTTATCAGAAATCATGCAGGTGCTTCTAATAATAATGCCAGGTGACCCAGTCAATCATTTCTTAATGAACAGTAGTTTTGGAAAAGTAAAAAGATGAAATGAACAACTTAAATACCTCCCATGCTTTTGTAGAAGAGATCTTCTAATTGACTGAGTTGGATGCGCAGTAAAAACCAGATCCACAGTTTGATTTTTAAGAGCATCAAAAACTTCCTCTGGGGACTTTTTAAGCTCTACAATAAGCCTTTTAAAGGTCTCCTCAAGATTGGATTCAAAATACCCCTTCTTGGGCTTAGTCCTCCGGCGCTGTGCTATCTGAACCTCTTCTGCCAAGTTTGACAGGTTAAGCATATGAGAAAACGAACTCGCAACTACGATTGAGTCACCTGGGTCCAAACTTGTCAGCACATTCCCCAGTTCATCTAATTTTTTGGAATCGTGCGTGCGCTCATATTCAGCAGATAATTCATAGCACTCTTGCACCTAACAGCAANGCGCTCATATTCAGCAGATAATTCATAGCACTCTTGCACCTAACAGCATAAAAATTAAGCATCATGTGTGCTTAGAACTTTTCTTAAGCAAATATGTTTATTCACTGATTACGATGTCAATCACTACATTTGCAGGCTAAACTTTAGCAAAGACTAGTCGAAGGAACCAGAGTAAAATGCTGCGTTCGAAAACCAGAGCACGAAAAAACACAGTGAAACAGACCATAAATACATTTAATCTACTCTGCAAATTTACAAGAACAGAATTCGGACAGAATGAAATAAGATTTAGTCAATAAGAAGATGAGAAGAAAACAATATTAATTAAGAAAAAGAAATACTCATAAGGCTCAGTTAAACTCAGTCAGACAACCAAATCATTCACTAAATCGTGTACATCTGCATCACAAAATTCCTGTTTTTCTAAACAAAAAAAAAAAAAAACCCGTTCATCTATAGCTAAGAAATACCAAACAAACAATTAAACGAAAAAGAGACTTACCGTCTCCCTGATACCCTCCCCATGCAAATCTTGAACAATCTCGAGGAAACGATCCAAGAGCATCGCATCGTACTCCACCAGCTTGTCATCCTCCGACACTTTCGCCGGCGCCAGCAACCGTAAGTGCGCGTCCATCGACGGCAACTTCGCCACAGCCTTCGACATCTTTCTATACCCCGCTAGAAAGCACAAATCGATAGCACGAGAAAAGTTGCTTCGCTACCAGCAGATAGGCAAAGTCCCTTCGACCTCACAATATCTGAAATCTCACGAGACCAAGCTAATAACCTTAAATTTCCCCCTACACCTCTCTTCTCAGTCCTGCCCCGTCCAGACGAAACCCCANTAGGCAAAGTCCCTTCGACCTCACAATATCTGAAATCTCACGAGACCAAGCTAATAACCTTAAATTTCCCCCAACACCTCTCTTCTCAGTCCTGCCCCGTCCAGACGAAACCGCGAAAATCGGATTGAAAAGCAAATGAGTGGCAAAGAGAAGCCCGTGAAAAGAGGAAAGAAAAACCGTAGATGAAACCAGAGAGTTTTGTNCGTGAAAAGAGGAAAGAAAAACCGAAGATGAAACCAGAGAGTTTTGGAAGGAGCGAACGGAGACGAGAAGCTGGATCTTCAATGGCAGAAGAACAAGCTTCGGTCTGAATTTATAGACGGATGTTTGCTACTTCTCTCTCATTGCGCCATTTGAAGTTCCTTCGTTTTCCACCTCACCTGAGGCAGCCTGAAAAAGGAATATACCCTAAAGCGAGCCCTTGATCCTTTACCGGAAGAAATTTTTAAAGTCGCAGTAATTAAATATATTTAAAAAAAGAATTTTTAAAAATAAAATTTCAAAAGCTAACCAGTCCAACACTTAAAATTGATATGTAAATATTAATTTTGTCCTAATTTATTTTTATTAATTTCATAAATTTAAGTTTAAAATATGTTTTCAAATTTATTATAATTATCATTTTAAATATATATATATATATATAATATTTACATATCAATTTTAAGTGTTGGACTGGTCAGCTT
>JXCR01147904.1:42404-62576 GCA_002079205.1 Phalaenopsis hybrid cultivar | reverse complement strand
TATATATATATATATATATATATATATATATATATATATATATATATATGTATATATAGTTTTATTTTTTATTTATTATATTTACTAGTTCATTTTTAAAAATAAAAAAATAAAATATGTAAAATTACACTAAATGATTATATTAAAAAAATTATTTCAAATAAGCCCTAATTTGCCCTTATCCACCCAATAAACATTTTATGTTTTATACTATCATCATATCAACATGCCTCATAAATAGCAAAATACTTGAAGGTGATGAAATTTTTAAAACTTTAAATTTTATTTGATTTTTAAGTCATGCTAAAATTTAATCAAATACGTCTAAATTGAATTTTCACTAAGATTCTCAGCCTAAATTTTATTTCAGGTCTATAATTGCCCAGTTGAGATTAGTTTCGATTAAGCCCAAACATATCATATATTTTATCTAAAATTAATATAAGAAAATTTATTATTTCACTTCATTGATATTCTATAGCTTATGTGATATGGCATAGGTTAAAGTGACCCCTTAACTCAACTCTTATCAAGTTTGATGAACTACATATCAGATAGGAGCATCTAAAAAGATATAGGGCACGATCACCCCCCTGATATTTTGTACCATTCATCATATATGATGTGACATTATCTGGCTACATTATGGCCAGCATCCCCTTCAATAATTTATTAATCAAATTCTTATTAGGAACCAATGCATGTTCTCATTCAAACGTAGCATTTGCAGAGTAGATATTTCAACGCACCTATCATTTGATGTAGTGATATTGAATTGTTTCGGCTACATGATTAATTTGTGTCATAGACGTGTGCAAATGAGGAACACAATTAAGGCAAGCTATTCTATTATACTTTAATTTGCTACGTACAAACAAACTACCGATGCTTCAAACTTATTTTGTTATCTATTTAATGATTTTTTTATAAAATATGCAAATTGCATGCAAAGACTTATTGAACTGATATTTTAGATTTTTTTTTTATTTTTTGCAAATTAGAAAACATATCATTATTTGAGTTAGAATTGAGTGTTAATTCCGGGAAATAATTTTAAAGGGAGATGATTGCTAAGCATATGCCTTGGGGATATCTTGGGGAAAGCTGAAATGAGTATGGAATGCTATGCCAAAAAAAACTGGAAAAATATTACATCAGGGCTCCGAACGTAGAGCTACACTCGGATTGCAATAGTTAGGATTACCTTGTTGTGTTACAGGAATATTCCATCTGCGTTATTTGTAAAAAATAAAGTATTATTTGAGTATTATATGGTGTTATTCGATTATTTTGCAGTGTTATTGGGGTATTCCCCCAAGTTATTTGATTTAGGATTGTGTTATTTCTGCATATTCTCCGTGTTATTTCAATTTCCACGTGTCATTGAAATAACACAACCCCAAAACAAGTAACGCGGGAGAATATTCCAATAACACTTCAGCCCCAAATCAAGTAACACTGGAGAATATGCCAATAACACCATATAATACTCGAATAACACTTTATTTTTTATAAATAACGTAAATGAAATATTACTGTAACACATCGAGATATTCCTAACTATTGGAATCCGAACTTAGAACACGTTCGGAGTCCTGATGTAATATTTTTCCCAAAAAATTGGATGAATATAATTTAAGAAAGTGAGAAAATTTTGGCATAATCTTTTACATTGCAAGAAAAAAGGGAGACACAAAAAATTTGAATTATTTGAACAAGGTCGATTTGTCTGTGCATTCACGTCACTTTTCAATGATTGGAACCATCATTCTCCCATCTTCTCGCAAAACTTTAAAGAAAATTTTGTCTTTATTTAGAGGAAAATCAAGGTCTCGAAGCAAGGGGGGGGAAAAAATCTGGTCCAAAAATATCTTTCCATAAAGAATGCAAGTCCTGTTGCATCCAAGTCTTGATGTCTCCAAAATTGATTTACACGATGAGTTTGCAGAAATAGTTCGTTATCAAAAGGACTACGCAGGAATGGCTCGATTTCAATCATGGGCATATATATATTTTCTTAGTATTTTAAGATTCTTAAGACTATGTCTTAGTAAAGTGAAATTAATTTTGATACGTTCAAAGCTTTGTAGCGGCTCTACAATTGATTATAGGTTGTGTTGAGAAGTTTGGAGTAAGATTTCTTAGCAAATGTTTTTTCTTATGATTAATGGATAAACTTTAACAAAGTCTAAAATTACTGTTGAGGAGTTTTATTTATTCACTGCCATAAGAGAGGGTTCATGTTGATATTTAAAGAGTGGTCATGTCTTGTATTTTCATCAAAATTATAATTTTTTTTGTTAGGATTTGAGATGTATTTTTTTTATTTGTAGAGAATTTGAAGCCTAAGGTAATGAAGGCGCCTGATACGCCGCGAAAATTTTTCTTGATCAATAATGAAACTTAATGCATATTAGAGTTTTATAGCTTTTGAAATCAAATTTAGGATCAATCAAACTTTGATTTCAATAAATTTATAGTCAGCTTAACCTATCGATGATCTGAAATTAACAAATTAAAAGTGATCTGATTTGAGCCCACCGTCACCAAATTGTTGTTCCCACCACTATCCAACCACTGCTGGCAAATCACCAATAATGTCCAATTATGATCACCAAACTTTGATCACTCGTTATAACCACATGACCTGTTATGCTCAATTACTATCACCTATCACTCTACTATGAATACTTAATCATAGACACCTAAGTACAACCTCCATTGTCAGTCCATGGTTTTTGTACCATTATGGCTTCCTCATGATTGACCAACCACCAGTATAATTGCAGACATTTGACCTTTCCTATTCTACTATAGTCTCCATCCTAAAGTCCCTAGCCATTATCATCAGATTGCCATCGTTTAACTATGAATGTCTACCTTGCTCTCTTGACTATAGTGAACAAACTATGATTTTCTAATCACCAACGCCACCTAACTTAATTGCTGCTATCACCTATAAAAATAATGTATGTTGCCCACAAAGTTTAAACACGTCATGGATATATGCTAAGCTTTTAAATTTGATGCATTTTATTGACAAAAATATAAATATCCACCAACAATCGCACTTGCCTTTAACAACAACATTGATAAGAGCAATCATTGATAGGATCAATGTCTATCATCTACATTAAGATTCAACTAGACTTCTTGATCTCTTGACTCATATTCTCAAAGAAGAATAATCAAACATTCTATAAATACTCTTGTAGATAATTCCAATGCTTTAAGACTTCTTTAGCTTCTTTAATAAAATTTTTCTGTAATCTATAACTTATATTACATAAATAATTTCAATTTAACGAAGCCCTGTGATCTTTTCTCTTTTGAAAATTTCACATAAAATATTTGTCTTCAATTAAACCTTTTTTTTTTATGTATGTGGGTGCATCATATCTTCATACAAATCTAAAATATTAATTTCTCAATCTACAAACATGAATTCCTTTAAACATATTATTAATTAAAGAAAATAGATACTTGAGAACATTATGGTTGTTCCTAAACTGAACATAACTTACGGATATTACCTATGTAACCACAAAAAAAGGTCATAATGCATAAAAGATTAAAATCACACTCATGAATTTGTATTAAAATTGAATGGGGATTAACTATTAGTTATTACTAAGTGCACGTGCCAAAAAGTAATAGAACTTAGGTGCTTAGTAATGCAAGAATGGGATGAGAGTGAATTCCTCTACAAACAAGACATGATTTATTAAAAATATATAGGAGAGACTGCTTTTATAGTTGAGTTATAACAATTTTGGGTATGTATGCAGTAGCAAGAGCCGTGTAACTCCAACATTAGAAATCCAATCTCCGCAAATTTTCCTAGCATGATCTTCACACTATAACAAAACATATAAACACTAACATGAATAGAAGATCACATTATCAGTATTTATTTATTATATATTCATTTTAAAACAAAGATATTTGCAATGAATATGACCAAAACTCTTCATTAAATGAAAATTAATGTCATTATATGGTACAACTTTTATACACTACTAAGTCTTGTAGTTGATATCATTTATGGAGCTTGATGCATCAATTTCCTAAATTATAGTTTAATGCATTGTGGTTTTGACTTTCATTAAAATCAAATCTCAAAAAATAACCCTCACCTTATTGTCTTCCATTTATCATTGCCTTAAATAACAAATAAGCATATAAGCAACTCTAAGTTAAAGTGACCAATTAATAGAAAGAAGATTCAACATGCAATGCTTTATCACTTATCTTATGTAATATAATCTAAACAATGTTACAATGCCTTATCACTTTCTTCATGCATGATAATCTAGATCTTGTGACTCAATTGTATATCAATTTGTGCATGACTCATCATATGTTTAAAGTAAAAGGCATCTAATTGCTAGGAGTTTATCTTCTTGGATTGATAAGATTCATTTTAAATATAACCATCCAATCATCTCTTTTACATTCATAAAGGTCATATTAGTTATATATATTCATCAAAATTTATCTTCTTCATTCTCAAGTATCATATTGGCCATTATATAATTCTTCAATTAATAGAAACACATACATTCATCTATAGTAATCATACATTTTGGTTATGTGCATGGTAATAATTTAACATGCCATCATTCATGGAAATNGGCACGAAGTCAAACAATCAGGTAAGCCCTAAATGACAAGGTGAAAAAAACCATGTTTCCACATAGTTGACATTTATATAAGTAAATTAAAATTAAAAAAAATGAAATAATAGATGGCAAATTTTAAACAGAAGTTTACAGAAACCATCTTANGGCACGAAGTCAAACAATCAGGTAAGCCCTAAATGACAAGGTGAAAAAAACCATGTTTCCACATAGTTGACACTTATATAAGTAAATTAAAATTAAAAAAAAATGAAATAATAGATGGCAAATTTTAAACAGAAGTTTACAGAAACCATTTTGTTTGGAATAAGATCATTGTTTACAAAACTTAAAAGGAGCAAAAAAAAAAAAATCTTTTAAAAGGCTTTTCTCCTTTTTTTTTAAAATTTTTTTAGTAAGCGTTCTTTAAAAGAGTGTTCTCAAATTTAGTTTTTTTCCAGAAAATTTCTTTTTAAAGAGGGTTCTCTAAAACTGATTTTTTTTTTGTCAAGGTTAGAATTTTAAACTTTCATTGATTCTTATAGAAACAAATAATTTANGTGTTCTCAAATTTAGTTTTTTTCCAGAAAATTTCTTTTTAAAGAGGGTTCTCTAAAACTGATTTTTTTTTTGTCAAGGTTAGAATTTTAAACTTTCATTGATTCTTATAGAAACAAATAATTTATAATTATACTAAACAATAATAGCTTTGAAATAAGATTTAATAAATTTTATAATATAGATGAGTAACTCAACTTAGTACTTTATAAATTAAAAATCAAATTCTAACATAACACTATTGAAAAAATATGAGTCGATTATGAAATCTCATATGAAATATGATTGGAGCTGAATTAAATATAAATATATTGATTTTATCAAATAACTCAATTATGAATTTCTTATATAACTTGTTCAATATATACTAGAAACTTNAATATAAATATATTGATTTTATCAAATAACTCAATTATGAATTTCTTATATAACTTGTTCAATATGAAACTTTCTCCAATATTCACATTTTTTAAATCACATAAAATTAATTCTAATAAATTCAAACTCATTTTAAAAAAGCTGGGAATTAATTTTTCAAATCAAACTGGAAATTAATTTTTATCTTATATTTAATCTAAGTCATCTAAATTCATTAACGCTGACTTCTCAAAATTTAACTTGATAAGGTATTATAGAAGTAGCATTGCATAAAAAGTCCTCGAATTACATCTATATATATATATATATATATATATATTTATCTTATTTTATTTTTTTTTTCAAATTTGTCTTAACTAAGTTAGATAATAATTTAATAATTGAGTCATATGATGAAATTAATATATTTATAGTTTAATTCAACTCCAAACATATTTCATGAAAAACTAAGTGATTGATTTATATATTTTTAATAGTGCAATATTAAAATTTTATTTCAATTTATGAACCACAAAGTTGAGTTACTCATTTATATCATGAAATTAATTAACTCAAATTTCATGGCTATTATCGTTCGAATAAATTATAAATCATTTGTAGTTTCAAAAACAAAGTTGCTGCCCTACCAACATACCACTACTAATATGCCGTGTCGCCAGTAGTGGTTTGTTGGTAGGGTAGCATCTTTGAAGGTCGTAACTCCCATCAGGTCACAGGTTTGAATCTCTCTCTGGTCAGTTTGTCGGTATTAATGCTTTGATTTTTTAATGATGCTTTGATTATAAATCACATTTTAAGTGATGTTTTCTCAAAAAAATAAAAAAAAAATAAAAAAACTAATAAAAATGTCCTTTTTAAAAATGTTTTTGCTCTGATTTAATTTTTATTTTTTAATGATGCTCCTACTCTTACAAAAAAATATTTTCTATAACCTTTCTTTTAAAATTTGCCCAATTAGACTCTAAAAAAATAGAACTTCAGGTTTGATGAACAACATACATAGGTGCAATTCTTAAGTTTAGCAACTCAAGGAAAATACTTAAGCTCTTACCTAGCAAGAATTATTGTTTTGGACCAGCAAGAGAGTTGGTTCTTAAGCACAATTCATGTTATGTTATGGAGCCTGAAGCACCCATAGCTGAAGAAGCTTTGAAGCATCCGCAGGAGCTCAAAGCCGCAAGTTCTTGTGCATGGCCTTGGCGTAGCTATGCCGGTTGGCGTAACCACGCCATCGAGGGTCATTGTTTAACCAAGCAAACAAAATAATTATGTCATTAGGCGGCGTGACTACGTGGTTTGATAGTTGGTCCTGGAATAGTTTATAAATTCACAATTTCGAGCGATAATGGGNCTTGTCATCCTCCGACACTTTCGCCGGCGCCAGCAACCGTAAGTGCGCGTCCATCGACGGCAACTTCGCCACAGCCTTCGACATCTTTCTATACCCCGCTAGAAAGCACAAATCAATAGCACGAGAAAAGTTGCTTCGCTACCAGCAGATAGGCAAAGTCCCTTCGACCTCACAATATCTGAAATCTCACGAGACCAAGCTAATAATCTTAAATTTCTCCCTACACCTCTCTTCTCAGTCCTGCCCCGTCCAGACGAAACCCCGAAAATCGGATTGAAAAGCAAATGAGTGGCAAAGAAAAGCCCGTGAAAAGAGGAAAGAAAAACCGAAGATGAAACCAGAGAGTTTTGGNAAACCCCAAAAATCGGATTGAAAAGCAAATGAGTGGCAAAGAGAAGCCCGTGAAAAGAGGAAAGAAAAACCGAAGATGAAACCAGAGAGTTTTGTAAGGAGCGAACGTAGACGAGAAGCTGGATCTTCAATGGCAGAAAAACAAGCTTCGGTCTGAATTTATAGACGGATGTTTGCTACTTCTCTCTCATTGCGCCATTTGAAGTTCCTTCGTTTTCCACCTCACCTGAGGCAGCCTGAAAAAGGAATATACCCTAAAGCGAGCCCTTGATCCTTCACCGGAAGAAATTTTTAAAGTCGCAGTAATTAAATATATTTTAAAAAAGAATTTTTAAAAATAAAATTTCAAAAGCTGACCAGTCCAACATTAAAATTGATATGTAAATATTAATTTTGTCCTAATTTATTTTTATTAATTTCATAAATTTAAGTTTAAAATATGTTTTCAAATTTAATATAATTATCATTTTAATTATTTTTATATTTATATTTTATATATTATTGTGTGTTTTAAAAACTTTGTTTCTAATCATGAGTAAGTCATTTGATTGTCATTTTTTATTTTAAAGATATTATGCTATGATATTGATTGTTATTTTAATTTTAAATAGTATTATAATATAGTATTATTCTAATAAAAAGTATTTATTAGATATTTAAATATTTTTTTATTAGAATAATACTACATTGTAATACTATTTAAAAGTAAAATAATAATCAAGATAAAAATATGACATCTTTGGAAAAAAAATGACAATCTAATTACTTATCGGTAGTTAGAATTGAAGTCTTTCGTGTTGTTCATATCTTCTAACACCTGTGGCAACAACCTTGACATTAACATTGTGACATACATGATCTCTTTCCCATTATTAAACATGGAATCATACATCAAAAATTAAATATAAATATTGATATATTAAACCATGATATGGATCACTTAAATGTAAGAAAATCTCTTACTTTGACCAAAACAATAAATAATATCTATTTTTAACATATAGCTCACAACCTTTTATTGAAAATAGAAACTATAATTCTGCCAGCATTACCCCTATAACTTGAAAAAATATTACATCAGTACTACGCACGTAGAAATAACGTGCGTAGCCAATGAAATCACGCCACGACACCGCGTACGACAGGGAAAAAAAACGGCGCAGTAACACGGGGAATATTCTTCCTGTGTTATTCATGTGTTATTATGCGTTATTCATGTGTTATTGTGTGTTATTCATGTGTTATTGATGTGTTATTGTATTATTATAACATTTATTGCGTGTTATTCATGTGTTATTGATGTGTTATTGTGTTATTATAACACCAAAAATATTTTTGTGTTATTCATGTGTTATTGATGTGTTATTGTGTTATTATAACACCAAGAATATTCTCAGGACACAATAATACATGAATAACACACAATAACACCTGAATAACACGGGGAATATTCCCGACAGAGAAAAAAACGGCGCAGAAACACGGGAGAATATTCTCCCCTGTGTTATTCATGTGTTGTTGTGTGTTATTCATGTGTTATTGATGTGTTATTGTGTTATTATAACATCAGGAATATTCTTAGGACACAATAACACATGAATAACACACAATAATACATGAATAACACGGGGGAGAATATTCCCCGTGTTATTGCGCCGTTTTTTTTTCTTTGTCGCGCGCGGTGTCGTGGCGTGATTTTATTGGCTACGCATGTTACTCTACGTGCGTAGTACTGATGTAATATTTTTTCCTATAACTTAGGTAGTCCAAAAATAATAGTACTATCAGACAAAACATTAGACCCCACAACTTTGATATGATAATTCATGAAGCTTAAACTTTGTCTTAAGAAATTTTATTGCATCAAATATTTTGCCAGATATTTTTTTTAAAATTTTTTTTAATAGTTTATTTAAATTTATTAAAAATATGTTTAAAAAATATATCAAGATATTTTCATCAAAATTTTAAACATAACAAATATCAAATTGTTTAAATTATTGTTATTGTTAGTGTAATAAAAAAATGATTATGACATTCATCTCAAAATACATCTTTTATTTTTTATGTCATTTGATTTGTTGAATTGGTGAAAAATAAATGTAATGTAATTTAAATATTGTATATTTGAAATACTTTAGAGTTATTTGAATTGATATATGATAAAAGCAGAAGTTTATATTTTGTATTTGGTATATATGAATAAAAATGAATTGAAAGTCAAAGGTGGTTGTCAGCGAAGCTTACGTGATGATAATCGGAGGCAGCTCGTGGTAGCAATGACTAGAACAGTGTTGGCTGACAGTCGGAGATGGATCAGGTGGCAAGCGATTAATGGTTGGCAACAGACAGAAGTTCACATATCAGGTGGTTGTTGCGGCTGACAATTTATGGCAGTGGCTAGTAACAAGCGTTAGGCGGTAGCAGTCGTTTGAAAAGACGAAAAGGGCTACAATTTGTAGTGTATTTATAAATCACTCAAATATGACAAACTTCAATTGTACCTGTTTGAAGTACATGTTGAATTTTACCTTCATCAAAATTTGCTTCATTTTCATCCAATACTTACTTAAAATTTTAAAAACCCCAGTATTTTGTCCACTTTATAAATTCACCCAACCAAACAACTCCTTAGTTTTTTTAATTATCTTTCTTATCAAAATATTCTAAGAGACATTAATAAGAAAAATTAAGCTATATCATGGATGTTATATAATTTATATTACACTAATTTTAAGAAGTGCATGATGCCCTGTTAGATTTAAAAAATTAATTTTATAAGATGAATTATAATTTCATTAAAATTATTTGTGTTACCCAAATCATTCATAACTATAAGCTTTTATTTATTTTGAAGTGACAAATAATTTTCAAGTAAATTCGTACTTGTTCCCTATATATTTTTAATAATATTTTGTCAAATATACACTATAGCATAAGAAAATAATAAATTTGAAAAGATTAGGTGATCTCACTAGAAATTATTGAGTTTACCTCTCAATATCACTCATCCAACTTTTTTTTTAAAGCTTTTGTCTAGCTTAGAGAGTCCTCATCATGCTCACAAGGCAATTGTTAAGCTCTAAGGGTACTTGCCTAAGCAAAAGGGGCACTTCCTCAAATCTAAAGACATTTTCTTAAGATACAAAAGAAACTCGTTCATTCAATAATAGTGATTCATATTTTCAACTAGTAAGACCTTTTATGTACATGCCCAGGGTAATGATCCCTTTTACTCATTAGAACATTAATATTTATGTTCATATTATTGTAATAGACATATCATATATTATTTACTTCTTGTTTTTTATAAGATTAAAACTATATATTTACTTATAATACCCTAAAATATTATGCATAAAGCATGGCAAGCCAGTTCTAAAGGGGAAAGAGAAAAAATAATGTAGGGCATATATTGTCCTCTTAGCTTTTGTCGATAATAAGATTAATCAAAGTCTCATCCTTTTATCTTTTCTCTACTTCTTCTTTTTCTTCTTTTGCTTTACAATGAGCTTTTTTGAAACCTCATTGCTCTTGTAAGTGGGATTTAGGCAAAAACATTCCAACACCATTAATTTTTTGTCTCGGGTTCAGGTTGGCATGCTAATCCAAACTAGACCAAAAACTAACCCACAAATCTAAAATTGACTCGAATTTTCCATAAATAGTTGTTATCTATATATGAAATGAGTTACATGGGTAGGGTTTAGGTCAGTGGGGTTGAAGGTCATTCAGGTTCAGTTCAAAGTTTTGGCCTGTTTAGAATTTGAGTGAGTTCAGTCAATTTGTTTTAGAAGAAATCATTTTTTAGTCAGACTCAAACTAANCATAACAAATATCAAAATGTTTAAATTATTGTTATTGTTAGTGTAATATAAAAATGATTATGACATTCATCTCAAAGTGCATCTTTTATTTTTTATGTCATTTGATTTGTTGAATTGGTGAAAAATAAATGTAATGTAATTGAAATATTGTATGTTTGAAATACTTTAGAGTTATTTGAATTGATATATAATAAAAGTAGACGTCCATATTTTGTATTTGGTATATATGAATAAAAATGAATTGAAAGTCAAAGGTGGTTGTCGGTGAAGCTTAAGTGATGATAGTCGGAGACGGCTCGTGGTAGCAATGACTAGAACAGTGTTGGCTGGCAGTCGGAGCTGGATCAGGTGGCAAACGATTAATGGTTGGCAACAGACAGAAGTTCACATATCAGGTGGTCGCTACAGCTGACAATCTATGGCAGTGGCTAGTAACAAGCTTTGGATGGTAGCAGCCGTTTGAAAAGACGAAAAGGGCTACAATTTGTAGTGTATTTATAAATCGCTCAAATATGACAAACTTCAATTGTACCTGTTTGAAGTACATGTTGAATTTTACGTTCATCAAAATTTGCTTCATTTTCATCCAATACTTACTTAAAAATTTGAAAACCTTAGTATTTTGTCCATTTTATAAATTCACCCAACCAAACAACTCCTTAGTTTTTTTAATTATCTTTCTTTTCAAAATATTCTAAGAGACATTAATAAGAAAAATTAAGCGATATCATGGATGTTATATAATTTATATTACACTAAATTTAAGAAGTGCATGATGCCCTGATAGATTAAAAAAATTAATTTTATAAGATGAATTATAATTTCATTCAAATTATTCGTGTTACCCAAATCATTCATAACTATAAGATTTTATTTATTTTGAAGTGACAAATAATTTTCATGTAAAATTCGTACTTGTTCCCTATATATTTTTAACAATATTTTGTCAAATATACACTATAGCATAAGAAAATAATAAATTTGAAAAGAATAGGTGATCTCACTAGAAATTACTGAGTTTAACTCTCAAGATCACTCATCTAATTTTTTTTTAAAGCTTTTGTCTAGCTTAGAGGGCAATTATAAGCTTGGAGGGTCCTCATCAAGCTCACTAGGCAATTGTCAAGCTTTAAGGGCACTTGCCTGAGCAAAAGGGGCACTTCAACAAATCTAAAGACATTCGTTTAAGATACAAAAGAAACTCGTTCATTCAATAATAGTGATTCATATATTCAACTAGTAAGACCTTTTATGTACATGCCCAAGGTAATGATCCATTTTAGTCATTAGAACATTAATATTTATGTTCATATTATTGTAATAGTCATATCATATATTATTTACTTCTTTTTTTATACGATTAAAACTATATATTCTCTTATAATGCCCTAAAACATTATACCTAAAGCATGGCAAGCCAGTTTTAAAGGGGAAAGAGAAAAAATAATGTAGGGCATATATTGTCCTCTTAGCTTTTGTCGATAATAAGATTAATCAAAGTCTCATCCTTTTATCTTTTCTCTACTTCTTCTTTTTCTTCTTTTGCTTTACAATGAGCTTTTTTGAAACCTCATTGCTATTGTAAGTGGGATTTAGGCACAAAACATTCCAACACCATTAATTTTTTTTGTGTCGAGTTCAGGTTGGCATGCCAATCCAAACTAGACCAAAAACTAACCCACCAATTTAAAACTGACTCGAATTTGACCCCAAATTGACTCAAATTTGCCATAAATAGTTGTTATCTATATATGAAATGAGTTATAGGGGTAGGGTTTTGGTCAGTGGGGTTGAAGGCCATTCGGATTCAGTTCAAATTTTGTCTTGTTTAAAATTTGAGTGAGTTCAGATCAATTTGTTTTAGAAGAAATCATTTTTTAGTCAGACTCAAACTAGACCCACAAATGTGATTTGACACTCCTAATCTTGCTCGCCGCACAAAGTTCACAATATAGTAAATACCTTATCTTGTTTTATGTCTTATCTCCATCAATATTTTTTGGTATTGTAGGAGAAGTTATAATTGTATTGAGTAGTGAAAATTTAAAAATAATACATGGACATAATAATCAGATTTTTAATGAACACAGGGACTATTGTCCTTAGCATGCCCTTCAAAGGTTTTGAAATTTGAACAGATGATTCGTTGCCTTTGAATGATCCAATTCTTTGTGTACCACAAATGAGTGATATTAGAGTTTGGTGAGTGCCCTCTGAGCTTGGGCATCTACCTTTAGAGCTAGGCGGGAGTCTTATGGGCTTGGTGAGTAACTTCTAAGTCACTTGAGCATTTTATGAGTAAGGGAAGTGCCCTTGGGGCTGGGCGCCTAATTTTAGAGCCACCTACCTTTTATAATGAGTTTGCTTGGTCTTTTCAATCTCCATTCCTTATTTGTGTATACATGTATATGTTATCATGCTCATATTTGCTTGTTTGCATTAACATAATTTATACCAAGCAATTTATATTTTATAAATTTCATTATGATTAAATAGATTTGAAATTGATCTAGGATTATTATGAAGAAGCTATGTAAACCAATAAGGGTGATATGCAGTCTTGCTTTCATCTTAGAGTTGTCGATAGCCTTTTTCCACTTCTAATGCTGGAGATGTCATAACAGAATATTAACATTTTATTGAAGTAAGTGGCACCTTAGAAGCTATTTTGGATTGTTTATATACATACATACATACATACATACANTACTATATTGTAATACTATTTAAAATTAAAATAATAATCAAAATAAAAATATAACATCTTTGGAAAAAAAAAACGACAATCCAATTACTTATCGGTAGTTAGAATTGAAGTCTTTCGTGTTGATCATGGCTTCTAACACCTGTGGCAACAACCTTGACATTAACATTGTGACATAAATGATCTCTTACCCATTATTAAACATGGAATCATGCATCAAAAATTAAATATAAATATTGATATATTATACCATGATATGGATCACTTAAATGTAAGAAAATCTCTTACTTCGACAAAAATNTGTTAAGAAAAAAAGCTAAAAAATTAAATTAGTTTTAATATAAAATTAATATTCAACTAATTAAATTGATTATCATGAATTATCATATCATGATTATATGAATCCGAATAATCATACATCAAAAATTAAATGTAAATAATGATATATTGTACCATGATATGGATCACTTTAAGGTAAGAAAATCTCTTACTTTGACCAAAACAATAAATAATATCTATTTTTAACATATAGCTCACAACCTTTTATTGAAAATAGAAACTATAATTCTGCCAGCACTGCCCCTATAACTTAGGTAGAGTCCAAAAATAATAGTACTATCAGACTAAACATTAGACCCCACAACTTTGATATGATAATTCATGAAAGCTTAAGCTTTGTCTTAAGAAATTTTATTGCATCAAATATTATGCCAGATATTTTTTTANCTGCCAGCACTGCCCCTATAACTTAGGTAGAGTCCAAAAATAATAGTACTATCAGACTAAACATTAGACCCCGCAACTTTGATATGATAATTCATGAAGCTTAAACTTTGTCTTAAGAAATTTTATTGCATCAAATATTATGCCAGATATTTTTTTATTTTTTTATAGTTTATTTAAATTTATTAAAAATATGTTTAAAAAATATATCAAGATATTTTCATCAAAATCTTAAACATAACAAATATCAAAATGTTTAAATTATTGTTATTGTTAGTGTAATATAAAAATGATTATGACATTCATCTAAAAGTACATCTTTTATTTTTTATGTCATTTGATTTGTTGAACTGGTGAAAAATAAATGTAATGTAATTTAAATATTGTATATTTGAAATACTTTACAGTTATTTGAATTGATATATAATAAAAGCAGAAGTTTATATTTTGTATTTTGTATATATGAATAAAAATGAATTGAAAGTCAAAGGTGGTTGTCGGTGAAGCTTAAGTGATGATAGTCGGAGGCGGCTCGTGGTAGCAATGACTAGAACAGTGTTGGCTGGCAGTCGGAGGGTGGATCAGGTTGCAAACGATTAATGGTTGGCAACAGACAGAAGTTCACATATCAGGTGGTTGCTGCGGCTGACAATCTATGGCAGTGGCTAGTAACAAGCGTTGGGCGGTAGCAGTCGTTACAAAAGAGGAAAAGGCAAATATGACAAACTTCAATTGTACCTGTTTGAAGTACATGATGAATTTTACGTTCATCAAAATTTGCTTCATTTTCATCCAATACTTAAAATTTTGAAAACCCTTGTATTTTGTCCACTTTATAAATTCACCCAACCAAACAACACCTTAGTTTTTTTAATTATCTTTCTTTTCAAAATATTCTAAGAGACTTTAATAAGAAAAATTAAGCTATATCATGGATGTTATATAATTTATATAACACTAAATTTAAGAAGTGCATGAAGCCCTGATAGATTAAAAAAATTAATTTTATAAGAAGAATTATAATTTCATTCAAATTATTTGTGTTACCCAAATCACTCATAACTATCTTTTATTTATTTTGAAGTGAAAAATAATTTTCATGTAAAATTCGTACTTGTTCCCTATATATTTTTAATAATATTTTGTCAAATATACACTATAGCATAAGAAAATAATAAATTTGAAAAGATTAGGTAATCTCACTAGAAGTTATTGAGTTTACCTCTCAAGATCACTCATCCAATTTTTTTTAAAGCTTTTGTCTAGCTTAGAGGGCAATTATAAGCTTGGAGGGTCCTCATCAAGCTCACTAGGCAATTGTCAAGCTTTAAGGGTACTTGCCTAAGCAAAAGGGGTACTTCAACAAATCTAAAGACATTTGTTTAAGATACAAAAGAAACTCGTTCATTCAATAGTAGTGATTCATATATTCAACTAGTAAGACCTTTTATGTACATGCAAAGGGTAATGATCCCTTTTACTCATTAGAACATTAATATTTATGTTCATATTATTGTAATATTCATGTCATATATTATTTACTTCTTTTTTTATAAGATTAAAACTCTATACTCTCTTATAATGTCCTAAAAAATTATACATAAAGCATGGCAAGCCAANTGATTTTATTTATAAAATATGCAAATTGCATGCAAAGAATTATTGAACTGATATTTTAGATTTTTTTTCTTTTTTGCAAATTAGAAAACATATCATTAGTTGAGTTAGAATTGAGTGTTAATTCCGGGAAATAATTTTAAAGGGAGATGATTGCTAAGCATATATCTTGGGGATATCTCGGGGAAAGCTGAAATGAGTGTGGAATGCTATGCGTGTAAAAACCCCCCAAAAAATTGGAAAAATATTACATCAGGACTCCGAACGTAGAGCTACGCTCGGATTACAATAGTTAGGATCATCCTGTTGTGTTACAGGAATATTCCATCTGCGTTAATTGTAAAAAAATGAAATATTATTCGAGTATTATATGGTGTTATTCAATTATTTTGTGGTGTTATTGGAATATTCTCCCACATTACTTGGTTTGGGACTGTGTTATTCGGCATATTCTCCATGTTATTTCAATTTTCACTATGTTATTGGAATAACACAACTCCAAATCAAGTAACGCGGGGGAATATTCCAATAACACTTCAGTCCCAAATCAAGTAACGCTGAGGAATATAACGCCGCAAAATAATCGAATAACATCATATAATACTCGAATAACACTTTATTTTTTATAAATAATGCAGATGGAATATTATTGTAACACATCGGGATATTCCTAACAATTGGAATCCGAACGTAGCTCTACTTTCGGAGTCCTGAGTCCTGATGTAATATTTTTCCCATAAAATTGGATCAATATAATTTCAAAAAGTGAGAAAATTTTGGCATAATTTTTTAAATTGCAGGAAAAAAAGGAGACACAAAAAATTTGAATTATTTGAACAAGGTCGATTTGTCCGTGCATTCACGTCACTTTTCAATGATTGGAACCATCATTCTCCCATCTTCTCGCAAAACTTTAAAGAAAATTTTGTCTTTATTAGAGGAAAATCAAGGTCTCGAAGCAAGGGGAAAAAAAAAAATCTCTTCTTCAAAAATATCTTTCCGTAAAGAATGCAAGTCCTGTTGCTTCCAAGTTTAGTTCGTACAAACACCATCCTTGAGAGAAGGCCGGAGCTTCGTCATAAAGACTGCTAAGTCTTGATGTCTCCAAATTTGATTTACACGATGAGTCTGCAGAAATAGTTCGTTATCCAAAGGACTACGTGGCAATGGCTCTATTTCAATCATGGGCATATATATATATATAGTATTTTAAGATTATTAAGACTATTTCTTAGTAAAGTGAAATTAATTTTGATGCTTTCAAAGCTTTGTAGGGTCTCTGCAATTGATTATAGGTTGTGTTGAAAAGTTTGGAGTAAGGTTTCTTAGCAAATGTTTTTTCTTATAATTAATGGATAAACTTTAACAGAGTCTAAAATTACTATTGAGGAGTTTTATTTATTCACTATCATAAGAGAAGGTTCATGTTGATATTGAGAGAGTCGTCATGTCTTTAGGATTTGAGATGTATTTTTTTATTTGTAGAGAATTTGAAACCTAAAATAATGAAGGCACCTGATGCGCCACAAAAAAAATTTCTTGATCAATATTGAAATTTAATGCATATTAGAGTTTAATAGCTCATGAAATCAAATTTAGGATCACTCAAACTTTGATTTCAATAAATTTATAGTCAGCATAACTTATCGATGAGATGAACTTAACAAATTAAAAGTGATCCAGTTTGAGCCCACCATCACCAAATTGTTGTTCCCACGATTGTCATACCAGCACTATCCAACCACTGCTGGCAAATTACCAATAATGCCCAATTATGATCACTCGTTATAACAACATGACCTGTTCTGCTCAATCACTATCACCTATCACTCAACTATGAATACCTAACCATAGACACCTAAGTACAACCTCCATTGTCAGTCCATGGTTTTTGTACCATTATGGCTTCGTCGTGATTGACCAACCACCAGTATAATTGCAGACATTTGACCTTTCCTATTCTACTATAGTCTCCATCCTAAGGCCCCCAGCCATTATCACAAGACTGTCATCGTTTAACTATGAAAGTCTACCATGCTCTCTTGACTATAGTGAATAAACTATGATTTTCTAATCACCAACGCCACCTAACTTAATTGATGATATCACCTATAAAATTAATGTATGTTGCCCACAAAGTTGAACACATCATGGATATATGCTAAGCTTTTAAATTTGATGCATTTTATTGACACAAATATCAATATCCACCAACAATAGCACTTGCTTTGACAACAACATTGATAAGAGCAATTGTTGATAGGATCAATGTCTCTCATCTACATTAAGATTCAACTAGACTTCTTGATCTCTTGACTCATATTCTCAAAGAAGAATAATCAAACATACTATAAATACTCTTGTAGATAATTCCAATGCTTTAAGACTTCTTTAGATTCTTTAATAAAATTTTTTTGCAATTTATGTCCATGACAATATATCAATGCCTTAGCTAATTAAGTGGAAGGGCATTATTTATAATCTATAACTTATATTACAAAAATAATTTCGATTTAACGAAGCCCTGTGATCTTTTCTCTTTTGAAAATTTCACATAAAATATTTATGTCTTCAATGAAACCCTTTTTTTTTCTATGTATGTGGGTGCATCATATCTTCATACAAATCTAAAATATTAATTTCTCAATCTACAAACATGAATTTCCTTAAACATATTATTAATTAAAGCAAATAGACACTTCAGAACATTATGGTTGTTCCTAAACTGAACATAACTTATGGATTTTACCTATGTAACCACAAAAAGGTCAAAATACATAACAGATTAAAATCATACTCATGAATTTGTATTAAAATTGAATGGGGATAAACCATTAGTTATTACAAAGTGCACATTCCAAAAAGTAATAGAACTTAGGTGCTCAGTAATGCAAGAATGGGATGAGAGTGAATTCCTCTACAAAAGAGACATGATATATTAAAAATAAATACGATAGACTTCTTTTATAGTTGAACTATAACAATTTTGGGTATGTATGTAGTAGAAAGAGCAGTGTAACTCCAACATTAGAAATCCAATCTCCGCAAATTTTCCTAGAATGATCTTTAGACTATAACAAAACATATAAACACTAACATGAATAGAAGATCACATAATCAATATTTATTTATTATATATTCATTTTAAGACAAAGATATTTGCAATGAATATGACCAAAACTCTTCATTAAATGAAGATTAATGTCATTATATGGTACAACTTTTCTACACTACTAAGTCTTGTAGTTGATATCATTTATAGAGCTTGATGCATCAATTTCTTAAATTATAATTTAATGCATTGTGGTTTTGTCTTTCATTAAAATCAAATCTCAAAAAATAACCCTCACCTTATTGTCTTCCATTTATCATTGCCTTAAATAACAATAAGCATATAAGGAACTCTAAGTTACAGTGGCCAATTAATAGAAAGAAGATTCAATATGCAATGCTTTATCACTTATCTTATGTAATATAATCTAAACATTGTTACAATGCCTTATCACTTTCTTCATGTATGATAATCCAGACATTGTGACTCAATCATATATCAATTTGTGCATGGCTCATCTTATGTTTAAAGTAAAAGGCATCTAATTGCTAGGAGTTTATCTTCTTGGATTGATAATATTCATTTTAAATATAACCATCCAATCATCTCTTTTACATTCATAAAGGTCATATTAGTTATATATATTCATCAAAATTTATCTTCTTCATTCTCAAGTATCATATTGGCCATTATATAATTCTTCAATTAATACAAACACATACATTCTTCTATAGCAATCATACATTTTGGTTATGTGTATGGTAATAATTTAACATGCCATCTTTCATGGAAAAATTCATGGCATGCTCATTTATTAAGACCTAACAACCTTCATTCTTATATGCCATGCATATCAACATGTTCATTCATAACTTAGAGGTGATCATCATGCCATTTTTGTAATTATATGTTTTACATGTGCTTATGGAGAATAATATGAGAAAATCTTAGATCCATATCATAAGCATTCATATATCATTCTGATAAATGCA
>JXCR01147904.1:29406-39794 GCA_002079205.1 Phalaenopsis hybrid cultivar | reverse complement strand
TTTTATATATATATATATATATATATATATATATATATATATATATATATATATATATATATATATATATATATATATGCCGTAAGCGGTGATTTGTTGGTTGGTAGGGTTCACTGTAAGTCTTCTCAGGTCATGGGTTCGATCCCCAGTGGCGCCGAGTTCTAAATTTTTAGGCACATGACGCATATTCTCATCATGAGGCCTAGCACATGAGAAATCGATATTTGGNAAGTATGTATACGACTTGATCCTATGATGCTATGTGATTTACGGTGATTGCTTTATTCATGATATGATCCCCGATGAAATGAAAATCCATTTCTATATGCTTTGTTTTGGCAGGAAATATTTGATTTGTAGCTATAATTGTGGTGGAAATGTTTTCATAGTAAATTCGTGATGCTATGTGTGCTAAACTCCCATTCCTTGTAAAAGTCTTCTAAGCCGTAAGATGTCAGTTACTACAACCGCTGTAGCCTTATATTAAACTTCTATAGATGATCTTGCTATTGTAGTTTATTTTTAAACTTTATAGAAATTGATAGTATTTTCAAAATATTNTATATATATATATATATATATATCGATGATAAAACTTTTTAAGTAAAGAATGCTCGCCCGTCTCGACAGGAAGAATCTCAACATCCTTCATTAATGTTTCGTTCTTGTGGTCATCCTTTCCAAATTCCTGGTTTGTGCTTATGATCAAAACAATACCGCCTGGTGTCAAATCCTGTAAACATGCAAAGCAGGAAGATGTCACTGTCAAAGCATTATTTCTCGGTGTCTTCAAATCTACTCTTTTTAGTACATTAAATGAAAGGGGAATTTACATATATACTACACAACTCTTGTCTATTTAACTATCTAAGATCTAAACTTTGCTTTTCACATTTATACCACCCAAATCTTTCATATGAAAAAATATTACTATTCTACTTTTAAAAAGAAAAATACATCTTTTCATGAATTGGTAAGATGGTATGTATGTAAATATTGAATATTTTTGAGAGGGTCCTGTATCGTTCGTGAGTACATACAATTAAACAAAAGATAGTGTATCATAGAAAGAGTAATTGAGAGAGATGGATGAGAATCTTCTAAGAGTGTCTGCCATCCTTGACACCTGGGTGAAATGAAAGAGTCCCCAGAGTCGTGCAACGTCTTTAATTAGGGATTGACAAATGACCTTATTAGTTATGATGGATTCTTTGTAGTCATGATTGTTTCTTCTGATAGCTACCATTGCATAGGTGGGCTAGAATTTTTTTTGAGAAAGATGAGAATGATCAGATTGACAGACAAACTCAATTCAACCACTGTGGTAGGTAGGCTTGATTCAACCACTTCGGCAGGTAGATTCAAGTCAACCACTTTGGTAGGTGGGTTTGATTCCACTAATTTGATATGTGAGCTTGATTCAACCACTTGTTCAGTTGGTGAACTTGATTTGGCCACTTTGACCAATGTGCTCGATTCAACCACTTTGACAGTTGTGATTGATTCAACCACTTTGGTAGTTGAATTGATTAAACCACTCTGTAGGTGAACTTGATTCAGTAATAGAACTTTAGCGAAATTTTTGTGTTCATGTATTTGTGTATGCAACAAAAAATTGAAATATAAGTGCTAGATATGTAAAAAACCATAAGAATTGAGAGGTATCTAAGTAGATCTTCCTAAATGAAAAGCAATTAAGTAAAGTTCATTAATAGACCATCTTTAATGCCTTAAGAGTCAGAGAGATTGAATAGAGAAAAGGAGAGTGTGAGAAATCACAAAGAAGAGAAAGCTCAAGAAGTAAATGATAATTGTTAATAGCTGAAATCCTTCACACTACTCTCCACTTTCGATAGGCTATTTATGTAGTTTATTACATAGGTTTGTTATAGGATCCATCAAGAATGGCTAGATATTGCTATGTTCATTTACATTCTAATTATAATTAGTAAGGTGTGTTGTTAAAAGGGACCCTTAAATTAGGTTAGGTATGTTGTTAACATTGCCCTAACTATAGTTAGTTAGGTGTGATATGAACAGTGCCCCTTGAATTAACAATTCAGGTTTGGATTATTAGTTTGTCTTAGAACTGTCAAAATGTGGTGTTGGATAATTATTTGGTAACTATGTATACGACTTGATCCTATGATGTTATGTGATTTACGATGATTGCTTTATTTATGATATGATCCCTGATGAAATGAAAATCTATTTCTATATGCTTTGTTTTGGCAGGAAATATTTGACTTGTAGCTATAATTGTGGTGGAAATGTTTTCATAGTAAATTAGTGATGCTATGTATGCTAAACTCTCATTCCTTGTAATAGTTTTCTAAGCCATAAGATGTTAGTTACTACAGTCGTTGTAGCCTTGTATTAAACTTCTATAGATGATCTTGCTTTTGTAGTTTATTTTTGAACTTTATAGAAATTGATAGTATTTTCCAAATAACTGTAGCATTTTATCATTGATCTTTTGTCTGTTTAGTCCCCTGCCAAATTTGAGTCTGAGTAGGTGTTTAATTGCAAGCTTCCTTTTGTGATGGAGATGCCATGAGTGATAGTTCCTTGCGAATATCTAATAACATGTTTTATTTGTTGAAAATTTTAATCTGTTGGAATATTTGGTTTACTATATAAGCTTTGCAAGGTCTGGTCATTATCACATATTGTAGTTATATTGTTAGTCTCTTGTAATTTGTAAAATCCATAAACTCTTTTTTTATTGAGTTTGTTTTGAACGCTTTATGGATATAGGTGTTTCAATAGGCTTGTAGTTTTCCATACTTTATTCTGTATAACTTTGGTGATGTATTGAGTTTAATTGAGGAGTAGCCCAATTTGTGTTGTGTGAACCTAAATTCCTACAAAAGTTGAAATGCTTCCTAGATCTTACATCTATATTTATCATGTAAGACTTTGATGAGAGAAAGTATATAGATGTGACCATCCCCAATGGTAAGGATATCATCAACATAGATTAGTAGAAATGTTTGCTTATCTTTGTTGTGATGTAGAAATAAAAAAGGGGTTTGTCATGCATTGATTTATGACCAATTACCTTGAGATGATTTTAAAAAGTTGAGAACCACTTTCTCAAAGCTTTTTAGACTATATATGGCTTTTCTTAATGCGCACACGCATACGTTGGATGTATCTCATCTTGAAACCATATGATTTGCTTCAGATAGACAATATCATCAAGTTCACCATGCATAAAAGCATTTTAAACATCAAGTTGTTGTATTTTTTAGCTGTGATGATGTGAAATTGTAAATAAAGCTATTATGTTTGCTATCTTTGCTACAAGGTTGAAAGTTCTATTATAGTTTGTGTCAAATTCTTGATCAAATGCTTGTGCAATAAGTATTATTTTGTATTTAGCTATAAAGCTATATGAATGATATTTGATTATGAAGGCCCATTTTCATCCAAGTATAATTTGATGTTTGAGAGGTAGAACAAGTTCTCAGGTCCTTGTCATTAAAGAGCAAAATTTTTTTTTGACGTAGCATGTTTCCATTTATGTTGCTAATAGTTTAAGAATAACATGTAGTTTCTTGTGATGTTTGTGCTTGATGACAGAGAGTCATAATTTTCTCTGGATTTTTATTCCTTCTTTTACTCTAGTTATCATGTGATGTTGTCTGCGTGTTGTGTTCAACAGTAGTTATTGTTATTCTAAAGTTGTCTGTGTTTTTTGTAGTTGGTGAGTTAACTACTGAAGATTAATGTGCTTATTGTGTTGAATGAATTGTAATTGTGTGGTTTTAGTAGATAGTGTTTGAGGTGTTGAGTTTATTCTGGTTATTGAGATAAGGAAAATATAACTCATAGTTTGTGTTAGTGTTAGAGGTTGTGAGTGTGTTGTAGTAGAATGTGTGTGGCTGTTGATTTTATGTATGGAAATTGTGCTTCATCAAAATCAACTTGCCTTGATACAATTGCTTTTACTGTGGTTGTATTATAACATTGTATCCTTTGTGCAATGTGGAGTATCCTATAAACACACATGGTTAGATTTAGGGATGCAACTTGGTTTGTGTATGTGATTGTTGTAGAGGAAAACACAGTGTTCCAAAAATTTCTAGGGGATCGCATGTGGACTGCTTTTTGTACTAGAGTTGAAATTGTGGCTAGTTTTGAGTATTTTTAATGGTATTTTGTTGATAAGTTATACTGATGTAATAATAACTTCTAGCCAGAATTTTGTGAGGATGATTTGCTTCAACTATGAGAGAATGCATAGTTTCAACTATGTGTATTTGCTTCATTTTTGCTATGTCATTTTGTTGAGAGGTATATGGGCAACTTAATTATTGTTATATTCATAACTGGATGAGTTACATTTTAAACACATATAAATTAAATTTTCCACTATTAACTATTCTAATTCTTTTAATGTTGGCATTAAAATATGTTAATATCATTCTTTGAAAAGCAATAAATTTGAAAAACACTTAATTTTGTGCATTAAAGGATAAATCTAAATAAATTTTATGAAATCATTTATGGATATTACATAATACTTGCAATTTTCAAGAGATAGATCCAGTGTTAGTCCCTAACCATCTGAATTGATGAGTTGAGAGGGACCCTAATTATTTTTAATAGTTATATTAAAAGGAATTCTATGACTCTTAATTAGATAAGATGCATGAGATACATTTATTTGAAGTTGTAATAATATCTAGATGACTATGAGTCTTGGATATTATTTGTATGCTGGATTTATGTGGATGAGCAAGTCTTCTATACCATGTAGAAGATTCCACGATGGTATATTGCTTTCAGTTTCTTTATGGTGAACGATATGTTACTAATTCCTCCTTTAATAATCTTATGTAATGTGTTCTTGTCCTAAATGTGATACCAAGTGGAATCAAATGATATAATGCAATCAATATATGCTGCCAACTTATTGAGATATAGAAGATTGTATGATAATTGTGGTGTTTAGAGTAAGTGAGATAAAAGAAGCTTATGATTTGGTGTTGGTAAAAACATTTTCCCGCGTGAGTTATAGGAATATAATTTCTATCTCCCACAATTATCTGCTCATCACCTACATATAGTTGTGATTGTTGCACATTTTTAGTGTGAGGAGTAATGAGTGAGGACACTCCTATATCAAGAATTCATTCATTGATGTTACTTATTTCAATTTCCACTAAAGCTTTAGAAGAATTGGTAGTTGGATTATAGTTTAGATTTGCTATATACCAACATTTATAAGTNTTCAAAAAGAATTTATCATTTGTATGATCAAATAATTTAGAAAAAGGAGTACCCAAGAACTAAAAAATGATTTATTAAAAATACAAAAAATACAACTCATTCAGACATGTTATGGATGTGATGTATTTGGCCTATGCCTCATAATAGTAATATTTTTTTATTTTTTCAACAATTATGGATAACATTTTTTTAACATTTTTATCATGTATTATATATCGGATCATTTAAATTGGACTCCAACATAGAGCTAGATAGAATATCAAAAAGTATGTCTCAATTCTTTGTTACAATGTGTATTTTATCACATATTCATACTTTATTCGAACAATGCTTGAATATTGTTCGCACATCATCAAGCAAACATATGATCGAACATTATTTAAATAGTACTATTTGATCATAGTCATATTATGTTCGAAACTTATTTTAATAATAAGTGTTTGAACATGATTCAAATATGACTTGAATATTGATCAAACAACATATTCAAATAAGTTCCGAATAAGTGTTTGAGAAAATGTTCAAACCTTATTGGAGCCACGTTCTAACAAAGATTTAGTCACTGTGCTTAGTTTTGCAAGATCATTATAGTTAATCTTGAAGTAATATCATTAATGTGAATTTGCTCTTGTGATATGTTGTAGTTTTTATTTTACACTTGGTTGCATCTATCATAATGGTGTTATAGTTATGGCCATTTCTCCATACTATGCTTATAGTTCTTTAAACCCATTTTATTTTATCCACATCATACCTTGCTTTGCTATAGTTTTTGAGATTTCACTCTAATGGGTCCATCATCAATCTCATAATAGCTGCTGACATATACATTATTATTTGATTATGGCTCGAAATCTATTAGAATTCAGAACCCCATTTAATCATGTTCGAACATGATTTTTGCAACAGACATTAATATATATATATATATATATCATGAATTATTTCTTGACGTGTGACACTAACACGTTACTGGTCAGCAACAATTTGGATGCGAATGATTGCTGCCAGCAGGACTTAATATGCACCAGACATGCATAAATTGCCATAAAAAGACAAATAAAGCCAGTGTAAATTATATAATGTCATGTTGCATGAGAAAATGATTTGAATAAGCAACTGTTGTCTTAATTCCTGACAAATCCTTAATATAATGCCACGTAGAGCTGGACGAAGGCATGCTGTCCTTTATTCCTCCCAGATTTTTATTCCAGCAGAACTGACGCGTAGGGCTGGAAACTGAGCTGAGTTGGGCAGGATTATGTTTAAATTTGAGTTTATTCATAAGCATTAAATAGAGGATTGATCGAGCTTATTTGCGAGCTTATTTATGAAATTTAAATAAAATTGTTTGTCGAGATTCTTTATGAGTTTTTTTGTGAGTTTTAAATGATATTGTTTGGTAATATAAACGTATCGAGCAAAGAGTTATTCAATTTTGGTTAATTAACAATCGAGTTTTTATAAAAGTATTCAAAATTGCTCAACAAATTAATCAAGAACAAGCTCTTTTCAAACAAACTGAGGTGCAAGTAGTTTATCAAATGCTCGATTATGGTCATTAATGAATCAATGCACGTGATGAACAACTTGAACTCGACTTGATTAAAATTCGATCATATTCGTTTAAATTTGTAGATAAACAAATGTTAAATGAAAAGAACATTGACATAATCTAGCTTATTTATTTATGTTCATCAACAAACTCATTTGTTGTCCAACATGTAGCTTGTTAAATATTAAATCTTAAGCTTGATGATAGTTCATATCATATATAATTCTGTATTTAAATAAAATTTGATTAACAATAAATTTTTAATTATAAATTTAATTGTAATATAATTATATCAATAATAAGAACTAATCATTAACTATATATTTATTTTATTAACATTCATTTATTAGCTGATCCAATTTAAATTAATTAACTTAATTCATTCTAATTTTTACTGTGTGTATCCATTAATTAATATTAATTAATTATAAAATAATTACAGAAATTTATATATTATAATTCACTTATAATATATTTATTAATTATTATATATATATATATATATATATAGTAATTTTATTATTAATATTCTATTAAATGAGATAGAATGCAGGAATTGGTGTATTATTCAGTAGCCCTCGCGGATACAACATGCATTTCTATATATAGTCATATAGGAAAGTTCTACACATAGTACCATTTTAACCAAAAGGTTACAGTATAGGTATATCACCTTTATGGACCACACAAGAGAAAGAATTCCGTACTGAATGGTTTAAGTGCTGCTAATAATAAACGATCCGATTTCAAGCAGAGTTGAGGTTGGCTCAAAACTGGCCAGAAAAAAATTCAATTAAAAAATCTGACTCATAACTCAGCTCATTTATTTCCATCCAATCTCGATCCGAGCCAAACTTNATATATATATATATATAGAGAGAGAGAGAGAGAGAGAGAGAGAGAGAGAGAGAGAGAGAGAATACGAAAAAGAAGAAGAAGAAAAAGAAAATAAAAAGAAAAAAGACCACAATCAATAATGTAAAATTCCTCTAAGAACGATTCCATTAAAAGATTAAATACCACATAAGGATTGCTCTAATAGGCTTTAAATCCACAAAACTCATAAAATTTTGAATTCAATATTAATTTAACCTAAAATGCACATTCACCAATGATATAGTGGTTAAGGGTGTTGTTTTACATCTTGAAGTCACAATTTCAAATCGTGCATATTACATTTTGGGATCACCTTTCTCAAATTTTTTAAAAAAAAACCCAAAATGTATCACATATTTTTGTTTAATCATTTATTTAAAAACTATAGAATGTTTATTCAAAAACAATTTGTCATTTGTATGATCAAATAATTTAGAAAAAGGAGTACCCAAGAATTAAAAAATGATTTATTAAAAATACAAAAAATACAACTTATTCAGACATGTTATGGATGTGATGTATTTGGCATATGCCTCATAATAGTAATATGGAAAAAAGTATACCATCTGTTTATTTGTTTAAATAAATTGCATTAAATAAACTTTTATTTTAACTCGAGACATTCTCAATATTTTTATATCCACAATGTATAGGGAGATATCATGCTCCTCTCATTTTTTGTTATCATTATTAAGGTGATATTTTCTTATCCAAACAGATAATATGGGAGCATAAATGAAGTTCAAGAATTTTTTTTTTATTTTTTCAACAATTATGGATAACATTTTTTTAAACATTTTTATCATTTATTATATACGGATCTTTTAAATTGGACTCCAATATAGAGCTAGATAGAATATCAAAAAGTATGTCTCAATTCTTTGTTAGAATGTGTATTTTATCACATATTCATACTTTATTCGAACAATGATTGAATATTGTTCGCACGTCATCAAGCAAACATGTGATCGAACATTATTTAAATAGTACTATTTGATCATAGTCGTATTATGTTCGAAACTTATTTTAACAAGTGTTGAACATAATTCAAATATAACTTGAATATTGATCAAACAACATATTCAAATAAGTTCCGAATAAGTGTTTGAGAAATGTTCAAACCTTATTGGAGCCACGTTCTAACAAAGATTTAGTCATTGTGCTTAGTTTTGCAAGGTCATTATAGTTAATCTTGAAGTAATATCATTAATGTGAATTTGCTCTTGTGATATGTTATAGTTTTTATTTTACACTTGGTTGCATCTATCATATTGGTGTTATACTTATGGCCATTTCTCCATACTATGCTTATAGTTTTTTAAACCCATTTTATTTTATCCACATCATACCTTGCTTTGTTATAGTTTTTGGGATTTCACTCTAATCGGTCCATCATCAATCTCATAATAGCTGCTGACATAGACATATATTAATATTAANAGTTTTTTTGTGAGTTTTAAATGATATTGTTTGGTAATATAAACGTATCGAGCAAAGAGTTATTCAATTTTGATTAATTAGCAATCGAGTTTTTATAAAAGTATTCAAAATTGCTCAACCAATTAGCCAAGAACAAGCTCTTTTCAAACAAACTGAGGTGCAAGTAGTTTATCAAATGCTCGATTGTGGTCATAAATGAACCACTTGATGAACAACTTGAACTTGATTTGATTAAAATTCGATCATATTCATTTAAATTTGTAGATAAACAAGCTTGAATGTTTTTTAAAGGCTCAAATGTTAAATGAAAAGAACATTGACATAATTTAACTTATTTATTTATGTTCATCAACAAACTCATTTGTTGTCCAACATANCCTAACTGGATGAGTTACATTTTAAACACATATAAATTAAATTCTCCATTATTACCTATTCTAANTAGTTTCAACTATGTGTATTTGCTTCAATTTTGCTATGTCATTTTGTTGAGAGGTATATGGGCAACTTAATTGTTGTTATATTCCTAACTGGATGAGTTACATTTTAAACACATATAAATTAAATTCTCCATTATTACCTATTCTAATTTTTTTTTATGTTGGCATTAAAATATGTTAATATCATTCTTTGAAAAGCAATAAATTTGAAAACACTTAATTTTGTGCATTAAAGGATAAATCNAATATGTTAATATCATTCTTTGAAAAGCAATAAATTTGAAAAACACTTAATTTTGTGCATTAAAGGATAAATTTAAATAAATTTTATGAAATTATTTATGGATATTGCATAATACTTGCAATTTTTAAGAGATAGATCCAGTTATGTTGCATAATACTTGCAATTCTAATCATCTGAATTGATGAGTTGAGAGGGACCCTGATTATTTTTAATAGTTATATTAAAAGGAATTCTATGACTCTTAATTTGATGAGATGCATGAGATACATTTATTTGAAGTTGTAATAATATCTAGATCATTATGAGTCTTGGATATTATTTGTATGCNATAAATTTAAATAAATTTTATGAAATTATTTATGGATATTGCATAATACTTGCAATTTTTAAGAGATAGATCAGGTGTTATCCCTAACCATTTGAATTGATGAGTTGAGAGGGACCCTAATTATTTTTAATAGTTATATTAAGAGGAATTCTATGACTCTTAATTAGATGAGATGCATGAGATACATTTATTTGAAGTTGTAATAATATCTAGATGATTATGAGTCTTGGATATTATTTGTATGATGGATTTATGTGGAAGAGCAAG
>JXCR01147904.1:0-12795 GCA_002079205.1 Phalaenopsis hybrid cultivar | reverse complement strand
CCAAAATCACATATCTTTACAGTCCAGTGCTTATTCACTAAGCAATTTGCACTTTTTAGATCGCGATGAACTATTTTCATACGGTGAATGCACAACAACCCCCTACAGGAAAAAAAAAAAAGAAGCTTATTTATCATTCAAGTGTATGCAAATCATTGCAGCCAATCGTAAGTTTCATTGGTTACAATAGGAAATCATTGCATGAAACAAGTGTCAGGGTTTAGACACACCTGCATATGTCACGAATCATTTTCAATCTTCGACGCCAACTCAGTTTCTTTTTCTGGCCACTCATGTGTATTAGATAATACAAAGAGCCCATCTCCATGTATTCGGTAACCATCGACAAATAAGGAGGTTTCATGCATGCGCCCATAAACAATATAACTATAAAATAAAAATTCAGCAATTGTTATGAGCAAGGAATGCAGGAACATCTATTGTCATGTTTCACAGAGAAAATCATATTGTATGTAATAAAATTAAAATTAGTAAGAGAATAAATGAAAAAACTAGCATAGAAAATTTAAATAATAGATAATGGAGGAAACACTAATACCATTTGGATGCCTGAGTCGGCTGCAAGAAAAGAAACAAAACCCTACAGTCAGAAATGCACATCGATAATGAAAAAATAAAAAACTAAATAAAATAACTGCAACCAAAATGAGATTAAGTTAACACGAAGAGTTGATTGGCACCTGAGAATTGAGATCTCATTGCAGAAGTCTTCCATGTTTTCAGCTGTCAGATCTTGTTCTAGAAAAACTTTGATGGCCACATCAGTGCCATTCCACATGCCACGGAAAACTTCTCCAAAGAACCCTAGCGGTGATGATGCAAATTCCAAGGAACAAAGAAATTAGAAAACAGTGATAATTCTAATAAAATAACCCCTTGCAACAACATTCATTATAGTTGGAATAAATAATAGTAAAAGCGTAAAACTACTGTTTCTAGGCTGTCTAAGTTTAAGTTAAAAAACATTTACCTATACCAACACGAGTACCGACAGTCAACTCTGAGAAGTCAATATTCCATTCTTCGAAAGGTAGCAAAGGTTTATTCAGAAAATGGGTCTGAAGAACATTGTTCCATGTTGATTCAAAATCTTCTGTTCTCAAAAAATGAGAAGGACCACTTCTTTCAGAGTTCTGTCCTCCCTCATGAGGCGATGATGGTAATGATACTGCTTTTTGGGCGGAATTTGTCTGCTTCCTTAAACTTCCACTAAATTCAGTAGAAATGCTTCCAGATCCATCCTTCAAGCAAAGTTAAAGGCATAAATTCATCCACAAGCCGTGAAAATAACAGCATCATCTTAATCTAGAAAATGATAGACATCTCGAAAATAGAAGAACCAAATAACAAACTTAACAGAAATCTTACAAACAATGAATAATAACCGACAATAACAATGAATCAGAATGAATCAGAATGCAGAGCCAAATGTTCACTATGGCATGCTCATAATTTAACTATTTCCACTATCATCATGCCTCTAGCACTATAGCAGAACTATTAGGAAAAATCCCAACTCACAAATTCTGAATGTACTCTCTCCATGGAAGTGCTAAAAAAATAATAAAAATAAAAATAAAACCAAAGTTTGGATTCAAGTAAAGCATAATCTGAAAGATGATATTAAAATTCTGTAAACTGATTCCTCCCTAGTACTAAATGGATACGCCACCAACTATTTCAATGAGAAAAAAAAACCAAAACAACGCAACTTAATAACGTAATCAATCTAGAATTACTTATAAATAAATATGAAGTGTAAAATTTATTAGAAGACTAAAGCTGATGAATTTCAAATAGCTATGCTATAGCCATGTGAATGTAATATATAATGATGAAACCAAGAGGCAAGAGACCAGCACTCAATAGTAAAGATCATCTTCCACTAGCCTAGTTATGATATAGAACAAGAAACAGCGGACTATAGCAGAAAGTAGTTGAACCAGAGTCACATACATGCTTTGTTGGGTCACTTGTGTTCTTATTTCCAGAGCATGAAACCAAGCGATCATCACCATGATCCCTCAATAGACGATTTTGCTTCAATGTTTCGTTCATAGCACGAACAGCTCTAAAAAAAGTTAGCGTGAATGATTACATTAATATTCAGTCCTTAACCACAATAAAAATGAAATTTTTATTTAAATAGGTACTATAAAAAAGCAAAAAGAGGAATCAGGGACGAATAAAGAGATCACAACATAGCATTGGTACACTGCATACAATTCAAATCTGAGTGTTCAGTGATATAATATAATTACATAAAGATAATTAAGATTATTAGCAAACTAGCGTGCATAATTTATCTTTTCCAATTTTGCCATTTTTTGAGAGAAATAGTAACCTCATCTAGGAAGACAGGCAGCCCTGTTAGAAGATTAAAGAACAGGAAAATTGCATGAGTTGATTGCCCTCTATAAATCTAAATCATTTTCACAAATTGACAAATAGACTCATTTCCTGCTTCTAATATGTTAAACACTACAAAACTCGAGCATTCAACTGAAGATCAACCAACTGAAATGAAATAAAAAAAAAATGCCAATTATCATTTTTGCATGTAAGCGATAAGTGAGGAAAAATTACCGCAATTTCAACCCTTCCACTTAAATTTTCCCCAAACAGCCTGACTTTTATAGCATTCCTATCCGACCTGTGTAGGTTATAGTTCCTTCAAAGACAGACATTGGTTGGGGTTTGTGTCAATTGAAAAGGAAAATATTTAAGCTTTTTCTTTGGTTTTGTTATCACAAAAAAGCTTGATTCTATTTTCATGCAAAGTGAACTTTCTTGTCTAAACCTCCTGAACTCTTCTCGTACTCTTCTTCTTGTCCATTGTGTGCCTCACCATCCTGACATCTCTACCAAATCCATTATGGCGATAATGAGTAGAAAGAGAAGAAGTTGGTACATGACTTTAAACAAGAATATTATAGGTAGCACAGAAGAGAAAACAAGAGCTGACTCTAAGGAGAAGTGTTTTCCTTAAATGGAGCAATACCAAATAAACAGAGAAAACTAAAAGCAAAATTGGGATGATAATGTTTGGCCAATTTTCATTTCTCTACTATCCTCCATACAGATGCACAAAAAGGCCTCTGAATAAGGTCAACGACAGCCGAGTTGTCCGAATATAGAAAAGAAATGTACAAAGCAACTAAGTTAACTCACTAATATAGCTAAAAAAGATATTACTTCATTATATGCTAGTAAAACAAGGAAAATAAGATAGCCCCTTTTGTCTCTGGCAAGTTCTGTACCCATCTTGGCTCATGTAAGTGCTGCATCAATTTCCCTTGTCTTCAGAAGAACTCTATTCTGAGTTCTCTTCATAGATGTTAGCAGCATCACGGGGCTAATACTGGAAAGTATCTTTGATGCTGAAAGTTCTAAGAGTATTCCAATGGTCAAACAGGTCAACGACATACGCACTATAACGGGGCTAATACTGGAAAGTATCTTTGATGCTGAAAGTTCTAAAAGTATTATAATGGTCAAACAGGTCAACGGCATAAGCACTATAACCTACTTTCTTCCATATAGCTAACAAGCCAATCATTTTCAAACAGTAACTTCTTGAATGTACCAACAGGATAACTGCTTTGTTGAGATGAATCATAACTAATTCCAATGGAAAATTTTGTGGCATCTGTAACAACCAACTAATGCTTTATACTTTCATTGGAGGTTTTAATTTATTGCATTACCTCACAGTGTAATAATCAAATGATATGCCATCGCCTCAGCAGTCCCGCACATGACCTCCGAAGGTAATTCCCTAAGGTCAATAACCACATTCTTCCCTTTACTGTATACAATAGAAAATGGAGAGTGAAAAATAGGCCAATTAACATATTAAAGATAAATTTGGATTGGGAGAGTGCTTTGTCCCATGATTTCGGCCATCCCTTGCGATGTTTTAGATCATTGATCCAACAGTGAGATTAACTACTTCGGTCTACTCGTCTATTTTTGGATGATAAAAGTGTTATTGAAGGCCAAAGCTGTGTTGAACTTCTTACATGAAACACACCAAAAAATAATTCATAAATTTGACAACAAAATCTGAAGTATATAGTTCTGAATACTCAATTTCTTTAGAGAATAAATTGGCAACATTAAAGCATCAGCAATTTTCCAACCAGGGATAAAATGAGCCCATCTATAAGAACATGTTGACAAAAACAAAGAGAAAATCCTTCTTCTGCTCAGTCATTAGTAAACCCAACATGAAATCCATGCTGATATCTTCCTATATGCCATTTAAAATAGGCAATGGGCATAGAAGTTGCATTCTACAAATGTCCTCTGGCAAACTGGAATACTCTGCACCACTGCAGAAACTTACTGATGTCTTGTATCATTCACAGCCTATAGTCATGCCCCTCAGCAATGGCTAAGATCCCATCCCGATCCATACAGAAGAAATCATTTGGTGTGCAAGTCCTATATGACATTTTCACGGAGAGAAGTCCGTGGGAAACAAAGCTGTCCCCCTTTGAGCAGAAATCTCAGTAGTACATTATAATCATTAGAGGTGGAATGCTAACGGCACTGCTTCCAAACTATGCCAAAATCTTCATCATTATTGCATTGGTTTTTAATGCTATTAAAACTCACTAGCTCTACCTGTATGGTAGTAAGTAGAGCATCCCAAAAGCTTACAGTGCCTATAGCCTTATTGAGTGGTCCAGATCGAAGGCAAGACAAAAATAAAATTCTATAGGGCTAGAAATAATTGAGCATGCATCCGAGAATTCTTTTTAATATGTCTGAAAAGAGATACTTGAGTGCTTGTAGCCACTGTGCATAACAAATTCTACGTGAATTAGATAATTCTCCCAATGTTCAAGTGCCTGAATGATTGCATATAATTATTTCCCATATCTCATCCATTTTTGGAAAGCCTCATTAAGCTACTCCCTGATAAGTTCAAGCAGTCATTCCTCCTAAGAAAGAATTGCACCTATCTCCGTGACACTCATATCCACTTCTACATTAAAAGCTCCCTTGAAATTATGTGCTAAAACTGGGGGTGCAGCTAAAATTTTCTTTCAACATAATGAAACTAGCGCCTTATTTCAATCACCAATAAAAAATTTCCTTCTTAAGATAGTTTGTGATGGGAGTAACAACAGTACTGAAATTATGGATGAATCAACGATAGAAGTAGCAAGGCTGGGAAAACTTTTTATGGCATGATTATTGATTGGTGTTGGTCATTCCACGATGCTATGAATTGCCTCATCAACTACTTGGATGCAATCGTTGCCGATAAAGCAATTTTTTTAAAATTAATAACTAGTTTGCTTCATTCAAAACAAACACGATTTGTTGAAGCTGTGCAATATGTTGTTCTATGGAATTGCTGTAATTATTTCTTGCTTTACAGGATGGCATAGGAGATTTAAAAAGCACTTTGTGAAAATTATTGAAGTATTTTAATTGTTTGAAATTGAGACAACTGCATGAGCTCTGACAAAAAGAGTTAAATGTTACTCTATACTTCAACACTATGAATGTACTGATTACAGTTTAGATATGTATGATACATATGTAAGAAAGTGCCCACAAAATGCTATGATGCATAAATTAATAATAGAGAAGAAGATGATTAAGTTCTTACTGGGTCTAAAAGAACTTAGATGAGTTCAAACGAAGAACCATGGGAATAAAACCACTTCCTACCATTAGGGAAGCCTTTGCTGAAGTTAGATAAGAAGAAATAAAGAAGAAACTCATGATGGCAGGAAGTGTAGGTTCATTTAACACTGAAAAACTAAGTTTTATACACACATAACTCCTCCCTTGATTCAAAGCGATAGAAGAATTGTCCCGTACATGAACATTGTAAGAAACTTGGTTACACAAAGGACAAGTATTGGAAACTACATGAAAAACCTATAGATTGGAAACATAGTCAAGGAAGACAGGACCCGTACAACAAAGCCCATGTTACTACTTTTCTGAAAGGTTGGCCAACCCTAGTCCCTTCACCAAGGAATAGTTGGAGGTTTTGAAGAAGCTTCTTACTAGCACGACTCAGCAGTCTACCAGGTTGATGATACACCAAGATATAATATCCTCCTATCTTGCTAACAATGACATATTTAGACTTTGGATAATAGATTCAGGTGTCTCTGATTATATGACTGGAGACAATCATGCTCTCATCAACTAACAAGAGATCACCAACTTCAAATTTGTTAAACTTGTCGATGGATCCCACTCCAGGATTATTGGAAAAAGAATTGTGAAAGTCTCTAAAAATATTTAGCTTGCTTCTATGTTATATGTTCTCCAACTAGACTGCAACTTACTTTCAATTAGCAAGCTTATTCATGACATGAATTGTGTTCCTAAATTTTATTATAACTCTTGCAAATTTCAGATGGTCGAGGTGATTAACAGTGTTGAATTGCATCAAAATCAATACCTGCTCAAAGAGAGTTATTCTATTAACACACAAGGGTCTTCTCCACTATCCTCTTCTCATGTTTCTGATTTTGTTGTGTCTGAGTCTGTTGAAAACTAAGTTTAATTATGACATTTTCGTCTAGGTTATTCTACTTTCATTATGTTGCAAAGTTGTACCTACATCTATTATTAATAAAAAGTCAGTGTCTTATCAATGTGAAAGATGCCAATTGGCTCAGGAACTTGTCATTTATATCTTCCGTATCAGAACAAATTCTCACATCCTTTCTCTATCATCCACAATGACATTTGAGAACTTTCAAAATAAAAAACCAGTAATAAAGTCAGATGGTTTATCTCCCTCATTGATGATCACACTAGAACCGGTTGGATATTTTGTCATGAAAATAAATCTAAAACTATACAAATCTTTCAGTCATTCTATGACATGATTTACACTCAGTTCCAATGCAAAACTTAGATTCTCAAAATTGATAATACAAAAGAATACTTAAAGTCAATTTTTGGACCCTATCTTGCAAAGAATAGTATCATCCATTGTGTTGACTCCGCAACAAAATGAGATAACAAAAATGAATAATAAACATCTCCTTGAGGTATCTAGGCCCATAATATTTTTTCACAATGTCCCAAAAGTGTTCTAAAGAGATATAATGTTCACAGACAACTACCTCATTAATAGAATGCCAAGCAAAATCCTTAGATTCAAAGTTTCTCTCCATATTTTGATAGAAACATGCCCTCATATTAGAGTTTTCTCATCCAATCTTCCTCTAAAAATATTTGCTTGTCTTTTCCTCATATTCCCCAACCAAGCTGCACAAAACTTGATCCAAAATCCATAAAAAAAAAATATTCCTTGGTTATGTTTCTAACAAAAAAGAGTACAAGTGTTGTTCTCTCATTACTTAAAAAATACTATAACTTGATTGATATTACATTCTTTGAAAAACAATCCTACGATCTCAAATCTTAAATTTAGGGAGAATATCAAATTTGGGACATTACTATGGATACCCATTGAACAAGAGTCACCACAACCTATTCTACTTTCTTCTAACCATCATGTCTCCTAAGTTCCACCACTTGAGGGTATCCAACCTAAGATTGACAACAAGGAAATGCACAATGAACTTAATGCGTACACTAGAAGAAAGAAATTCACTATAATGATAAAGATAATATGCAATCAAAAAATTATTCACAACTAAACTTGAATACACACATCTATGAAAGGGAAATGAGATCCAATGAAGAAGATAGAAAAAGTTGCATAAATTATTCTGTACAAGAGAATGTTGTCTATGAGAAGTCATGATCTAATTATATAACTTTTGTATCTAATCTTGATAGTGTGTAGATAGTTTATTCATAAAGCACTTTGAAGTCCATAATGGAAGAAAATAATTGATGAGGAGATCCAAGTACTTGATCAAAATGGCACATGAACCTTTAGAAAACTTCCTCTAGATAAAAGACTCAATGGGTGTGTTTAATATCAAGTACAAAGTAGATGAGAGCATTGAGAGGTTCCAGGCTAGGTTGGAGGCCAAAAATTTCACCTAATCGTATGGGATAGACAATGAAGAGACATTTGCATTAGTGGCCAAGTTAAACACAGTATGAGTTGTTCATTTCTTGGTATTGAGCAAAGAGTGGGAACTACATCAACTTGATATCAAGAAGGTCTTTTTGAATGGAGACATTGAAAAAGAATTGTATATGGAAATCCCACCACAGCTGAAAAAAACTCACATAAATATCTGGTTAGTAAATTTTAAAAGATAAATTTATGATCTCAAACAATCTCTATGAGCTTGAATTGGTAAATTTATCAAATCTAGAAAATCTAATGGTTACATCCAATGTCAAACTGACCATGCATTATTCATAAAATATACACAGGGAGATAAGAAAGCTATACTCGTTATCAATGTATATGATATGATCCCGACAAGTGATGATCAAAAAAAGATTGAAAATATTAAGGAGGTTATTGCCACTAAATCTGAAGTTAAGAATCTATAAGCTATAAGAGATTGATATCGGAACCCAAACTACAATAGGAAAATTAAATATTATTATTAAAAGCAAATATGCAGTTATAATCAGACATGCTTGAAAGAGAAAATACAACACACACGCTGTTTCGAGCTGCTGGACAACAAGAAAACAACAACGGGACAACAAGAGCAATAAGGAGAGAAGGATTGGAACGACGATGGAAGCGAGTATGATGCGACTGGAAGGTTGTGAGCTGTCGGAAACAGCAAGGAGGGTAGGCGACTGAATCGTAAGAAGGACGACGTTAAAGAAAATGGCCAAAACTACGATGAGGCATTGGAATCGTAGGGAACTTGGGCTGAAGTGAAGAAAATGCAAGAAGAACAACATCAACAACTACTCTGGGTAGCAGTATGGGAAAATAGGGAAGATAAACACCACTCGAAAGAGAGATACAACCAGAGCACCACTCAATCCCTCAGATACAACCCTCGACGGGGAAAATAGATTTTGTCGACTATCCTGATAAAAATTTGAGGTAAATAGGAGTGGACCCCACTCCCAATAAGAGGAAAATCCTCGTCAAAAAAAGGTTGACAGACCCTGCTGAACCGGTCCAAGCCACCCTCACTCGCAGGAGTTTATAGTACTGTAGCAATGATCGCAAAAACTCTCCCAGGTCGCTCCCACTCCCAATAAGCTGAGATTGGAGGGGAGCTTCGACCTCACATTTCAAAGCTTTTGTCTCCTCATATTAGTCAGGCCGACCCTACTAAAGGCAGCGGAAATGACATAATCTCCAGACAAGTCAGTCTTGTAAACGTGGACATTCCCAAGCACATTCTGAAATAATAAGTATCAATTCTCTCTTGGAACAACCTAAGCAAGAGCTAAATAATAACGTTGATTCTCACAGGACAAATCCCAAACAAGTAAAATATAATATGATTCACCCACTCGTACTCGACTGGATATGTCTGGTAAATAAGACTGTCAGGAGGGGGCCTGGAACATCTCTAGCATGCTGGAAAACTCTCACTAGCAATCACTGAGGAGAGACCTTTTCTTCTTCTCTAATAGGACTAGGATCTCAATTAAAAAAATATTTTCCTTATAAAGCTCCTAAGATAATTTTAAGATTTGAGTTCATTCCATTTGTCTAGACATCTGATGATAGACACACTGCTGAATTGAATCTATTATCCGAATAACACCATATATATTCCCGATGTGGCACAAAGAGCCTCATTTCTGACAAGTTGAACCTCCCATAGTAGGGGTAGCTCGGGAAGCAGTCTATAGATCTGAAGTCTCGATATCTCTTATCTAGGGTGTCATACCTCTGGACTCAGTTCCTAGAACTCAACTATCTCAGACAATCACTATCAATTCAATTGGAGTTTCTCTCTTGGGCTTAACTGAAACTATATGCATCTTTTTCTCATCAGTTGAAAACTAGTACTCCTTTGTGTTCTCACCTTCTTAAGTATCCAATGTGGAATTACCCATTTTTTCAACACCCTGCTAGGTGAAACAAACCATTCCCCTCTAGTTGTGCAATTCGATTCAATATGTCAAAATTTATGGCACTTAAAATACTTCCTGACTCGAGCTGATTTGAGACTGCGGATAGATTCCGCCTATTCTTCTCTCTAACCTAGTCCCTCATCACACGAGATTGGCTTGATGTTCCTTTGAGTGTACTCTAGCCGTAAGATTTTGGGTTGAACATTGTCTGTAAGATGTGGGAGTTGTACGGTGATGTGGTCCTTCGACTTTTGAAGCAGGTGTCTGGACCTTCAGCCTATAGTGAGCTGGTAAGTACCGACGATGCATCTCCCATTTCATCTAGGACCGAGTAGTGATTTTGTATTTTCCATAACATCGACATATGTGTTTCAAATTTCTTCACCAACATAACACACTATTCTTCAACTTGTTGGCAGCAAGCTTCACCATTCTATCCAGTGGGATGTCCTGACACTCAAAGACACATTTTAAGGTCCAGAGCCACACGATGAGCCTATTCAGATCCATGTGGCCATTGAAATAAGGAAATTAACTTTTACTTTAAAATTCTGATTTCTCAGATATTTCTGGTCACATCTTCGAGATAGAGGTTCTTTATCCCCGAATCCACATGATGGAAGAGGTTTACTCCATCCCTTCGATCTAGCAAGTCACCGCTATGGATAGGGGTGACCAACTGAATTGCCTCCTTCTGAAGGTGGTAACCCTCGGTTGTAGTTGGCGAGTTTCCCACTGCATATCCTCCCTCTAAATCACCTGGACACCTCATTATTAATTTCTCATAAACGACACCGTGTCATTTCCCCTCAATCAAGCTTAGGACGATTATCTCTTTGGTATTGATAGCAAAAACTGTCCTGGGTCACTCTCGCATCAAATACTCTATGGGCATGCAAGCGACCAGTTCCAAAATGGGAATTGTGATATCCTCAAAAAAATACATCATATGCGTACTAAAAAATATAAAAATGTTGGAGTGTAAACCTGCTAAGACTCCTATGATATTCAGTAAAAAGTTACATTCAGAAGAAAAATAAACACTAATGAAAAAAAAGATAAATACCAAAGATTACTGAGAAAACCAATCTACTCGTCACATAATAGACCTGATATTGCTTATTCTATCAGCATTTTGAGTCAACATATGAATAATCCCTATGAAGAACATTTGGAGATAGTGTATAGAATATTGAAGTTTTTTAAAAAGGCCCCTTGACAGAAAGTTATTGTTTAAGAAATCATATAACATGGAGGCAGAGATTTACACTAGTGCTAGTTGAGCAGTAGAACTCACTAACAGAATATCCACATCTGGATATTGTTCATATATATTGATAAATCTTGTCACATAGAAGAACAAGAAATAAGAAATGGTCTCTAAATTTAGTGCGGAGACCGAGTATCAGGCACCCCATAAATGTTGTGAAAAACAACCAAGCACCAAGGAATTTTGTGAAGGAATGTGGATTCCAATGTTATTAAATAAGTTGAGATATTCCACGGTCAACCACATAAAGATGTTTTATGACAACCAAACTGCTATTAGTATTGCAAAGAATCTTCTGCATCATTACAAGACCAAACATACTGAGAGTGATAGACATTTTATCTCTGATGAAGTTAATGGTAGCATTATTCACTTAATCTATATTCTAACTCATCTTAAAATTGTTGATGTTTTCACTTAATCTCTACTTCCAACAGTTTAGTTGATTTGAATACCAAGCTAGGACTCAGTTTGAGAGGGAGTGTGGAATTTAAAGTTTCCTAATTCAACTTTATTCATTTTTACTCTTTTCTATTATGTCTTTCCTTTTGTGTTTGTTTTGGTTTTGGTAAGTTATGATAGTTTTAATAATGTTTTCCCTAACCATCACCCATATAATAAGGGGAAGGTTGTAATTTGAACATTAAGAAATAAGAAAAAATAGTTTCTCCAGCTTTCTTCCGGTCGGAGGTCTCGGTTGGGTCTCGCGCACAAACAAAGCAAACTAAGGCGCAGAGGGCTTCAATAAAGGCTTTCAGTGATCTTTTTATGTAGCAATTTCGTTGCCTTCTCGACTGGCTCTAACTATGACTGTATTGAGGTTTGAGGTAGTAAGAGGAAGAAACGAAATTTCAGGCTTCAGTGGCTGGATCATGTGCGATGTAGGAAAAAGTAGAGAGTTTCGAAGGTCTATGTATGTCGTGATCATGTCGTTGCTTTTTCTCTGTCTCTGATCACGATCATATCACAAGAATAGTCAACAAATAGGGAGAAGGAACAAAGTGGAAGATCATGTGAGACATGGATTAACTAACTAAAGAGGGATGGATAAGCTTTGGCTTTTGATTTTTAAAGACCAGAGACGAAAAGAGGAACAAGGAAGAGGAACAGTAGGCAGAGGAAACGAACCAGAGATCAAAGGGTCGAGATGGAAATTTCCTTCTAGAGAGTGGAAGTGAGGGTCATGCTACAAGTGGGGGTCATGCGTGTAGAGAACGAAAGACGAAGATGGGAGCGAGGGTTTCAAACGACTGCCGCCTTCTAATGGGTTTGTAACTAAGAACAAGGGGGAACAATTACAAAATAGATGCTGTTTGAAATGCGGGAGCTGGTAAAAATTTCAAGTGAATTAATTAGTTTATTCCCTCCTTTTTTTTCTTATTTTTATTTTTATTTTTAAGTTCAACAGTGCAGAACAGAAGACGAGTAGGATTAAACGAGAAAGGCTCTCCTTAATTTAGTAATAGCAAAGAACAAAATAAAACTAAAAGAAAATAGGGATGATAATGTTAATTTAGCTTACTTTGCTCCACTAT
>JXCR01147902.1:10236-71419 GCA_002079205.1 Phalaenopsis hybrid cultivar | reverse complement strand
CCTCCAGTGGGATGTCAAAGAAACAACCCCACAAGAAACAGCAAACAAAGACAAAACTATGGAAAAGCCAATGGAATAGTAAAAGTTTGAAAAGGAAAAACCCGGGAAGGTGTAAAAGCTATAAGGGTCGAAAAACCTGCTATGCCCAGTAAAGAGATGAGAGAAAATCAGTTGAAAACAATTATTAGCAAGTACTAAACCCTTTACCACAGCAAGTTGGAGCATTGTGCCGAAACCCTAGCAGAGCAACCAGGGAGACAGCCGCCGACCTTCATGATATATATATATATATATATATATATATAAAGTTATATATTTAAGAGTATTTTTAAGAAAATTTTCTTTGCTTATTATATTTATTTATGCGAAATATTGGGTCTGAAGGTTTACGATTCAAAATTAGAATGTACTATTGGAAAATTTTGAAACAACAAAAATAAATTAAAAATTTGAACAAAATGGTGAATATCTTAGATAATCAAAAAAATGAAAATTGACAAACACCTTTAAATAATTATGCTAATCCAACAATAGATGAACTTCACTTAACTATTCCAAATCCTGATATTGTTGCTAATTCATTTGAGCTTAAACCTGTTATTATCCAAATGGTACAAAATAATCAGTTTGGAGGAACACTTGTTGAAGATCCCAACTTACATTTTGCTAGTTTTCATGAAATTTGTGCTACTTTTAAATATGATAAAGTGTCTAATGATGTTGTTAGGTTTAGAATTTTTTTTTTCATTAAGGGATGAAGCCAAAGGTTGGTTAAATTCATTAGCACCTGGATCTATCAGACCTTGGGGAGAACTATCAAAAAAATTCTTTGCTAAATATTTTCCACCCTTAAAAACCGCTAAACTTAGTAACGATATTACATCTTTTTGTTAGTTTGAAGGGGAATCAATATATGAATCCTGAGAAAGATTTAAGGATCTTCTTAGAAAATGTTCACACTATGTTTTACTAGATTGGATAATAATTTAAACTTTTTACAATGGATTAGTAGGATCACTTAGATCTATTACAGATGTTGTTGTAGGTGGATCTTTAATGTTAAAACCGTTTGATAAAGCATACTCTTTAATAGAAGAAACAACCACTAATAATTTTCAATGACCCTCTGAACGAGTAAATTTTAAAGAAGTAGCTAGTATTCATGACCCTGATGCAATGACTATTTTAGCATCCCAAATTGCTGCATTATTTAAAAGATTGATCAAATTACAATGAACTATTCTCAAATACCACAAGTATTAGAGGAAAACTCACTAGGGAAGATAATTGATACTCAATCATCTTAGAAAACTTTGAATGCTATTAATAATTGAAATAATAATCCCTATTCTAACTATTACATCCCTAGATGGAAAAATCACCCTAATTTTAGTTGGAATAAATATTAAAATTCAATGAACCCCTTAGAAATTTAAACAACCAAGGAAATCCTAATTATTGACCTTGCTATCCTCCTGGATTTAACTTTAACCCTAATCTACAAGTTAAGGAAAAGAAGTTGACGATGGAAGAAGTAATGTTGAATATGGGAAATGAGATACAATTAATATTGCAAAAGCTATGAAATATCCTACAATAGAAAAAGACAATGAATGTTTTTGGATGGAAGTTACTGATTATCTGTAATGAGCAATTTAAAAAAGACTTTGAAGAAAAATTAAGGCAAGAAAAATTTAGTGACAATGAAAATGAAATAAAAGAAAAAAATTTAGATTATATTCAGGACAAATTTAACACTTTAGATCTATTGAAAAATGATAATAAAAATCTTATTCCTTCAAGTATTAAACCACCTGAACTTGAACTGAAAGTATTACTTGCTCATTTAAAATATGTGTTCTTAGGAGATTCATCTACATTGTTTGTTATTGTATCTTTTGAACTAACTGAAATCCAAAAACAAAAATTAATAGAAATGCTAAAAAGATATAAAAGGACTTTTGGATGGACTTTAACAAATATTAAAAGAATTAGTCCTTCAATTTGTATGCACAAAATTTAATTAGATGAACAGTACGAACCTAAAGCTTATCCTCAGAGGAGATTAAACCCAATAATGAAAGAAGTTGTTAAAAAGAGATTTTAAAATGGTTAGATGTTGCAATTATATACCTTATTTCAGACAATGCATGGGTATGTCCAATTCACTACGTTCCAAAGAAAGGAGGAGTGACCATTGAAGAAAATGAGGAAAAAGAATTAATTCTAATAAGATAAGTTACTGGTGGCAAATTTGTATAGACTATAGGAAATTAAACCTGACCACCAGGAAAGATCACTTTCCATTACCTTTTCTAGACTAAATGTTGGATAGATTGTCTAGATACAGATATTACTGCTTTTTAGATGGATATACTAGTTATCATTAAATTCCAATTTCTCATGAGGATCAAGATAAAACAACATTTACAAGTTGTTTTGGAACATTTGCTTTTCATAGAATACCTTTTGGACTATGCAATGCACGTGCAACATTTCAAAGATGTATGATGTCAATATTTAGTAATTTGATTGAACATGAAATGGAAGTATTTATGGATAATTTCTTTATGTTCGGGACTTCATTTGATTTATGTTTAAATAATTTAGAAAAACATTCTAAAATAATGTGAAAAAATCAACCGAGTACTAAATTGGGAAAAATGTTAATTTATGGTTGCAAGAGGAATTGTACTTGGGCATAAAATTTTTAAAAATGACATGGAAGTAGATCCTTCGAAAATTCAAGTTATTGAAACATTACCACCACCGACCATAGTTAGAGGGGTAACAAGTTTTCTGGGACATGTTGGTTTCTACAAACGTTACATAAAAAAATTTTCAAAAATAACTAAGCCATTATGCCAACTTTTAGAAAAAGATACAAAATTTGATTTTAATGAGGAATGCAGAAAAGCATTTGAACTATTTAAAGAAAAACTAATCGCTACACCTATAATAGTCCCACTTGATTGGGAGAAACCATTTGAAATAATGTGTGATGCTAATAATTATGTTATTAAAGTTATTTTAGGATAAAGGTACAACAAAGTTTTTAAAGTAATATATGATGCTAGTAAAACTCTGAATGATGCTCAAATTAACTACACTACTACTGAAAGAGATTTATTAGCTATTGGCAATGCCTTTGATAAATTTAGACCTTATTTGATTGGAAGTAAATGTATAGTGCATACAGATCATTCTTCTATCAAATACTTGATGCAAAAGAAGGATGCAAAACCAAGATTAATTAGATGGATACTTCTTTTGCAAGAGTTTGATTTTATCGTAGTTGATAGAAAGAGAAATGATAATCAAATAGTACTTCTATTGCAAGAGTTTGATTTTACTGTAATTGATAGAAAGGGAAATGATAATCAAATAAATGATCATTTTTCAAGATTGAAAAAATAAATATTAACTAATTTTGTAAATGAAATTTTAAAAAAATTTCCTAATGAACAATTATATAGTATTGATGAAATAAATACACTGTGGTATGTTGATATAGTAAATTATATTGTAAGTGATATTCTACCACAGGATATAAAGGATCAACAAATAAACGATATAATAAATTATATTGTAAGTGATAATCTACTACCAGATATTAAGAATCAACAATTAATAAAAAATTATATATGATTCAAAATTCTATTTTTGGGATGACCCATATTTATATAAACAATGTAAAGATCTAATTATTAGAAGGTGTGCGCCTTACGAAGAAACTGAAGAAATAATTTGAAGATGCCATGATTCTAAATTTGGAGGACATTTTGGAACAAATAGAACTTCTTATAAAATTTTGCAAGTTGAAATTTATTGGCCTACTCTTTTTAGAGATGTTAATTAATATATTAAAACATGCGATCGATGTCAGCGAGCAGGAAATATTTCTAGAAGAAATGAAATTCCTTTAAATTACACATTGGAAGTTGAAATTTTTGATGTGTGGGGACTACATTTCATGGGACCATTTATGCATTCATTTAGAAACTTTTGACTATATGTCCAAGCGGATTGAAGTTGTTGCTGTACCTAAATGTGATGCTCATAGTGTTTCTAAATTTTTAAATAGAAATATTTTTATAAGATATGGAATGTCGAGAGTAGTTATTACAGATGAAGGATTCATTTTAGAAATAAGAAAATTGAGAAATTGATAAAAAAATGATATTATACTTAGATTCTCTACTGCTTATCATCCTCAGACCAGCGGTCCAGCAGAAATATCAAATCGTGAAATAAAATGAATTTTAGAAAAAGCTGTAAATCCTTATGAATTGGATTGATCTACTATATTAGATTCTGCATTATGGGTATACAAAACTGCTTATAAGACTCCTATAGGAATGTCATCATATAGACTTTTTTTTGGAAAACATGCCACTAACAAGTTGAATTGAAGCATAAAGCATTTTAGGCTATTAAGAAATTTAATTTTAATCTAAAAGATGCCAGTGAGAAAAGATTATTTGCAACTCAATGAACTTGAGGAGATTATAAATGAAGCATATGATAATGCAAAAATCTATAAAGAGAAAATGAAATATGGAAAAATTGGAAGATTATTAACAAGAAGTTTGAAACTGGACAATAAGTTCTAGTATATTATACAAGATTGAGATTTTTTCCAAGAAAACTAAAATTCAGATGGTTAGGACCATTTAAAGTGATTAAAGTCTATCATTACGGAGCTGTTGTTATTAAAGATCCTAAATCTGGAAAAATATTTAAAGTTAATGGGCATCATATATATATATATATATGCTTTCAAGGTCCTGAATTCAGGCTTATTTGATTTAGGCTTTTATGGTCCTGAATTCATATGGAGGAGAGGTTCGATGTGGGAAAGGTTGGATAGAATGTTGGGAAATTCTAGATGGTTTCAGACCTTTCCTTTTACTACTGTTAATCAGCTTGCTATGTCTGGCTCTGATCACAAGCCACTTATTTGCTCTACTCAAAATGAAGAATGTCCTAAAAAATCTCCTTTCTGATTTCAAAATATGTGGACTTTGCATCCTCACTTTCTTGGAGATGTTGCTAAGGTTTAGAAGTATGCTGGTGAGGTCAATTCCTAGAACAATCTATGGCATCTTTAGAAGAAGGTGGCAGCTCATCTACAGCATTAGAATTGGAATACTATTGGAAATATCCAANCATTATGGAATGAATTATTCTCCAACACCTACTATGATGGAAGAGAATTCATCTGGGCAATTTGTAGATGTTTAACCTTCATTTGAGACTTTAAATACTATTAACAATAGACCCAACAACCCTAATTCAAACTATTATAACCCATGTTGGAAGAATCATCCAAATTTTAAATAGAATAACAATTCTGCTACAAATCAATAATGTGCAAACGACCCAGTGAACTCATTGGAAAATTCATCCAACCAAGGAAATGTTAATTATATACCTTCTTATCTCCCAGGATTTAATAGTAACACTCGATTTAAGGAAAAGAAGTTGTCTATAGAAGAGCTGATATTAAACATGGGTCAACAATTGCAGAGCAAGGAAATCAATTACAAATTCAAGGAAATCAATTACAAAATCAAGGAACTGCTATTAAGAACAAAGAAAATCAATTACAAATTCAAGGAAATCAATTACAAAATCAAGGAACTGCTATTAAGAATGTTGAAAATCAATTAGGGCATATCACTACTGCGCTTAGTAACCAAACATGAACTTTTCCTAATACTGTGGAACCAAATCCTAAAGATGAAGAGAAAGAACAGATAAACGCGATACAATTATGAAGTGAAAAGTTGGAAATAAGAGTACAGAAAGAAATGGAAACTGTAAAAGAAAAAGTGGAAACTGAAAAAGAAAAGGATCATGAATACTCAGATTTAGAAAATCCACTTACACTAATGAAAATTACTGTGGAGAAACCTCCACCTCCGTTTCTTCAAAGATTGAAGCAACACAAACAGAATAAACAATTTTCCATGTTTTTAGAAATTCTAAAGAAATTAACGGTAAATATTCCCTTTCGTAGAAGCTTTGGAGCAAATGCCCAATTATGTGAAATTTATGAAAGATATTCTGAACAAGAAAAGAAAGTTCACTGATAATTAAACTGTTGCACTTAGCGATGAAGTTACAATTCTGCTAAAAATGCCCAATTATCCAGAAAAAGCTTCTGGAAAAATGAAAAGATCCAGGTAGTTTCACTATACCGTATGCTATTGGTGAAAAATTTTATGAAAGAGCTTTATATGATTTGGGAGCCAGTATTAATCTTATGCCTCTATCAATTTTCAAAAGATTAGGATTAGGAGAAGTCTCACCTACTTCTGTAACTCTTCAATTAGCGAATCGTTCAGTTACCTATCCTAAGGCAGGTATAGAAGATTTGATAACGATGAATTTATAAGGAGAAACTAAAGTTATGGCATGATCAGAAGATTAACCAGAAGAACTTTGAATAATTTATAAGGAGAAACTAAAGTTATGGCATGATCGGAAGATTAACCAGAAGAACTTTGAACAAGGACAAGAAGTTTTGCTTTACAATACATTTATAAGGAGAAACTAAAGTTATGGCATGATTGGAAGATTAACCAGAAGAAATTTGAACCAGGTCAAGAAGTTTTGCTTTTCAATACTAGGTTGAAGTTATTACCTGGGAAATTGAAGTCTCGTTGGTTAGGACCATTTACTATAACTCAAGTTTATACTTACGGAGCTATTGAAATTGAAGATCAAAAGACTGGGAATAGATTTAAAGTAAATGTACATAGATTAAAACCTTATTTTGAGGGTAAAAAACCAAATTTTCAAGAGGTTTTAATGATCAGTCAACCTGAATAAAACCTGAACAGGTTGGGCTGACGACGTTAAACCAAGTGTTTTATGGGAGGCAACCCATAGTTATCTATATTTTTATTGCGATTATAGTAGTTTTATTTGAAATTATTATTAGTTTGTGGTAGTATTGAACTCTACCACTCTTATTTACCCTTGAATCATCATAAAAATTGAATACATAGAAAAAAATTGGAACGCATTTGGACTAGAGCAAAACTGTGTAATTTTTGCCTTGGACACCAACGACGCCATCGACGCCATCGACGCCACCGACGTTGTGTTTTTCCTGAGAGTCCAGGCAAATATATACTAAATTCTCTCCAACGGTACCCTCGACGCTGCCTATGGCGAGGCTGGCGGGAAAACAGTTTTTGGAGTTTGAATAGACAGAAGTTTCTCCATTTAAACTCCCAATTTCGGTTCCTAAGTCCATATTTCCCCAAAACTAAAAATTTACTATATTAAATTCATCCTTATGGCGTCCAATTCCCCTGAAAACCATCAAATGCGAGTGTTCAACCAGAGAGAGTTCATTAGTGCGGAAGCGATGCAAATCTTCAACAAGGTACTAACAAAGAGGAGATTAATCAAGGAACAAGGATTCGTGAATCGAGGACTGAACAATCCTTTGATACAAAGTAAAGAGATGATAGTGTGGCGAAGATGGGAAGTGTTGGGCTAAACTACCGCCTCCGTGGTTGTTCCTGTGGTGAAGGAATTTTATGCTAATTTGCATGGAATCAACCAGGGAGTCATCTATGTGCGAGGTAGATGGATAAATTTTACTCCTGCACGAATTAATGAGTTATATATGATCAAGAACGTTCCTGTCTATCATATTCCAACTTCTTTCCGACATGAAACCAAATGAATGAGATTTACCAATATTTAATGATCAAAACGGAAGACTGTAAAATGAGAGAAAACGGGTATGTTAGTTTTTCTGCGACACTTTTGAATTCCGTTTCGAAATGCTGACACTTCTTCATTTTTGCAAAATTATTACCGATAATGAAGATCGGTAAAGTTTCTAAGGAAAGTGCTATTCTGAATTACTGCATCCAAATGGGACTACAGATCAATATTGGATCTATAATTGTGAAGTCTGTTTTGGGCCTGATCGTTCATGGATCAACTTATGAGCTTGGACACCCTTCAACATTTTTTTTTGCTTTGTAGTCAGTTCCAAGTATCTTAGGAGAATTGGGAAAAGGTACTTATACCTTGGAAGCCTTTGGACCCAACTGAGAAATTCCTAGCCTATGAAGATGAAAATGATATGACTATTATCGTGGATCAATCGTCCCAAAATTCACTGCCTATCCTACCTTTAGTTCCGGACAAGACACTAGTAATCCTGCACAGAATCAAGAAATTGGAGAAGGAGGGACAAAATTTTATGAATGCAATTAATAATATCTCTGATTTTTTTTTATCATCTAGACTGGAGGATGAAAGAACATTTTTTCTCACTCTGGACATATAGATGATAGTTTGATACGGCTGATGAGAAGGATGAATTTGATAGAAGAGGACTCTACTAAAGAATTTCCATACCGACCGTTCTATAACCTCTTTGTTCATGTGCAATCAATGGGTGATCTCAGAGGAGAATCTAGCACTGAATCTGAAAAATAGTACATTTATTTTGCTACCTGTGTGTTTATGTGTGTAATTTGATTTGAACTTTAAGTTTGCTTTGCTTTAGATTTATGCTTTTAGATCTCTGTATAGTTGAGACTGAGCATAGGATGTTTGTTTTCAGCATTTTTAATGTTGTGGCTTGGATTGCGACGCTGAATTGATGTATTGAGATTGAGAAAATACAAAACTTAGTGTGTTGTGTAACATATATTGTAACCCTTGGAATTTATATATAATTGTAATGTATAGCTCTATCTCTTGTTACCTCACTATGGTGATAGGTTGGTAACAGAGTAGAGGAAATAAAATAGTGCCACGCTTTAGATGTGGCATTCAACATTGAAGCAGAAAAATTTACCCGTTCTCGTTCCTTAATTTTCTACGTTCATTTCTTATCAGTGAGAAAGTTGATTACATTATTTAGTGGGCCTTCCATTGTACTGAAGATTTCATAGTGGCAGTTATAAGAGCCTAGGACTTCATAAAAGGTGTTAATACGGGCGGGATTAAATTCAAAAGGAAATCCCCGGACGTGAACGATTCCATCTTCACAATAGAACACGTTGGCATAGAATTCCTTTACAATATTAGCAGCAGCCTTGTTGGTGGTATAACAGAAGTTTTCCCACCTCCGTTCGGCAAAAACTCGTTCAATTTCTCCTCCCGGACTCTCAAAAACTCGAACTTGTATACATTTCTTTCCTTAAAATACTGAAGCAAATCTTGACTGAGCCTTCACATTGATAAAGCAAGACTCGTCACACTCAAGTCGTCTCTTTTGTTGTGGAGCCATGCCAAACTAATCAAAATTACAAAAATTCCAGAATATGCTTTAAATATGCAAATAATGGCTTCCAATAGTGATTCTAAGAGTTCAAAACTAAATTCCATGAATTTCTTCCCAATATCTTCTTCACATTCTCAATTTTTTTAGATTTTCTCAATGTGGAAGGAATTCATGGTGAAAATTAAATATTTTTAGTTTAGAGTGAATCTCATACCGAGAGATGATCAAATTCAATGTCTAAAAGCCTTGAAATTGCCCCAAATCCAAGATCTCTCAAGCCCTAGGTCAAAATTTGCATTTTTAGGAGGAAGGGGACGATGAATAGTGGCGGTTGACTAGTCGAAATTGTGGTTAAAGGTGTTTTCTTGGGATCTCACAGTCGGCGGGGTCTTCAGCGCCGTCAACGCGCTCTATTGAAATATTTCCTTAGTCTCCGGAAAAATCCACCGTCAGTGGCGTCAAGGGCGCCGTCGGCGGGCTCTATTAATTTGGTTCAATTTCTGAATTTTTACAATTTTGATCAATTTCAAGCCTCAACGACATCCGTTCAATCATTATAGACATAATTTTAAGTGATTAAATGATGTACTATCTCTATTGATTTGGTTCAATTTCTGGATTTTTGCGATTTTGATCAATTTCAAGCCTCAACGACATTTCAATCATTATAGACATAATTTTAAGTGATTAAATGATGTACTTATCACAAATAAACTTTCAAAATTTTAAGTGATTAAATGATGTACTTATCACAAATAAACTTTCACAACACAAAACATTACAATTATATATAAATTCCAAGGGTTACAATATACGTTGAGAGATCTTGGATTTGGGACGATTTCAAGGCTTTTAGACATCAAATTTGATCATCTCTCTGTAAGAGCTTCACTCCAAACTAAAGATATTTGATTTTCACCATAAATTTCTTCCACATTGAGAAAATCTAAAAAAGTTGAGAATGTGAAGAAGATATTGGGAAGAAATTCATGGAATTTAGTTTTGAACTCTTAAAATCACTCCTGGAAGCCATTATTTGCATATTTAAAGTATATTTTGGAATTTTTATAATTTTGATTAGATTGACATGGCTCCACGACAAAAGAGACGTCTTGAGTGTGACGAGTCTTGCTTTGTCAATGTGAAGGCTCAGTCAAGATTTGCTTCAGTATTTCAAGGAAAGAAATGTATACAAGGTCGATTTTTTGAGAGTCCGGGAGGAGAAATTGAACGAGTTATCACCGAACGGAGGTGGGAAAACTTATGTTATACCACCAACAAGGTTGCTGCTAATATTGTAAAAAAATTCTATGCCAACGTGTTCTATTGTGAAGATGGAATTGTTCACGTGCGGGGATTTCCTTTTGAATTTAATTCCGCCCGCATTAACACCTTTTATGAAGTCCTAGACTCTTATAACTACCACCATGAAACCTTCAGTACAATGGAAGTCCCACTGAATGATGTAATCAACTTTCTCACTGATGGGAAAGGAACGTAGAAAATTAAGCAACAAGAACGGGTAAATTTTTCTGCCTCCATGTTGAATGCCACATCTAAAGCATGGCACTATTTTATTTCCTCTACTCTATTACGGACTTATCACCATAGTGATGTAACAAGAGATAAAGCTATTCTAAATTTTTGTATTCAAAATAATAGAACTATAAATGTGGGGAGACTCATTTTTAAGAATATATCGACCACGACAAGGAGTGAAATAAGTGGAGGTTTAGGACATCATGGCCTCATTTATGCACTTTGCCAACTTTTTTGAGTGGAAGTTGGAAAGGATGAGGAATGGGTTTACCCTATGAAACCCATTAGTAAATCTAATTTGAAAACTTATGAATCCCATGAGAAGTGGAGAATTGGGAGTAGGAGTCAAGAACCTTCTACTAGTAGAGATGTCCCCTCCACTAGTTATGACCTTCCTTCTTCTAGCTCCCCTACCCTGACTTTTTTAATGAATGAGTTGACCTTGCAGCAAAAAAGTATAGAGTTAATAAGTGAAAGGATTGGAGGTTTAGAACGTTCACGATTATGATAGTGAGTACCTTTAGAGGCATTCAGATTTTGAGATAGCTTACGACGAAGCTCAAGCCTGACACTACAGAGGTGAGCCTGATGTTACTTTCCCTGAGTGCCCCTGATATACTCAGTATTGGCCCAATCCACCTGCTAACCAAGGAGGCAAAGACATAGCTTGGGATTTTGATATCTGAATGTAATTGATGTACTTGTATTTTTACTTTTATTTTTATAATTTTTTGTAATAGAAATAGATGTTTGTGTGTGTTTGTACTTTCATTTTTATTGTTATGTTGTAATTGGATGATTTTTAATTATTGTTTTAAATGTTTAGAGTAGTAATGAAAATTTGCATGTGTAGTATAATGGATGTTGATTAGTACTTTATGAATTGTAATGTGTGTGATTTTCATTTTTGCATTTTAATTGTAATTGTTTTGTTAGTGTTGTGGATGTGTTAGTAAAATGTTGTGTTTAATTAATGTTTAGTTTTGTACTTATTTCAAAATTTCATTACCCAGCAAATTCTCAAATGATTTATTTGTATAGAAACCTCTTAATATTACAGACCAGGTGAAGTAAAAATTTTGAGAAGGATTGAAAAAATTTCAGAATGATGAAAATGCCTAAAAACTAAGGTATGATTTATATTTAGAATTTTTCTTTCCACCTGTATCATTTCATATTGAAAAATTTAATTTTGGGGGAGGGAAGAAAAAGATTAACTATTAGGTGTTCTCAATTTAAATATTTTCAAAATTTATTAATATGATTTTATGTAGTGAATTCAATTCAGGTAACTAAATTTTGTAGTTATTTAAATATTATGTTAGATTTAAAGGAATATTTTTGTAATGAAAATTAATTTTATAGATTAAGATATTTAGTATAAGAGAATAAGACTATAGTTAACTATTTAAAGTAAAGGAAACTATATTTTGAAGTATTAAGAATCTGGAAATTTATTTGAGCAGAAAGATTGGGGCTCAATGATGTAAAGCTATAAAATATTTATAAGGTAAAGGAATGCTTAAAGTTTCAAATTTAGGGAAAGAAAGGTGATGTTTAAAATCATTAAAGGCTATCTAGATATAGTAACCCTCACTTGAAAAAGGAAAAAGAAAGGATTGACAACAATCCCTGAAAAGAAAAGAAAAATAAATAGGATTGAATGCAATCCAAATGAAAAAGAGAAAAGAAAAAAAATATATGAAAGTGAGGAGAAGCTTGAAGAGATGCCTAATCAAAAAGTGGCTTCACTGGACCTACCTAAATACATTCCTGAACTTATATTTATAGATTAGATCTTTTACTATTAGTGTTCTCATGAAGTTCCTATCATTTGAATATTCTAAGTGACTTGATATTAAAACATATAGTAATTCTTGAAATGAATAGAAAACTAGAACTCTTAAACAAGCTTAATTCAATTACTTGAAATTTTTCTGAAAATCTCACTATGGTATTTATTTAAATCAAACTTATAGTATTTCTGAATTAAAACTTTGCTACATTAGATCATAACTTTTATATAGTACTAAAATTACTTGAGGACAAGTAATAGTTAAGTTTGGGGAATTTAGATCAAAGGAAAATATGTTGAGATTTTCATACCTATTTTACACTATTTTTGATGATATTGCACTTTAAAGAAAGGTTTTTTTGATGTTTTATTGCAGGAATGATGAAATAGGGTCATTGGAGCAAAAAGATGCAAAAAGGAGTGAATTTGGATCGAAAAGGACCAAAATGTTAAGATTTGAACTAGGGCGCTGACGGCGAGCCCAACAATGCCAACGGCGAGAATTTCCCAAGACTCCAGATTAAATGATTTATAAGGTCCGCCGAAGGTGCCCTCGAGGCTGCCGACGGCAAGATCGGCGGTTATGTTTAAAAATGCATTGGATGAGGATGAATTTTGGAGGGATGCTTAAGCAAATATTGAGAAAACTCGTCCACAACTTTAAAAGAAAATTTTGGCAAAAATTTAGAGGAGTACTGGAGGTTAGAAAGGTTCCATTCATGTTTAGATAGTTTGCTAAAGTGTCTAATTGTAAGAGTGGAAGGAAAGTGAAAAATTTCTTCCTCCTTGTCGCTTCGAATAGGAATTATGTGTGCTGTAAAGAAAGGAAGAGTATCAGAGGAACTTTGAGGAGTTTGCTTGGGGAGGAATTAGAGATAAGTTTTATTTACTTGTTGTAGTTTGTATGACTTAGCTTTTATATATAAATTCTGAGTTTTGTTGTGTCTTCCCTATGAGTTTTGAGTAGTTTTCTTTATTTTTCTCCTTGTCTTGAGCTTTGTGAAATGGTGATTTGAATTGGTTGAGCAATGAAAAGGTTAAAGAAGTTGTGATGATTTTTACACTTTGATCTTAATTTTCTTTCAATCTGGCAAATTGATTTGTTACAATATGTTGAGTTTTACAAATAAAGTGAAGATTACATCCAAGATTCAGGGAGGTCAAAGCCGTTGGAAGTTGGGTGCAAATAAATAGGGAGATTAAATTATCGGGCGTAGAATTGGAGATTTTAGAGTGACAGACTAAAATACTCAATTTGGTCCTATAGTTTGGGTGTTTATGTGTAGATGTTAGCCCTCAGGTGAGAGGAACGTGGGAGCTCTGAAGTGAGAGCTGGTATCCTCCCAGCCTAGCCGCAGAATCAGTAACCAACCATAGGATTAGTCAATAATCTTTATGCCTGGACTAAAGGGTAAAGAATAGGTATGCTCTTATTTGGCACAACACAATTTGAACTGATTCATTTTATCCATTCACTATAATTTCTTGGTAAGGAGAAGGATGCTTTCTTATAGATTGAATATCACATTAAAACCTTTATTAGTATAATTAGTTATTTAAAAGTTATCAAAATTACATATTTATTTCAAATGCCTATTAGTGACAGATAAGCAATTTGAATTTCATTATTGTAATTAAAGTATTGCTTTTCTAAAATCTTAGTTCGTAATTCTAATATTACTCCCTGTGGGATTAATATCTAGGACTCCATTAGAGCCCTATATTACTTGAGCGATATGTATACTTGCGTTGACAATATCTAGGACTCTCCATTAGAGCCCTATATTACTTGAGCAATACGTATACTTGCGTTGATAAGTGTGACTTTAACATTATTGAATATTTTATATACATCTTTATCGAATCTATAACCGTTGTCAAGTTTTTGGTGCCGTTGCTGAGGAATTAAATATTCTAGCAGCAGTAGTAAATACTTGTATTTTTAAGCATATATAAAGTCGTCGGTCAAGTTTTTGGTGTCGTTGTCGGGGAGTAAACAAGAATCATAATTAGAGTAACGGACAAACTAGAACAATTAGAAAATTTTTACCTGAATTGTAACTTATTTTTATATTTAATTAACTGTTCTTCTATGTATTGATTTAAAATTGTATGCGTAAATTTGGACCTGAAAATCTTATACCCTACGATTCGGAATTAGAACACATTGTTAGAAGAATTAGAAGACTGAGCAGAGAACCTAGAAATTTTGGTACAATCGAAAACAACATGAACAATCAAGGAATATAAAATGAAGACCAACCTAGACCTTTACAAGATTATGCAAATCCTACAACAGATCAAATTCACTTATCTAGCCAAAATCCTGATGTAGCTGCTAATTCATTTGAGCTTAAACCTACTATTATTCAAATGGTACAAAGCAATCAATTCAGAGGTACACCTAATGAAGATCCCAATTTACACATCGCTAGTTTTTTATAACTTTGTGCTACCTTTAAATATGACAGACTTTTGAACGATGTTGTTAGACTTAGACTTTTCCTTTTTCACTTATGGACAAGGCTAAGATGTGGTTAAATTTGTTAACACCTGAATCTATTAGAACTTGGGGAGAACTTTCACAGAAACTTCTATCCAAATATTTCCCTCCATCCAAAAATGCTAGACTTAGAAATGACATAACATTAACTTTCACAGAAATTTCTATCCAAATATTTCCCTCCATCCGAAACTGCTAAACTTAGAAATGACATAACATCACTTTCACAGAAATTTATATCCAAATATTTCCCTCCACCCAAAACTGCTAAACTTAGAAATGACATAACATCGTTCTCAGATTGATGGAGAGTCAATATATGAAGCTTGGGAGAGATTTAAAGATCTTCTTAGGAAGTGCCCTCATTATTCGTTACCAGATTGGTTGATAATTCAAACTTTTTGTAATGCATTAGTGAGATCTCTTAGATCGATTATAGATGTTGCTGCTGGTGGTTCATTAATGTCAAAACCTTTAAAATAGTCTTATTTGTTAATAGAAGAGATGGCTACCAACAATTTCAATGGCCATCTGAAAGGGTAAATCCTAAAAGAGTAGCCAGTATCCAAGATTCAGATGCAATATCTATGTTAGCTTCGCAGATTGCTGCAATATCAAAGAAATTAGATCATTATGTAATGAATTATTCTCCAACACCTACTAGGATTGAAAAGAATTCATCTGGGCAATTTGTGGATGTTCAACCTTCATATGAGACTTTAAATGATATGAACAATAATCCAACAACATTATTCGAACTATTATAACCCAGGTTGGAAGAATCATCCAAATTTTAATTGGAATAACAATTCTACTACAAATCAATAATGGGCAAACAACCCAGTGAACCCATTGGGAAATTCATCCAACCAAGGAAATGCTAATTATAGACTTTCTAATCCGCCAGGATTTAACAGTAACACTCAATTTAAGGAAAATAAGTTGTCTATGGAAGGGTTGATATTAAAATTAAACAGTAACACTCAAATTAAGGAAAAGAAGTTGTCTATGGAAGAGCTGATATTAAACATGTCAAGGAAATCAATTACAAATTCAAGGAAATCAATTACAAAATCAAGGAACTGCTATTAAGAACACTCAAATTAAGGAGAAGAAGTTGTCTATGGAAGAACTGATATTAAACATGGGTCAACAGTTATAGAATCAAGTCAATTATAAATTCAAGGAAATCAATTACAAAATCAAGGAACTGCTATTAAGAATATTGAAACTCAATTAGGGCATATCGCTATTGTACATAGTAACAGAACATTAGGAACTTTTCCTAGTACTGTGGAACCAAATCCTAAAGATCAAGGAAAAGAACAGATAGAAGCGATATAATTACGAAGAGGAAAAGAGTTAGAAACAAGAGTACAGAAAGAAATGAAAACTGAGAAAGAAAAGTGGAAACTGAAAAAAGAAATGGATCATGAGTACCCAGATTTAGAATATCCACTTACACCAATGAAAATTACTGTGAAGAAACCTCCACCACCGTTTCCACAAAGATTGAAGCAACATAAACAGGGTAAACAATTTTCCAAGTTTTTAGGAATTCTAAAGAAATTAACGGTAAATATTCCTTTCTTATAAGCTTTAGAGCAAATGCCCAATTATGTAAAATTTATGAAAGATATTTTGAACAAGAAAAGGAAGTTCACTGATAATAAAATTGTTGTGTTTAGTTAAGAGTGTAGTGCAATTATCAAGAAAAAGCTTCCGAAAAAATTAAAAGATCCAGGTAGTTTCACTATACCGTGTGCTATTGGAGAAAAAATTTATGGAAGAGCATTATTTTATTTGGAAGCCAGCATTAATCTTATGTTCAATTTTCAAAAGATTAGGATTAGGAGAAGTCTCACCTACTTATGTAACTCTTCAGTTAGCAAATCGTTCAATTGCCTATCCTAAGAGAGTAATAGAAGATGTGTTAGTAAAAGTTAATAAGATTATCTTTCTTGTGGATTTAATTATTTTAGATATAGAGGATGATAAAGAAATACCTATCATTTTAGGGAGACCATTTTTAGCTACTGTAAAAGCTATGATAGATGTTCAAAAAGGAGAATTAACTATGAGAGTTAACGATCAAGAAGTGACTTTTAACATTGTGAAATCTATGAAATACCCTGTTGTTGAAAGAGATAATGAATGTTTTCGAATGGAAATTAGTGAACATCTATTGAATGAACATTTTAAAGAAAATTTTGAAGAAAAAGAACAATTTGAAGATAATCATGAAGTTATTTTGGATGAAATAGAAAATAAAGAATTAGATTATGTTCAATAAATATTTTGAGATGCTGGATATTATAGAAAATGTTGATAAGAATCTAGTTTCGTCAATTATAAAACCACCTGAACTTGAGTTGAAAATATTGCCTAGCCACTTGAAGTATGTGTTTCTGGGAGACTCATCTACATTACATGTTATTATATCTTCATAATTAAATGAATTGTAAGAGCAAAGACTATTAGATACATTAAAAAAATATAAGATAGCTTTTGGTTAGACCTTAGCTGACATTAAGGGAATTAGTCCTTCAATCTGTATGCATAGAATTATACTGGATGAACAATATAAACCAAGAGTTGATCTACAAAGGAGATTAAACCCAATGATGAAAGAAGTAGTAAAGAAGAAAATTTTGAAATGGTTAGATACTCGAGTTAAATATCCTATTTCAGATAGTGCTTAGATAAGTCCAATTCATTGCGTCCCTAAGAAAGGAGGAGTGACTGTTGAAACAAAAGAGAATAACAAATTAATACCTAACCAGGCTAAGAAAAAACTTGGTGATTCCAGGATCTGGACTAAATTGCTGGAGGTCAGAACCCATGCAGATAACCCATGCAGAAGATCTATTTATTTGGGAGATTGGAGAACGACAAATCAATTTCTGGTTAGATAAATGGACATAGAATGAGGATAAACTGTCTTCCCAATTATCAAAATCAAGTGAAGGAGTTTTAGTTGGATAATCAATGGAATTGCAACATGCTGACTGCTATATTAACTGAAGAACAGATGTAATGGGTTATGAAGACTTCTATCAATATTGAACATAAAGATAGAATCATTACTAAACAAGCTCCTTCGCAGAAGCTTTCAACCTATATTTTTATGCAATCTTATCAATGGCAGCCAGTCCAATGGGGGAAAACTATATGAGAAAAGTGGTTAACACCCTCTATGTCTTTTTTCTGTTGGAGGCTATGGCAATCCTTGCTTCCTAATGATGACATTCTTAATATGAAAGGACTAAGGGGGCCTTCATGCTGCTACCTATGTCATACTGCTGAAGAAAGTTTAAACCATTTGTTCTTCTCCTGTAATTTTTCTCAAAGAGTTTGGTCTGCACTGCTGAATTAGCTTAATATTGATACTAAAAAAGTCAGTTGGGACAAATTTCTATGCTCTTGGAAGGACTCGCAAGAAGTTAATTTGCTAATCATTCCCTGTATTATGGCATGGTTCATCTGGATGTGTAGAAACCAAGCTAGGTTTGACAATATCAAACCTATGGAAAAGGCTGTATTGTTTAATTGTACTTCCTATATGCAGAAATTAATTAAGTACCAAAAGTTTCCCAATATTTTCCATAATTTGGTGCCTGAGGAGAAAATTATGCAAGTTTACAAGCGAATTTTGATCCTTTGGACCCTTCATCTGAGTGGTTGAAGGTCAATACAAATTGAAGTTTCTCTAAGGAATCTGTTGGTGTTGGGGGTATTGTTAGAAACTCCAAGTGGAAGTGTGTGCTTTACTTTTCCTCTCCATCTTGGGCTTATGATGCACTAGAAGCTGAAATGATAGCCATTTATTGGGCTATATATCTTTCCAATCATTGTAACATCAAAAATATGATTGTATAATCTGACTCCAGTACTTGTATCAGGATACTTCAAAAGATGAAGCTCCCCCATGACATATTATCAGATGGGTAAATAAACTTAACTATTTCTTCAACAATGTTAGAGTGAAGTTTGAACATATCCTTAGAGAGGGCAATAATCCAGCACACATTTTGGTAGCATTAGGGATGAATACAGAAGAGATTTATGTGGGGATTGTACCTTCACCTCAACTAGCTTTTTGTTACATGGTGATAATTTTTTCATTCCCCATCTTCATNTTCCGGAGTGTGACGATTGAGCTTCTCCGATCGGCTGGTGAGATCTTTCCATCATTGCTTTGGTTTGCTTCTTCAATGTTTTTCTCTTTCACCGTGTGTTCCTCAAGTTTTTTGGGTTTCAAGTTTCAATTATTCCACCAATTTCTCGATCGTTTGTTGATGCCATTTTAGATGGGGGCAGTGCTTCATCCACACACTCCTCTAAGTTTTTTCCTCAAATTTTTCATGACACACTTAATTTTGGAGGAGATTATACTTTCATCAAAAAACTGGGGAAAAAAACGGTAGACTTGCTCCTTGTGTTACTGAAGATGAAACTTATGTGCTTGCCTCTTCTGATTGTCTTGCCCTTGTTGGTAAATTTACTTATGGAATTCCTAAGGTTAAGATCATAAGGAGAGAGTTTGATGTGTTAAAATTTAAATGTTGGTGGAAGGTTAGTGTCATTGATGGTAGAAATATTTTGATTCAACTAAAAAATGATGAGGATTACACTCGCCTCTTTACAAAAAGGTTCATGTGGGTGGAAAATAATTTGATGAAATTTCAAAAATGGTCTATTCATTTTGATCCTTAAGCTGAGTTGCCTATTATTCTAGTATGAATTCGATTCTCAGGGCTTAAACTACATGTTTTTAACCCCAAAATAATTTTTTCACTTGTTGTTGCATATGGAAAACCATTAAAAATGGATCATGCTACTTTCACTTTATCAAGACCCTCTGAAGCACGTATATTGGTTGAACGAGATATTACTCATGCTTTATGTAACAAAATTTGGATAGGCTCGCAACATCAAGGTTATTTATAGCCTGTTGAAATTGAAAGGCATTTGCCTTACTGTACTCATTGCTCTATGTTTGGGCATAAAACCACTTCATGCTTTCATATGAATCCACAACTTAAAAATTCCCAAATACCAGGCAATCTAGTAATCATGTTAACAATATAACTAATGATTTGCATGTTGATCCACCTGGTGTTGAAAATAGGAATGTTTTAGTTGAAAATCTTGATACTAATGCTATTTTTGGTATGCAACCTTTGGTTACAAGAGCTATTAATACTTGTATTGAAGCCTTACCTCCACATTTGAAAATTAAAGATGGGCATCAAGGAGTTGAAGCCTTACACTTGTGTAATAACGTTACACCTAAGATTATGTAGATTATTGACAATGTGGAGTTAACTGAAAACTCCAACAATAACTATGCTATTTCTCCTTATAGACACTCTCCTCTTGCAGGACCTGACAAAGAAATGATAAATGAGTAGATTGTTGAAGCAAATACTGATAATAGAGACTCTTCTCTTGCAAGACACACTAATGATAATGAATGCTCTACTCTCTCTAGTACCATGGTTCACTCTCCTATTGTTGGAGCACTTTCTGATATTAATACTGCTCAAGATATTCCACATAAACTTTTGAAAATGAATTGCAAGTAAAAAAGCACTCTAAATAAAAGGCTAAACGTAACATTGAGTTATCTAGAATTAATGCTAGTAACATTATATAGGAAGGTGTTTATCACTCAAATGGAGAACAGTTGGTCAACTCTACTAGATCTTCTAGAAGGGTTGGCTCACGACATCATGAATAACATAATGGTGTGGAATATTAGGGGAGTGGCGGACCCTAACTCCCTTAAAAGGCTTAAAAACTTATGTAAGGCTCACAAATTACTCATTTTTTCTATTTTGGAGCCTATGGTTCATGTCAATAAACACATAATACTAAATAAATTGAAAGGCTATCATTCTTACAGCAAAGTCAACAACAAAATTTGGGTTTTCTGGAAGTCCACTGTCACTCCTTCAATTAATGAAGATTAGGACCAATACATTATAACTCAAATTTGTTTTGATGGTTTCCAGGGGTGGGGCTCTTTTGTTTAATACAGTTCTTCTTTGCATGAGCAAAACTTGCTTTGGTAGAAAATTGAGTCTATGGGAAGCTTCATCAACGAGAATTGGTTTGTTCGTGGAGATTTCAATATTATCATGAAGCCAATGAAAAGAAAATGTGGCTGCAGAGTGGAGCCTACTATTATAAATAGATTTTCTAACTCTGTGTCTAATGCAGGTTTTTATGACTTTGGCTATACAAGTACTCCTTACACTTGGAGGAAGAGTTTTATTTATCAGAGATTAGATCGTTTCTTGGCTAATTCGGCTTTTATAAGTCACTTTTCTATTGTGAAGGTGCAACATTTGAGTCATGTTACCTCTTATCATAATTGCTCACTTTGGTTTTTGCTGTCAAACCGACCTTTTCTAGATTTAAATTTCATAATGTTTGGACTTCTCATGCTACTTTTCTTGATTTGGTGACACAAGCTTGGAACTTTGATGGTGTTGGGACTCCTTGGTTTGTCTTGTGGCAATTGCATAATAAAGTGGCGGCTCAACTGACTAAATGGAATTACCAGGTCTTTGGTAATGTACATAAAAAAAGTGAAGGATGCTCAGAATATGGTTGATTCCCTGGAAGCTCAATATGATGTTACCCCTCATCTGATGGACACTATTGTCTAAGCTCATCTTGATCTATTGGATGCTATTGGTTTAGAGGAAAATTTGCTTAAATAGAAAGCTAATGACTCTTCCTTTGTTGATAGGTATAGAAACACTAAATATTTTCATGCTACTCTCACGCATAGAAGAAACATCAATAGCATATTAAAATTTAAAAAAGCTGATAGGATAACTTTAACTAATATGATAGAGATTGGTGATAGTGTTGTTAGCTTTTTCACTGACCTCTTTCACACTTCTACTCATACTATGCTTTTTGATTCCACTTACTTTGCGAGTGAGTATGACTATGCTAATAATCTTAGTTTTGTTTATCCTCCAGATGAGCAGGAAATTTTGAATGCTTTCAAATCTATTTGCCCCAACAAAGCACCTGGTCCAGATGGGTTTTCTTCTGCTTTCTACATACATGCTTGGGAGGTTATAAAGAAAGATGTTATTCTTGTTATCCAAAGTTTTTTCTTTGGGAACAATCCTGGTAAATTTTTCACCTCGACACTGATTGTTCTTATTCCAAAAGGCAATGATAAGATCAATTGGAATAATTTTCATCCTCTATCTCTCACCACTATGATATCTAAAGTTGTGAGTAAGATTATTGTTAGCAGATTGTAGCCTCATCTTACTCACATTATTTTTGAACAACAGTCAGCTTTCATAAAGGGCAGGGATATCATTGACAACATTCTTTTAGCGCAAGAAATGATTGAGGAGTTGGACAAAAAGTGCAGGGGGGGATATGGTCCTTAAATTCGACATAGAGAAAGCTTTTGATACTATTAGCGGGGACTTTATTCTCAATATTCTGCAAGCTAAAGGCTTTAAACAGGGTTTCTGCTCTCTCATACAGAGATAGTTGTCCAATAATAGCTATAGTGTGATGGTTAACGGTGAAGCTCGTGGTTTTTTTTGCTGTCAATAGGGACATCATACAGGGAGACCCTCTTTCTCCCACTATTTTCATTATCTCTTTTGATTACCTATCCAGGCTTATTAATAAGTTGCAACAAGAGTGTCCTTATCTTCAATTCTCCCATAAGTCTAAAATTATTGTGAGCCACCTTGCTTATGCTGATGATGCTATTTTATTTTTAAATGCTAGCAAAAGTGCCATCAAAGCTACCATGTCCTTGCTTAAATATTTTCAAAATACATCTGGGATGATGTTCAATTTGGCTAAGTGCTCTATGTATTTTGGCAAAGGTGCTCCACCCGACACCCTTGCTTGGGCTCTTATATTCACTGGATGCAAAATCTCTAAGCTCCCTATCAAGTATCTTGGTGTCAACATTCTCAGAGGTAGAACGAAGCAAACTCAGATGGATGAGGTGATAGACAAGGTTAAACTCAGATCAATGATTGGAAAAACAATTTCCTTTCTAATGGGGGTAGGCTCACTTTATTGAAAAGTGTTCCTTGCACACTCCCTCTTTATATGATGCAGGTTCTCAAAACCAAAAAGAGCACTCAAAATATTCTTGAAAATATTTTTAATAATTTCCTTTGGAAGGGAACTAGATCTACTAAAAATTGGACTACTTGGCACTATGCTTGTAAACCTCTATTTGCTAGTGGTTTAGAACTTTGTAGCATACTATTGACATTAATATGTTTAAAGTCTGGTTCAAATTTTGGCAGGGAGAGTCTCTATGGGCTAAATTTATCCAACATAAATATTGTAAAACTTCACACCCTTCCACTATTAATTGGAAAGTGAGGGATTCTAGACTTTGGAAAGCCATCATTGCTGCACGTGATTAGCTTCACATTTCATGTTTTGGGATATTGGTGATGGTAGTTTTTTTCTTTCTAGAATGATGATTGGGGTCGCTCTACTTTTTCTAATTTGCCTACTCAAGATTATGATGTTAATTCATTGGTGATTGGAATCTTGATATGTTGAATGCCTTAGTTGGTGAAATTACTCCTATTATAACAAGAATTTTTGTTAAATCTCAAGATAAGGCTCTTTCTTTTTGGAACAATCATGCTAACTCATCTGTTACAAAATGGCTTTACTCAAACCTACACTCTCTTACTCCATGGAAATGACATGTGTTTATCTAGCATAAACTCATTTATCCATTGATTTCCTACTTCCTCTGGAGACACTTTCATAAATTGCTTCCTCTTGATGGGCTAAAACTTGCCTCTTACTGTTATAATTATTAAAAAGTTGTTGAATCATTAAATCATTATTTTTTGATTGTCTGTTTGCTAAAGATGTCTGGAATCACATTGGGTGCTTTGTTGGTATCCATTGGCCCACTAATCTGAATTTTAAAATAGCTATTGAAATATGGAAGGGATAGAACCCTCTTTCAACAAGCACTTTTGTTTTCCTGTTATAGTATTATGGTTTATTTGGATGGGAAAAAACAATTATAATTATGAAGCTATTGGTCACACCCCCTCTACCATTTACATCTTAGTGGTTGCTTACTTTAAAAAGGCTTGAAAGTCCTTCTTTGGACAGGATGCCTCTCGTACTGTGGCCAAGGGTAGGAAACATATTTTGGTTAAATGGGCACCACCACCTCATGGTTGGTTAAAGGTTAATGTTGATGGTATTTTTTCCAATTCCTATACAGGTATGGGAGGGATTATCAGAGATGTTATTGGCAGGTGTATTGCTTACTTTGTTTCACCCTACATTGCTAACTCCTCTTTTGAGGCTAAAGCCTCTGCGGTGCTTGCTGCTCTTCATACTGTTACCTCCTTAAATTTAAATGGCATTGTAGTGGAAACTGAATCTGACTTCTTACTAAATATTCTTTTAGCTAAGATCAAACCACCTTGGTATATCTTAGATTTGTTGAAAAGAATCATGTACACTATTGAAAGGCATCACCTTAATATTTTATTTTCATTTACTTATAGAGAAGGAAATCAATCTGCGGATTGATTGGTAAAATGGAGGGTACAAAATGCTATTTTTGCTAATATACCTCCCTCATCCTTGCATAAACTAATTAAAAATTATTTGGACTCCCCCTATGTACGTTTTTGAGGTGTTGCCCCCTCATCTGGTTCTCTTTTTGCTATTTATGGGTTTGGCTTGGGTCTTTTTGGATTGCCATTTTTTTGCTTTTCTTGAAGTTGTCTCTCGATTTTTTTCTTGGCCACTTTGGGATGTTAAGCAAGAAGTCTTTTTTATTTTTTCTATGTTGGTTCTAGGAGTTGGGAGCATGGTTTTGGACTTATTTTGGAAGAACAATTTTCTTTCATTTTGGGAAGTCATCTTATAGTTATTCTTTATGTTCTGGCTGTTGGGTCCTTAGTTTTGGGATTAGAATGATAGTTTCTACTAGCATTATTTTTTTGTTTGGACAGTCTTTACGGGCTAAGCATTGCTTTTGTCAGTACTTTTAACTTGATGATTAGCTGTTGTTAAGGGCCCCTTAAAGTCTTGGACTACGCACCATTTTTTTGTCTTGGGATTTTGGTTATAATCTAGCCTACCTTTTTCTGATTTACACTATTATGGAGACTTTTCTGGATATAGATTTGAGTTTGGAATGTCTGTCTATAACAGCACTTTCCCTCCACTTTGTTGGTTGGATTTTTTGGTGCACGGGCAGGATTGTGATACTGGCAGGGTTTTGAATTTGTTGTTCATTTTAATGGATGGTTTAGTGGTATCTTTCTCTTATAAGGGGTTTTATGGCCTCATTTTGGTTGGCAACATAGTGAAAAGTTTGTTCCATAATGCTTGCTTTAAACATTGCTATACTAAGTTGGGATTTGAGGATTTGATCACTGATTTCCTTTACTTGGTAGTATTGTGGTGGTTGTATGCACTAAATCACTTTTCATATAGATACGAAGTCCTTGATGTTAATTTTCTGAACCTCTTTTAAGATTGGAGGCTCACGGTTCATGCTACTTATGTTTGGTTTAATGGAAGTCAGATTGATACTATTTTTTGCTTCATTAGCAGCTCGTTTTTTGTTGTGAAAGGAAGCTTCGGGCTTTATTTTCTCTAGACCGTGAGCTTTTATTATTATTTGGAGACTTAAGGCTTCATTTTGGTTAGCATTATAGTGAATTGCATTAGTTGTTATCCTTGGGACACAAAGCTGGGTTTGGTGGCTTTGACATACTATTACATTAAGTGGCTTGCGGTAAAATTTTGGTGGTGGTATGTTGAGCATCTACGGATCAAGATCAATGTTATCCTTTTCTTGAATTTTAGTTGTAGCTTTTCTGCATTACAAATTGGTGATTATATCATTGGGGCCCTTGATGTTGTATTTCTGAAATTATCACATGAATGAAGGAAATATGCTTCTGCCATTCCTCAGGTTACAAATGTTTCCAACAGACTCTATTGTTTGGACTGTTTGGACTGCTATCCTAATGCTTTACATCATTGTTATTTTTAACACTCCTAACAGTACTATTTTTTGGTGTTAAGCTACCACTACCTTACACTATTGTTGCTTCTCTCAGCTTGTTTGCTCATGGATTGGGAGACAGTCTTGCTTCAGAAAGTTTTGGCCTTACAATTCACACGACATTTTTATTTGTATTTTGTGTACATGTCTACTTTCAGTATACTGAGATGGATTGGTATGTTATCTGTTGCGATACATGTATTTCTGGAGGTAATATCTTTTTTGTACTTTTTTACTTTTTTTGGTGTGGAGTTGTAATGCGGAGAGAGGAACCCTCAGGCTTTATTTGTATTTTCTCTCTTTTTTGAAGTGCTCCTCCTTCCCTCCCCAATTATGTACCTTTTTTCCTTTGATTAAAGCGTAAGGAGCCACGAGCTGCTCTGTTAATCAAAAACAAAAAATTTAATTTTAAACATTAATATTTAAAAAAAAAGTAAAAATATATAAAAAAATTAAATAAAAAGAAAAATATATATTACTATTTTGTTTAATAATGTATTTATATCTTAGGAAAAAATAGTATTTTTGAGTCCTACATAATTTTATCTATCTGAAATTAAGATAAATATTGTTATTGGAAGAAAATTTGGAATCAAATTGAACAAAAAAATAAAAGATGTGAATTTGGCTTTTGTAGCTGATAGCGCCAGAATGGGCACCGACGGCGCCCGCCTAATGGACCATGGCGCCGACAGCGCCATCAAGAGCGTCAATGGCATCCCGAGCAGTTCTACACATGCATAGTGAATTCGGCGGACTTTGGCGGGATTTCGCTCCTCAATAACCGCAGAGAAGTGTTTTTAAAGTCTTAAGAACTGCATTGGACGTCCAGAAACTTCCTAATTCTAAATTCCATGGCTTCTAATTCTAGAAATACTTAAAGGTATGGAGTTTTTAATAGACGAAAGTTTATCAGTTTTTGACGCACAAAGATTATATGACAAATTCATCACGAAGAAGAGACTTATCAAGGAGAGAGGTTTTATCAAACATGGATTGATTAATCCAAGTTCACATAATGAGAAAATCATTATGCAAAGACAATGAAAAGTTTTGTGCTACACTACCGCTGCAGTTTTAGTAGCAGTTGTAAAGGAACTCTATGCTAACTTACATGGAATTACCCAATGAGACGTCTTCGTTTGAGGTAAGGCTATAACATTTACTCCGGCTCGAATTAATGATTTGTATATGATAGAAACTGTTCCAATCTATCATTATAAAAATTTTATCCCAATGAGAGATATGATTAAAGAAGTATATAATTTTCTGATGGATGAAAATGATAATTGGAAAATTAGAGATGAGGGATACATTAGTTTCTCTGCTTCATTGCTTAATCTAATATCAAAACAATTACATTTCTTCATGTATGCAAAATGACTCCCTACCATGAAGATTATTAGAGTTACAAGAGAAAGTGTCATTCTAAACTATTGCATTCAAATGGAAAAACCCATTGATGTGGGGTCAATTATTTTCAAATCTGTTATGGGTATTATCATGAATGGGTCAATATATGGATAAGGGCATCCTTCTACAATTTTCCTACTGTGCAGTCAATCTCAAGCTCCATATGAAAGTTGGGAGAAAGTGTTACTACTTTGGGAGCCCATGATTCTTATTGATGGTAATTATTTAGGGAACGGAAATGAAGCATTAGATGTTATTTTGGATCATTCATCACACGCTTTAACACCACTGATGCCACCAATAGTTGGAAGTTCAATTAATTTGGAGAAGAAAATGAAGAAAGTAGAAAGAGAACTTCAGAGTATTATGAATGCAATAGGAAATCTTAACTACCTTTTTGATCACCTAGATTGGAGAATGAAGGAGAACTGTGATCATACTGGGACAATTGAAGCAGAATTGGTGCAGATGTTCAAGAAAAATGGATAGATTGATGAAAATTCAACCGAACAATTCCCGTACTGACCATTATACAATTTGTATGTCCATTTCCATTCTATAGGAGATTTTAGAGGGGAATTAAGTACTGAAGATGAGGCAGAATAATTAAAGAAGTTGGACTCTCTATTAGTCTAAAATACTTATGTTTTTAATGTAATTGTGTGGATTTGATTTACTTTACTTTGCTTTAGAACTCTATTTTTGTGTATAATTTTGTGTCAACGTTCTAATGTTGTGGCTTGATTTTGTCGCTGAATTATAATTTAGTTTGCTTCAAGAACGTGGAAGTGTGATTAGAAAAATGTATTTTTAAAAAGTGTATTTTCATATATAAAAGTTCGTTTGGTGTTGTTTGTGAAAATTCTTGTTTGTGAAATTACTTTTAGATGAAAAATAAGTTCAAAAAGACTAAATGGAATTTGGAGTAAATTGAAAGAAAATTGAAATTTAAAAAAAAATCAAAATATGAATTTCTGGCCACTGGCGCCAACGGTGCCGGCATGGGCACCGACAGCGCCCTCGATCCCAACCGACCCAAACACACTTAAAATTCACGATTTGCACAATAAAATGCCATTTTTACCCTTTGAGTCACCTTCAACCTCCAGTTTTTGCATCTTGGGTTTGCTATTGCTTGGATTTGAATCGATTTGAAGGAAAACAAAGTTTGGATTTCATCTTCTCTAGGTAAGAGCTACACTTTAAACTCAAAATTTTTTATTTCCACCAAGGATTTATCTTACATTGCGAGATCCAAAATTTTGAGATTTTTTTGGAAGATTTTGAGAAAATCCTTTGGTGAGAAACTCTTACCTAGTAGATTTAAATTTAAAACGTTGCACATTGTGATTTTGAGAAATTTTCCAAATTTATTTAGATTTTATCAAATTTTTGTAGATTTACCATGGCACCTAGAATGAGCAAAGGAAAGAGAAAGGTAGATTTTGATGATCAAAAGTTTGTCAACCACAAGGCAAACATTTGCTTCAATAGTCTACGTGCAACTAAAAAGTTATTCCGGATCGAGGATAAATCTGGGAGGAGAAGTCGAGAGATTAATCAATGCTCAGAAGTGCGAGAATTTTTGCTACTTTACCGCCGAGGTGATTATTGGTATAGTGGTGGTGTTCTATCCCAATTTTAAGGAGACTCTTGAATACTATGTGTTTGTTCGTGGGAAAATGGTGGAGTTTACACCAAGGAAGATTAATAAATTTTATCAGTTATAAGATGTGTATAGCTACCAGTACAAATCATTTTATGCTACAAATGAGGCCTTGGATGAAGTTATTTCTTTTCTTACTGATGGAAGAGGAACCTGGAAGGTGAAGGATGGTGTTAAGATAAACTTTCCTCTTTCTATGTTAAATGTAGTATCTAAGGCCTGACACACTTTATTTCTGGATGAATGATACCAACAAATCATCATAGTGAGGTTACAAAGGACAGAGTCATCTTGAACTTCTATATCCAACAGTTTAAAAGGATAGATGTAGGCTCTATTATTTATAGGAGCACTCGATCTATTGCTTTTGGAGAGACTATTGGAGGTTGAGCACACTCTGCCCTGATCTCCACACTATGTGAATAGGCAGGAGTTTATTATAGAGCAGATGAGGAGACGATTAAACCTCTAAAACCTATTGGGCCTGCCAATATAAAGACTTATGAATCTCATGTTGGATGGATATCTGGAAGTAGGACCAGGGATATTCCTTCTACTTCAAGTACTTCTAACAACCCTACTATTTATGAACTTATGAAGCAGATGATGATCCAATAGGGAGATATTTTAAGATTGGATAATATAATGGAAAATATGGAGGCCAGACATGCTCACATTGATGATTTGGTAAGACAGAAGTTTGAATATGATGCTGCTTATGATGGTGCAATGGTCAGATACATGAGGGGTGATCACTCAGTTCAATTTCCTATTCACCCTGTTTTTACTCCATATTGGCAGCAAAATTTGGATGTAGAAGAAGAAGAAGAAGAAGAAGAAGAAGAAGAAGACGATGATTGGTGATGCTTTAGTTAGATTTTTATTTAGTTTATGTTTGGTTGTATTTTATTGTTGAGACTGTTTGTTTTTAGATGTTTAACATTTTATTTTAAATGTTATGTTGAATTGTGAACTGCAAATTTGTGAGACTGTTTTTACATTGGGAACTATTTGAGTACTGTTATTAGTTTTTAGTGCTTTGTATGATGTATTTGTAGTTAACTCTTTCTCAACAAATGTTTATAGATATTATGTGTTATTTAATGTTTTAAGTTATGTAGCTTTTCATATTAACACCTGCAATATTTCAGAGTTAAGTTTCAAATTCGAACCTTCAACAGATATGTCTTTTCTTTAATATTCAGTTTTTCATGCAAGATCTTTTAAAAATTTAAGTTTGGGGGGAAAAGAAAAATTCCTTTTGAGAAAAAAGAAACTTAATTTTGTTTGTCCTCAATTAGCTATATTTTTAAAATATTTTAAAATTTAACATAAGATAACTATATTTATATTTCTAAATACATAGTAAACTTAAGTAAAAATTTTTAAATAAAAACAGTCAATTTTAGAGATTAAGATATTTGGTATGAAAGAGTAAGACTATGTTTTTTCTATTTTAAGTAAAGGAATTTGTATTTTTGAAATATAAAAAATCTTAGAGATTCATGTAAGAAGAAACAATTAAAACTTTATGAAAAATCTTTAAAGCTAATATAAATTTATAGAGTGAAGGAATGTGAAAAGGTTTTAACTTTAAGAAGGGGAAAATGAAGTACAAAATCATTAAAGGCTATCCATATATAGTAATCCTCACATAAAAAAAATACAAGAAAAGAAGAGAAAAATGATTGAAAAATTATCTTGAAAAAGAAAAGAAAAAGAAAAGAAAAAAAAAGAGTGAAAAGAAAAAATGTCAGATGAAGCTTGAGGTGATGCCTAATTAGAAATTGACTTCACTTAAATCAACTTAAAGAAGAAGGCCTGACTACATTTTCTAAAATTATATTTAAGTATTAGCATATTTACTAGTAAAGTTTCATGAAGTTCTTTTTCATATGAATATTCTAAGTGGCTTTAATATGAATAATTTGTAATTTTCCTTGAAAAGAATAGAGAGTCAAAAATCTTAGACTTGAGTGCTAGATATTCTTAGTATTAACTGAAGTTATTTTAAAATTCTCCTTAGGTTATATAATTGTATTTAGTGGACTAAAATATAGAAATCTAGAAGTTAAAATCTTAGTCATTAATCATATTTTTATATGTAGTAAAGGAGTAACTTGAGGACAAGTAACAATTAAGTTTGGGAGACTTTGATACACCAAAAATATATGCATTACTAGACCCATATTTTATAATCATTTTTGGTGATATTGCACTTTAATGAAAGGTGTTTTTTATGTTTTATTGCAGGTAATTTTTTTTAGGACTTGGAGCAAAAAGGAAGCAAAAATAATAAAATTTGGAGTCAAAATGAAGAATTTAAAAAGTTGTTCAGCACCGATGGCACCAGACTAGGCACGACGGCGCCATTTGACAGAGAGAATGAATTTAATTGAAGGTTCGTTGGCGTCGACGGTGCCAAAATGGGCGTCGACGGAGAACCGACCCTAGGCCCTATTTCTAGAACATTCAATAAATTTGGATGCTTTTTGAAGATTTTTTGATGCACCTATTGGAGAACCGACCCTAGGCTCTATTTAGAGCCAAAATTGATCAGAAAATAAGTCTTCCTTCTCCCCCCTTAATTTTCATTTGCTCCTATTCGCCATCCATCACCCCATTTCGCTCTCTTCTTGCCACTTCACATTATTCCACGCCATTAGTGAGATATTTTCTATATATTCTTGAGTTCGTGTAGTAAGTTTAAGTGTGAATTATTCTCTAAGAAGTGTTGGAGAGGAAGAGAAGTGAGAGATTTCTTCATCCTACATTTTCTAAGATAGGCTACAAGGGATTTGCTTTGAGAAAGAGTTTCAGATAAGTGTTGTTTGTTTCTTATTATTGTATGAACTTTCTTTTATATATAAAATTTGTGTTTTATTGTATCTTTCTCATGAAGTCTGGGCAGTTTCCATTATCTTTCTCCCTACTCTGAGATATGATGAAATGAAAAGATAATCTGGATGTACCAATGTTAAAATTTAAAATAAATTGTGATGATTTTTCAACTCCGCTCTTAATTACTTTTTGATTTGGCCAATTGAATTGTTAAAATAGGTTGTGAAACATATGATCCGGGAAATGGAGTATGAGTTCTACAACAGAGTGAGAATCACATTTAATTTCATGAAAGAGTATTCCGTTCATGGAATTAAGTGCAAATAAATAAGGAAATATACTTTGTTGTGTGTAGAATTGGAAATTTTTAGGGTGACAGACTAAAAATCCCCAATTTGATCTTAGTGTTCAATAACTAAAGCAAGAGTTAGCTTTCATGGGAAGGAAAGTGGGGGCTCTGGAGTGGGAGCCAGTATCCTCATAGACTAGCCACAAATTTAGGGATTAAACATGAGATTAGCCAATGATTTTCAATAACACTGAATCAGGGTACATAATTAAAATTGCTCCTATTTTCCACAATACATATTTAAATCATTTATCTCATCTCATTTCACCAAAAACTCATTGTAGTGAGAAATTTGTATTTTCATATTAGAAAACTTCATCACATAAACATAGTTTAGTAGTTATTAATTTTAAACCCTGCTTTTAAATTTTGCTAGTAGTTAATAATTTAGTTTTGATAGAATCTTAAACATTTGAAATTAGTGACAGTAATTTCATTTTACTTTTGTGAATTTCATAGTTAATTTATCATTTCAAATTTAAACCTTCATCGTGGGATCGATATTCGGGCCTTAAAAAGAAAATCTTATATTACTTGATAATGATATATATACTTGCATAGAATACTAACATTAAGTATTGAATGTTATTATTCATAAAATACCAAATCCAATTTTTGGCACCATTGTAAAGCGGAGTAAACTTTATAGATTTTACACAAATATATTTTTGTGTGGTCATCAACCTATAAGAGTTTTGTCTATCCTTGTGGGATCGATACTTAAGACTCTATTAGAGTCATATATTACTTTAAATGATACATATGCTTGCATAGTACCCCTAGTGTTGGAACCATTTTATTAACTTTATATATTATTTATTTAATCTTGCACATTATCGGCTTAATATAAATTGGGTCAAGCTTTTGGCCATATTTTTTGGACTACAAAAATTTCTTAATTGTCGGTTGGGTCAGTGGTCATTAGGATCTAACCATCTTTTCTATGATTCTACGACGAGCATGTTGAACTTTTCCTGAGGTTCAGCTCATGAGACTTGTATGGAGAAGATGATTTCCGACTATCTCTGCACCTTGGTCTGCATTGGTTTGTACCTCTCCTCCATCAAGACGGATCTGACATTGTCTTGGTACAACCAGCCATTTTGTTTCCCATGTAAGCGGATCACCCTTCCTTCATTGCTTGCTGTTGGTTCTCCCTGAGGGTGGTTTGTTGCTCCATACTGGGCTGGCTCCTCTCCTAGGACTCCCAAGGCAGCCACGACTTCGACTATCTCTATAAACTGCCTTGACATCAAGTTGGTGATATGAGTTATCAAATCTTGCAAGCCTTATTGGATGAATTCTTCCATGAACTCCCTAATGCATGCTGCTTCAACCACCTTTTTTCTAACTGTATTCTCTCTGTTGTTGTTGTTGAGTTCATTTTCTTATTAATGGCATGTTCCCACACTTCAAAAATGTCCAAGAAAGACACCAAAAGTATAGAACGTTCAGCTAGTAAGTGGTCATAGAGAGAGAGAGAGAGGGCGCAATAGTGAACGATAAAATAGTCTAGCCTTTATTCATTATATGGACCTCCTATTTAGAGGAGTATTTCATATTTATTTTAAAATTACAAGTCAGCCACCTCATTATTAGATTTCAAATACATTAGGTAATCACAAGAGTAGTAAGGCTACCAAATACATTCCGTGGATGAGAAGTCTGTCGACTGCTCGCTACACCTTGACTCTATGGTTCATGGCCTGGGGCTATGTAACTCATTGATCTGTTTTGGAGTTGATCACCATTCTATAGGAAATTCTTTAACACATCCTTCAAATGCCCTACCCCAACACCTTATCGGTCAGCATCCACTCATTTNATATATATATATATATATATATATATATATATATATATATATATATATATATATATATATATATATATATATATATATATATATATATATATATATGTATGTATTATTTATAAATATTCTCTGCCGGGTGCCAAGAGATAAGATGACATTTTCTCTGAAGACGAAGAGGAAGCAGGGAAGTTGAGCAAACAGTAACAGAAAGATGAGAAATTCATTAACCCCGCAACTTTTTAGAAATTAAATAAATTTTCCGTAATTAGTGGTTATGTTTAGATAGCTAATGAACAACCTACTTCATGACCAAGAAACAGCCCGAATGATCACGTCCTTCTTTCCTCTGCTATAAATAACACACAACCATCCTCCTGAATTCACATAAAGCGCATACCAAGCAAATAACACTTCTCTCCCTTCCCTTTTCCTCCGCCTCCATGACTCACATAAGCCATTTCTACTACTTCTTCATAGCACTCGCCTTGCTCCAGTGCTCTCTATGCCATGGTGGACGTCATCTTCTTGACACAACAGCTCCAAAATCACCACCTATTCCAACTCTACCACCCATACCAAAACCTTGGGCGCTTCCGCCGCTGCCCACCATACCAACACTTCCAAAGCCTTATTTCCCTCCAATTCCGGAAATACCGAACATTCCACCAATTCCTAAAATTCCTGCAATTCCACCAATTCCAAGCATTCCGAAGGTTATATTGCCTCCATTTCCTTTTTTCCCGGGAATCCCATTAAATCCTTTTCTTTCGCCACCACCTGCAACTGAAAGCCCATGATAACAGAACCTGATTCCAACTATTGATTTTATGATTCTATTTACATAATGGACTGGTGTTGCTTTTTCTTTTTTTGGTTGTTCTGTAATTTGTGCTTGATATGTTGTATTTTGTGTAAGTTTGTAATTTTATGTGTTTGTTAATTTTTAGCTTCATCATGTTAATGTGTTATTTCTACACTTTGTACGCAGATGATTATCTATTTTGATAGATTCATATAATGTATGTTTGAGCGCTATTTCTACGTGAGACTTCACTCTTCTTTAATTGTTTATGTTCTATTCTAAAATATAAATTTTTTAAGTTTACTTCTTCTGTAGTTTTAGTTGTCGAGTTCTACGTGATATTATTTTTTTTTTCTACGTACCAAATATCAATATTAACGTGACTGAAAAATTGGTTTGCTACAATTTACATATTCAATTTCTAATTCAATAAAAATTTAATAATAGTTCATAATGATACCAGAAATTTGAAAGTCATGTCTATTTACATAAAAGCTCTAACTTATGCATGAATATTTTAAGGAAATGACCAACCCATTGATTTTATAATGTTAGTATTCTCTAATATTTCAAATATGAATCTAGGAGATCAATAACGCTAGACATCAATCAGATTTATAGCTCAAATGTGGTTTGGTAAGTTTGAACATCGTGCCAATCTAGTGCTTTTAAATTCAACGACGGAGGAATCTGGTGTATGATGTAAATTCCTGTATAATTCTAGAAAAATACCATATCATAGTCCCCATTTTAAACAATATGAACTTAAGAAAAATATTATTGTTTAGAAAATTTATTCTATGAACATCATTTGAATCCTCTAATCGATCATTACTAGATTTTTATTATTTAATCTCTCCATCCTATTATATTGGCTTGTGAGTATAGACAAACTAATACCCAAACGAAAATTGTTGTATTGTCTACCAGCAACAATGAAAGTCAGCCAATGCCACCTTTGTCAGCTAATTATCAACATCCACCAATGTCGAACTTTTGATGATCAATAACATCCAACTCTTAAAACTTGTCGGCACACATCATCAACACCCACTTTCACATCATAGTGGATGTCCAATAGTAAACGCTATTTGATATTTGTAGTCTAATAATGTCCAATTACATCCAACAATTATACTTCTACTTTTTTTTATTACCATGTGCCTTACCCATTAACCCCCACAACATCACTCCTAATTTTTTTCAGCATCGCCTAACTTAGATTTGACAGTTGTCTGCCCATACTCTATACATTTTAAAAACTTTTTTAATCCATCATACTTCTTACATGTAAAACCTTGTAAGAATTTCATATCTTTAAATTGCTCTCATGAAAAAAAGTTAATTAAAAATATTGAGTTTCCTTAATTTTTATTCAACATAACTCAAGATATTATTGACTTAGAATTTGGTTAATAATCACTTATTATTCCTCAAGTAATCAACCTTACCAATTTAATTATGCCATCTCAATGTCCACCACAATTACCTCCGCTGGTATTAAACGTCAGCTCAAATAATAGAGCACGTTTTCCTTACCCTCGTCATTGTCCTAAGCTAACATGGCTCTGAGGGTGTCATATAAGGTCGCAGTATAAAGTATTAATGGTCTTCCCGGGATAGGGGCTGCCAAAATAGGAGGCGTCGTTAAATATTTCTTAATATCCTCAAAGCCCCGTTGACATTTCTCTTCCCAAATGAATTTGGCGTCCTTTTTAATTAATGTCGAAAAGGGCTCACACTTACCCAACATATTAGATATAAAGCATCTTAGGTAAGCCAATTTACCTTGAAAGGATCGTAACTGCTTCAAGGTTTTGGGAGGCGGCATTTCCAATATAGCTTTAATCTTATCTGGGTCGATTTCGATTCCTTGAGGACGAACAACGAATCCTAGAAATTTCCCGAAGGTAATGACAAAGGCACACTTTAAGGGATTAATCTTAATATTATATTGTTGTAATCGTTAAAAAATGATTCTCAAATCATACAGGTGGTTTGTGCGCTGCGTGTTTTTGATGAACAAATCATCCATGTAGCACTCCACTTGGTTGTGCATTAGATCATCAAAGATCTTTGTTAGGACTTGTTGATAAGTTGCTCTAACGTTCTTCAATCCAAACCGCATCAGTAAGTAGCAAAAGATCTCGATCGGTGTTCTGAAGGTTGTATGTGTTGCGTCTTCTGGATCCATCTTGATCTGATTGTACCCTGACATTCCATCCATGAAAGAGAAAACCTTATGTATCGATGCGATGTCCACCAATAATTCTGGTATCGGGGGTAGGAATTCATCATCTGTCCATTTTTCTCCTTAACTGGAACAGTGTTGGCAAACCATGCTGGTTATTGCTCCTCTTGAAAAAATTTAACATCTATTAATTTCTTCATCTTGGCAATGACTTGTTCTATTTCGAGGTGCATTCTTCGAGGAGCTTGCTTTAATGGGGTCATACTCTTGTCCACTTTAATCCTGTGAAGTGCAACTTCTGAGGATAATCCTGGAATTTCATCGTAGTTCCAAGCGTAGCAACCCTTGAACTCTGATAGTAACTTGATCAAATTTGTAGACTCCTCTTCGCTGAGCTGAGAACTTATGAAGGAGGGTTGGGGCTGCTCCTCAGTCCCGAGGTTAACTTCCTTCAGATTTTTTATTGTTGACTTAATTTCCTTCTCAAATTTTAGCGGAGCGTCACTTATGGGAGAATCCTCAAAGTATTCTTCCACATCAAGGCAATCTTCTTCCAATTCGCTAGTAACAACCATGCAAAATTTTGAATCATCGACTAGTCCTATCGTACCAAATCTAAGACCCTTTCAAATTGAGGATTCTACCTTTAGCATTCCACAATTTCTCAAAGATTATTCTTTGGCTTTTGCTTTGGCACGTACTTCTATTGAATTAAATTTTATCCATAAGGGGAAAAGTAACCTAATGGTAATTCCAGTAGTTCATTAGAATCATACTCTTCCAAATTTAAAGGAGTTTAAGATCTAATAAAAGGAGAAGCGTGGTAAAACATGATCAGTTTCAAGCCAACACCTCAGACTTCCTTGACCTCAAAACTCTCGATCTTTTGAGGGTAGATCAGAGTTCGGGTCATGGTGTGCACGTAGTGGTTGATCTGATCATACATTGACTCATATTCACTTTTCTCCACATCCTCAACAAGATCTTGAACTATTGTTTCTTCTGTTTATCATCATCGTCTCTTCCTGAAAACTTTCTTCCACATTAATGCTGACAGTCAACTTTGTCCATTCAACATTTGTGTTGGTTCTTCCTCGTCCACATCCCTTGCCTCAATCTCGTATGCATGGGCTAAAAGAACCACCACTAATTAATTACAAAAGAGTGGCGGTAGATCTTTGAAGTGGAGTTGACTGATCTTGCTCTTGTGATTGTTTTACATCTTTCATCTTATTTTGGGAAGGATGGTCTTCTTCGGAGGAGAAGAGTAGGCGGCATCTTCATGGATGCCTACTTCATGTACTAAAAACAGTTGCAAATCCCCCTTAATGCAATGTTATTGACCTTCCTTACATTAATTGATGCACTAGTGCAGCGATGCTGAAATCATATTATACTCATGAATCCATGGTCGACCGAGCAAGGCATTGAACAATGTTTATATGTCAATGATATGGAATTTATTGGTTATTACTAGCTCACCCACTTACATGAGAAACGTAATCGATCAAAGAGCTCTTTCTTCCTTCTGGTTAAATCCTCTAAACATCATCTTATCAGTGGTGACCTCCTGAGCATCAATATTTAAGTATGTTAATGTCTATAGACTCATTAAGTTTAGTGACGCTCATATATCTACCAAAACTAGGGAGAGTACAAATCTGTCGAAGCTGACGAAGATCTAGAGTGTTTAGTTGTAGTCGTTAGTACGAAACAACAGATCCTTATCGGTGAAGGTTACTCCAGGCTGTTCCTTTAACAAACGAACTTCATCCAAGGATAGGCTGGCCAATTGAGCAAAGAAAATTTATGGTTTTATTACCAGAGTTTCCCTCATCTCCTTCGAGAGGATCAAAACATCATAGATGCTTAGTTTGGCAGAAAATCTCCTAAGATGAGCTAGTACGTTATAATCCACTTTATAAATACCTCTAATTTTTACTTGATTATGTGTTTATTCCACTGACAGAGGTAGAGGTGATTCTCCTCAAGTGACTATTTGTTTCCCTTTATCCATTGAAGTCGTCCTCGGGGGTAAAAACTTCCCACTTCTTAAATTAATTTTTGTAATCTCTTCTTCTCTTATCTATATAACTGATTCTTCTGACATTGCTTCTGAATCTAAAAAGTCTAAGTTCAATGCAACCAGTGTCCCTTAATACTCGAGGTCAGGCTATTCACTCTCAAAGCAGTCGTAATGATGTTCTCGACATCTTCTTCATTTCTTTTCATATGTTCATCGGGCTTAAGTATGATTGGAGAAACATTTTGGGAATTGAATTTGAGGTTAGATTGGTCATGGTCAATTACGTTATCATTAGAGACAGTTAAAAGTAGTTGAAACCGTAATCATTATTTAAAAGGCTCTGGAGGGGCAAAAAGACAGTCATACACAGTGAGCAATTCAAGGAATTTTTCCCCCCATTCTAAAACAACCAATCTAACGGAGGTAGCCCCTATCCTACCCCTCACGTTATTAGTCTTCATCTCATACACGATCTCATCCTTCTTTTCTCTAGCTGTGGCTACTTCAATGGAGTGATTTCCACCATTGTTCTGGTGAGTTGTAGACTCTGAATGGTGACTTGTGCTGATGAAGTCTTAACCTAGTCAAGAATCTTCATAGATGATGTGCTCCAGACTGTGCTCCAACCACTCTCATCTAAATATGACTCTATCAGGGTGATTGGCTTGATTGAAATCATATTTACAAAACCTCTTACAGGTTCTTTCAAATATTCTTTTGAGATGGCTATATTTCCTTGTTTGAGATTCCTCTTAAGCTAATCCTTAAAATTTAAACATCTCTCTATGGTGTGTCTAAAGGGTCTGCAATATGGAAAATAGTTGGGATTGTCCTTTTTAATAATCTCTTTTGGTTTTCTCGGCTCTAACAATTTGAACTCGGGCTTCTTCATCAAATTTATAAACATCTTTAAACAAATTTATCCTTGAAAGTGTATACCATGTTCATTTGTTCTACAAATGATGGACCCTATCTACCATCTGTTCGATATGGTCCTCTCTGGTATGATTGCTGACCAGATAGACCATATTGATGGATCTATTGCTGCTGATGAGACTGATCATGCTATGACAACTGTTGGGAACCATGACTAGACTGCTTAGTGCAAATTCTCATTGGTTGCTTGCCCTTATCAACTATTACTATTGTCTCATACTTCTTCTTGAATGTCCTGACTGCTCTAGACTTCTCGGTCTTTTCCTGGAACTCCATATGCTTAACCTCCTCTTGCAAGCTGCTCGTCCTATTGAGTAGCTTCTTGAATGACTTGATTGTGAGTCCCTTGAGCAGGAAAGCTACTGGTCCATAAATTCTTTTGAGTAGAATCTCAATCGCATGTTGTTGTTGTAGGTGAGGTTCACATTTCTTGCTCAAATTCCTCCACCTCAAAATATAGTCAACTAAAGTCTCGTTAGATTTTTGCCGCTCAACTACAAGACCCCTTATGGTGATGTGGTGCTACGCTCCGTGAAACCTCTTCACGAGCAAGTGTGCTAACTAGGAAAATGACTTCACTGATCCATTGGGAAACTTGACATACCAATCAAATGTTATCACTAACAAATTACTGATGAACTGGCCGAACAACAATGCTTCATTGCCTCCAACATTACAACAACTAGCTCTAAAGCGGGCTATATGTTGATGAGGATTTCAGGTCCCAAAAAATGTCTTGAAATTCAATGGCCCTTGGGGTAAAGCACAACATCAAATTCTTAGGGTAAGGTTACACATTGAAATTGATGCACCAACCTTAGACTGAGCTAAGGCCTCCTTCAATTGTTGTTCGACCATCTGCTTAATGACTTTCTCTCGCACCCAACTCAGAATGGAATTTTTCTTCAGCTACTTTTCTATATTGGCATAGGTAACTTCCCTTCTATCATCTGTAATTTGCATAATCTCGGGTTGATTGACCTCCGGTGAAGCTAATTTTTGCGACTGAGATTGTCCATGTGTTGTAGCCACGACAGTCATGGTGGCAACCATCTCTTCCATCCTTTTCTCCATTTGGATGATATGTTAATCTCTTAGTTGAAAGGCCCTTTGTAGGTCATCCGCGGTGCTCTCCTCACCAACAAGTGGAGCATTGCACGCAAGTATAGCAGCCTTAGTCTCACCAACATTAATCTTCATGAACTCCTCATCAAGATAATCCGTGAAATCAAAATTTTCATCATCATCAAAACCCACTCCTCACTCTTTATCCAATTATGCAATCTTAGATCTGAGCTTTTCTACCTTATCATCAATTGCTTTCTTCTAAATCTTGAAATTCAAATGTCTCTATTGAACATTATCCTTCTCTACAACGGTTTCTGTAGCAACTGTGGCAACAGCCTCTGGCACATCGGACATATACTTCATTTCACAAAGCTGTCCACGGGCTCATCAAAATGTACTAGTGCGGCACCCTTGGGTACCCATGATCCCAATTTTATATGAAAATACAAAGTATGTGGTTATAATCTTAAAAACTTGACCCTAAGAAATGGCTAGGAAAAAGCTTGACTTTGAAGCAAATAAGAACACAATTAATATATTTAAATATGGGATACTACAGAATTATATGTATCGTTATCAAGTAACCTAGCACTTTTTGATAAAGCTCTGAAAATCAAACCCACAGGGAAAAAAATACAATATGCAACTAAAATCGAAAGAAATTAAATAACAATTTCTATTTTGAAAAATATTCTTACACAAACTATAAATGCTATAATAAGAATGAAAGTTCAATTCTTTTTGTTACTTTTTTTATAATTGAAAGTAAAATAAACAACTAACTAAATTTAACTATATATTTGTAAGATGAAGGCAATATAAAAAAAAAATCTTTTTTCTTATCATGAGTCAATAACAAGTATAGGAATTTTGTTCTGGAAGTATTCAAATTGTGTTGTACCAAATAGAAGCAAAATTATTCTTTACCCTTACTAGAAATGCTATAAAGAACATTGGCTAATTTAATATATGAATAGTCTTGAAGACGGGTTAGGTAGGGATGATGTTAGCTCTCACTGTAGAGTTCCCTCTTCTCCCTCCACTTGGGATCTAACATCTTGTATCAAAACTTAAAACTATAAACCAAACTAGTGGCTTTAGCTTGTCACTCTAAAGTCCTCTAATTCTACACCCTTCAAAGTTTATTTCCTTTTTATTTGCACTTAATCTTATGAATTACTTACTCATCCTACAATCTCATGTGATTCTTACCATTAGTTAACTGACAATACTATCTTGGATCTTACATGTTCTCACAAAAATATTAACATCTTGATTGGCCAAATCACGAAGTAAATGAAGTGCAAGATTTAAAATCAACACAACTTATTCCAACATTAATGATTAATACTTCACACAACTTTCATCCCATTTCATGGAGAAAACACAATCACTTATTCTCTTACAATACTCTTTACTCACACACTTCAACTTCTCTCTTATTCTCCTCTCTAAAAATATCTGAATTAATCTAAGAAAGAGAGGCGTCAGCAACATCTAGAGGGGAGCGACGACCACACTCTAGTGCGCTGGGAGGAAGGCTGGAAGAAGACTCTTCAATCCAATTCAAGTCATTCTCTTAGAATTTTTCAGAAGGTGTCTTGGCATCTCTTTAAAATATTTCCACATTCAATGAATCTTCCAAGAGTTGCCTCCTTTCAAAATACAATTGAATGTATTTTTGTGCCTATTAACTATTTCCCACGTTTTTACCAAGGGTTGCTTCAAATACGTTTTAAAAAATTCATCCAAATTCATTGAATCATCAAGTAAATACTTCTAGCACTTAAGCGCGAGGTACTGGGTGCTTAAGAACGATCTTCTCAATTTTACTAGTGCGTAAGCCCCTGTTTTGGGCACTTAGACACCATAATTCTTCTGCACACCTTCTTCATTTTTTCTCCAAATTTGATCATTTTTCACTCCTTTCACCACTTTTCATCCATTTGATTGTAACTAAAACAAAAACACACAAATACATTCCATTAAAGTGTAATATCTCAAAAATAGATATAAAAATGTGTACATAAATAATATTTCTGTAGCCTGAGCCTTAGTGGCCCTATGAATTTTCTGATTTCAGTTTCTTCTTTATGACATGATCAATGCCTTAACCCCTGAACTGGAATTGATTTCAAATACTAAAAATAGAGTAGTGAATGCATTGATTGAATCCTCTTCAATCAAACAGTCTTTTCCTTTAGCAAACGATAGGTAGGCACAACAACAGTGAATTCGATAGCAGTATGTGTAACGACTCTCAAGCAGACGGATGCGGGGATGAAATACTTAACGGGAGAGTTGAAGTCCTGGGGACATTTCAAATCAAAATTGGCGGAGGGCTCTTAAGCTTCTGAAGAAAAAACCTTCATGATGACGAATGGGGCCTCGTCATGTATGACAACAAATCTAGCTCCAAACTTGCTCATCGGTGTATAGTTGTTAGTGTCACAGCCGGTAAGCATGTGCAAGAGAAAGTGAGAGTAGGGAGCTCCATCGTAGAAGCTTCAAATAAAATGTTATGAGGGTTAGTATCAGCCAACACTTTGTAATTTTAGTGTGAACACTAAAAGTAAACAAAGGTCATTCTGTGAACTGTGCGCATCCTTTCTTATTTTTATTTTTAAAATTATTGTTTATTTATGGTTATAATGTTAAAGAGTTTCAATTAAAATTAAATGAGGATGAAAAGAAAAAGCGACTTGGCTTGATTTGCAAAATAGCAAACCAAACCCCAAAGATACGAGGGAAAGGTTAACTTTAGGACCCAGTATGGGACCAACTTCACAACGCACACTGCCCAGACAAAAGTAGTCCACCAACCCACCTATTGGAGATCTAACCCCACACAAATAGACAGTCCTAAAAAACTCATGAACCTCTTGTTTAAAGATGGTTAAACTGTGGTCCTGGAATTCAAAAAAGTTGGTTGTACTTGTCCAAGAAAGAAATACGCAAAACATGTAAATGGAAGAAGGGCAATTTGGTTCATGGGGGACATTGACACATTATCAATATATGAAGATAAAACTTTCTGATCATAATGGAGAGAGAAACTAATCCCCAACGGAGTCACTAGAAATTGTGGGTCATCAGAATTGTGAAAGTATTCTCAATTTATATAAATACATTATAATTTTGGAAAATAATATATTAATTTTTGAAATTATGAGATCAAATCTAGCCCATATAAATAATAGTTTAAATAAATGAGCACAACACCGCAAGTGAAGTATCTACCTCAAGAAATAGAAATACACTTACTAATGAAGGTCGACTAAATAAATTAAAAAATTTATGACATCTATTTTAGTCTGTGAACCTTTATGTTGACCGAAAAGTTATCCTACTTAATATGAACAATTAGAAAGGATTTAAATTAAGCTGGTTTCAAAATTTTTCTATAAGGGCAAGCCCCTATAGTTAAATTACATCTTAAATGACTGAGGTCACCTAAGAAAACTCTAAATTTTGATAAGAAAATATTGTATTCAAGAATTTCAAAGGGTAGGACTTTTAAAAGGTTGAGCAAAGGAGTTTCACAGGGGCAAGGCTCAAATTTAGAAAATTTATTTTGGAATCCAAAGGAAGAAAAGCTAGCGGATGTCATGGATCCTGAGGGGAACCCCGGTGACTTCCCAAGCTATAATATGGTTTGGCTTCAATTCCGGAGAGATATTATTAAATGTTTCATTCTGCTAATTTTATTAATTAGGGTTTACATTTGCATGACACAATCATACAAATATCCTAGAAGATAAGAGGATTTATGTCCTAAAGAATGACAACCTCGGAGCCTAAAGCGAGTTAGGGCTTAAATTGCACAACATAGCCATGCAAAGACCTAAAGAACAAGGTGAGGATTTTTGCTATACTAGAAAAACAACCTCAAAATCTTATAACTTGTCATTTAATTTTAAAGAAATATTATTGTTCTAGATCTATCTTCTCTCTTGTAGTTGTTCTTCTGTACATTCTTGTAATACTGCCCATAGAGTCAGCTCCAAGTTCCTTGTCAAAGTAGCAGTCCTAAGGTATAAGGGTTCAAAAGGTTTTACCAAGTAAGTAACAAGTGAAAGGTTTTGTTATTAAGCATTATGGGGGGGTTAAAATTGATTAGAGCAACACTGGTTAGGGTCCCACGGTTTCCACATTCTGGTACCACTATTTTCTCTTTAATTTACTTAGTCTAAAGAGTTATTAATCTCATTTAAACTAGGGAGATCTCGTTAGCAACCATGGATTACCTCATTTGAGGGACTCTCGTAAATTCAAGAGGGCGTGTTATGAAATCATTCTTTAGTACGGAACTCATTAAGTTGAGTTGTTCAATTTTCTAAATCGTTTGGTAATTTTCAATTTTATTTGCAAGTAAGGTAATGAAATATAGGTAAGAAAATGTTGTGGAATAAATAAATAAAATTGTATTGCATAAAACACAAAAGTGTACCTGCGCTTCTAAGAAAAGATGTGTTGTTGTAGATCCTCTTGCTATTGGAGATGGTCGTGCTACCACAATGCCAACTCCAAGCTCCTCATCGTGACGAGTTTAAGTTTTCTAATGTGTCAAGTTATAATTTAAAATCAGATGTCCTCAAAGTTATGGTCATTTAAATATTTTGGGGCATGTTAAAGTTGACTAGAGCGACACCGATTAAGATCACACGGTTCCCTTATTTTGGTATCATTTTTTTCTTTTAGATTCACTTAGTCCAAAAGAATTTACTAAACTCAACTTAATGAGTTCCATACTTTCATTTAGACGGTGGGAAGCCTCGTTAGCAACTGACCAAAGGAAAATATATTAAGATTTTCATACCTATTTTATACTGTTTTTTATGTTATTGCACTTTAAAGAAAGGTATTTTTGATGTTTTATTGCAGGAATGATGAATTAGGATCATTGGAAAAAAAGATGCAAAAAGGAGCGAATTTGGAGCGACAAGGACCAAAATGTAGAGAATTGAACTAAGCCGCCGACAGCGCCCTCAACCCCGCCGANCCGGATTTTGGAGGGGTGTGTAAGCAACTCTTGGGAAAACTCATCCACATCTTTAAAGAGAACATTTTGGCTTAAAATAAATAGACTTTAGGAGAGACGTTTGGAGTCCTGGAGGTTAGAAAGGATCCATTAGTGCGTAGAAAGCTTGCTAGAGCGTATAACTGTGAGGAATTCTTCGAGAAATTGTAAGAGTGGAGGAAAAGTGAGAGATTTCTTCATCNTTATAAGAGTGGAGGGAAAGTGAGAGATTTCTTCCTCCTTGCTACTTCAAAGAGGAATTCTGTGTGCTGTAAAGAAATGAAGAGATTCAAAGGAACTTCAAGAAGTGTTCTTCGAGAAATTTAGAGATAAGTTATTTACTTGTTATAGTTTGTATGGCTTTGATTTTATATATGACTTCCAAGTTGTGTTGTGCTTTCCCCATGAGATTTGAGTAGTTTTATCTGTCTTTCTCCTTGTCTCGAGATTTGTGAAATGGTGATTTGAATTGGTGAAGCCATGAAATTGTCTTTCTCCTTGTCTCGAGATTTGTGAAATGGTGATTTGAATTGGTGAATCCATGAAAATGTTTAAGAAATTGTAATGATCTTTTCACTTCGATCTTAATTTACTTTCAATCTGGCATATTGATTTGTTAAAATATATTGAGTTTTACAGCTAAAGTGAAGATTACATCCAAGATTCTGAGAGGTCAAAGCCCTTAGAAGTTGCGTGCAAATAAATATGAAAATAATATTATACGGCATAGAATTGGAGATTTAGAGTGAAAGACTAAAATCCCCAATTTGGTCTTATCGTTTGAGTGCGGAAGTGTAGATGTTAGCCCTCAGGCGAGGGGAACGTGGGAGCTTCAAAGTGAAAGTCGGTATCCTCCCAGCATAGCCACAGATTCAGTAAACAAGCGTAGGATTAGTCAATGTATTTTATGTCTGGACCAAAGGGTAAAGAATATGTATTCTCTTACTTGACACAATAAAATTTGAACTAATTCATTTTATCCATTCACTATAATTTCTTGACAAGTAGAAGGATGTTTTCTTAAATATTGAATATCACATTTGAACCTTNTAATTTATTTTCAATCTGGCCAATTGATTTGTTAAAATATATTGAGTTTTACAACTAAAGTGAAGATTGCATGCAAGGTTCAAGGAGGATAAAGCTCTTGGAATTTATGTGCAAACAAAGAGGGAAATAATATTATCGGGCGTATAATTGGGGATTTTAGTCTGACTAAAATCCCCAATTCAGTCCTATCGTTTGGGTGCTGATGTGTAGATGTTAGCCCTCATGTGAGGGGAACGTGGGAGCTCCGAAGTGAGAGCCTGTATCCTCCCAGCCTAGCCGCAGAATCAATAACCAAGCATATGATTAGTCAATGTTCTGTATGCCTAGACCAAAGGGTAAAGAATAGGTATGCTCCTATTTGGCACAATATAAATTAAACTAATTCATTTTGTCCATTTCACTATAATTTCTTGACAAGGAGAATGATGCTTTCTTATATATCACAATCGTACCTTCAATAGCATATTTAGTTATTTTATAGATAAAATTACCTAATTATTTCAATTGCCTATTAGTGACAGATAAGCAAATTGAACTTCATTGTTGTAATTGAAGTATTGCTTTTTATAAAATCTTAGTCCGTAGATTTTACTACTCCCTGTGGGATCGATATCTAGGACTCCATTAAAGCTCTATATTACTTGAGCGATACATATACTTGCGTTGATAAATTTGACTTTAACATTATTGAATAATATATTTATACATCTTAATCAAATTACACACATCTATAAAGTCGCGATCAAGTCTTTGGATGTCGTTGCTGGAAATTAAATCTTCTAGTAGTGCCATCAAATTCTTGTAATTGTCGATTTACAAAAAGTTGGCAAAGTTTTTGGCGTCGTTGCCTTGGAGTATAAGTGTAACGGAAAATTTAGGATTATTAAAAAGTTTTTAACTAAATTACAACTTAATTTTATATTTAGCTAATTATATTATTGTGTACTAATTTCAAATTGTATGCGCAAATTTGGACCTGAAAATCTTATACCTTACGATTCAGAATTAGAATGCACTGTTAGAAAGATTAGAAGATTAAGAAGAAAACCTAGAAATTGTGATACAATGGAAAATAACATGAACAATCAAGGAATACAAAATGAACACCAACCTTGATCCTTACGAGATTATGCAAATCCTATAGCATATGAAATTCACTTATCTATCAAAAATCATGATGTAGCTGCTAATTCATTTGAGCTTAAACTTGCTATTATCCAAATGGTACAAAACAACCAACTTGGATGAACACCAAATGAAGATCCTAATTTACTCCTCGCTAGTTTTTTAGAACTATGTGCTACTTTTAAATATGATAGAGTCTCAAACGATGTTGTTAGGCTGACTTTTTCCTTTTTTACTGAGAGATAAGGCTAAGATGTGGTTAAACTCGTTAGCACCTGGATCTACTATAACTTGGGGAGAACTATCACAAAAATTTCTATCTATATATTTCCCTCCATCAAAGACTGTTAAACTAAGAAATGACATAACATCATTCTATCAGATTGATGGAGAGTCAATTAATGAAGCTTGGGAGAGATTTAAGGATCTTCTTAGGAAATGCCCTCATCATTCATTACCAAATTGGTTAATAATTCAAACCTTTTATAATGGATTAGTAAGATCTCTTAGATCAATTATAGATGATGTGGCTGGTGGTTCGTTAATGTCAAAACCTTTTGATGAGGCTTATTCATTAATAGAAGAGATGGCTACCACATCAAAACCTTTTGATGAGGCTTATTTATTAATAGAAGAAATGACTACCAACAATTTTCAATGACGGGTAAATCCTAAAAGAGTAGCTAGTATCCATGATTCTGATGCAATATCTATGTTAGCTTCGCAGATTGTTGTTAGCTAGTATCCATGATTCTGCTGCAATATCTATGTTAGCTTTGCAGATTGCTGCAATATCAAAAGTATCCATGATTCTAATGCAATATCTATGTTTGCTTCGCAGATTGTTGCAATATCAAAGAATTTAGATCATTATGGGATGAATTATTCTCCAACACCTCCTATGATGGAAGAGAATTCATCTGGGGCAATTTGTGAGATGTTCAACCTTCATATGAGACTTTAAATGCTATTAATAGACCCAACAACCCTTATTCAAATTATTATAATCCAGGTTGGAAGAATCATCCAAATTTTTATTGGAATAACAATTCTTCTATAAATCAACAATGGGCAAAGAACCCATTAGGAAATTAATCCAACCAAGGAAGTGTTAACAATAGTCCTTCTTATCCTCCAGGATTTAACAGTAACACTCAAATTAAGGAGAAGAATTTGCCTATGGAAGAGCTTATATTAAACATGGGACAATAGTTACAGAATCAAGGAAATCAATTTCAAATTCAAGGAAATAAATTACAAAATCAAGGAGCTGCTATTAAGAATATTGAAAACCAATTAGGGCATATCGCTACTGCGCTTAGTAACCGAACATTAGGAACTTTTCCGAATACTATGGAACCAACTCCTAAAGATCAAGGAAAAGAAAAAACAAAAGCAATTCAATTATGAAGTGGAAAGGAATTGGAGATAAGAGTGCAAAAAGAAATAAAAACTGAAAAAGAGAAAGTGGATACTGAAAAAGAAAAAGATAATGAGTACTCAGACTTAGAGTATCCATTTACACCAATAAAAATTACTGTGAAAAAACCTCAACCACTGTTTTCTCAAAGATTGAAGCAACTGAAACCGAATAAACAATTTTCCAAGTTTATAGAAATTCTTAAGAAGTTAACGGTAAACATTCCTTTCATAGAAGCTTTAGAGCAGATGCCCAATTATGTGAAATTTACGAAAGATATTTGAACAAGAAAATGAAGTTCACAGATAATGAAAATGTCAAACTTAGCGAAGAGTGTAGTGCAATTATTTAGAAAAAGCTTACTGAAACACTAAGAGAACCTGGTAGTTCACTATACCATGTGCTATCGGTGAAAAATTTTATGGAAGAGCTTTATGTGACTTGGGAGCCAGCATTACTCTTATGCTTCTATCAATTTTCAAAAGACAAAGATTAGGAGAAGTCTCACCTACTTTTGTAACTTTTCAATTAGCAGATCGATCAGTTACATATCTTAAGGGAGTTATAGAAGATGTGTTAGTAAAAGTTGATAAATTTATCTTTCCTGTGGATTTCACTGTTTTAGATATGGAGGAAGATAAAGAGATACCTATCATTTTAGGGAGACCATTTTTAGCTACTGGAAAAGTTATGATAGATGTTCAAAAAATATAATTAACTATGAGAGTTAATGATCAAGAAGTGACTTTTAACATTGCGAAATCTATGAAATACCCTATTGTGAGAGAGATAATGAATGTTTTTGCATGAAAATTTATGAACATCTACTGAATGAACATTTTAAAGAATATTTTGAAGATAAAAAGCATTTTGATGAGCAAATTGAAGAGATGATGAAATTATTCTAGATAAATTAGAAAATGAAGAATTAGATTATGTTCAAGAAAGATTTAAGATATTGGATATCACAGAAAATGCTGATAAGAATCTATTTCCTTCAGTTAAAAAATCACCTAAACTTGAGTTGAAAACATTACCTAACCACTTTAAGTATGTGTTTTTGGGAGATTCACCTAAATTATCTGTTATTATATCTTCAGAATTAAATGATTTACAAGAGCAAAGACTGTTAGACACATTGAAAAGATATAAGAAAGTTTTTGGTTGGACCTTAGCAGATATTAAAGGAATCAGTCCCTCGATCTGTATGCACAGAATTAAATTAGATGAACAATATAAACCAAGATTTGATCCACAAAGGAGATTAAACCCCATGATGAAAGTAGTAAAGAAGGAAATTTTGAAATGGTTAGATACTGGAATTATATATCCTGTTTCAGATAGTGCGTGGGTAAGTCCAATTCATTGTGTTCCTAAGAAAGGAAGAGTGACTAATGAAACAAAAGAAAATAATGATTTAATACCTATCAGATAAGTTACTGGGTGTCATATTTGCATTGATTATAGAAAATTGAACACTGCCACCAGGAAAGATCACTTTCCTCTACCATTTTTAGACCAAATAGTAGATAGACTTGCTGGGCACAAATATTTTTTCTTTTTAGATGGATATAACGGTTACCATCAAATTCCTATTGCTCCTGAGGATCAACAGAAGATAATATTTACTAGTCCTTTTGGAACTTTTGCTTTTCGAAGGATGCCTTTCGAACTATGTAATGCACCTGCAACATGTCAGAGATGTATGATGTAAATATTTAATAAGTTAATTGATGATGGATTGGAAGTATTTATGGATGATTTTTCTATATTTGGAACATCATTTGATGCATGCTTAAATTATCTTGAAAAAGTTTTGGAGTTATGTGAAAAAACTAATTTACTTCTAAATTGGAAGAAATGTCAATTTATGGTTGCGTGAGGAATTGTACTAGGGCGTAAAATTTTGGAAGATGGTATAGAAGCTGACCCTGCAAAAATCCAAGTTATATCTAAACTAACACCTCCTACTAATGTAAGAGAAGTTAGGAGTTTTCTTGCACATGTTGGTTTTTATAGGCATTTTATTAAAGATTTCTCAGAAGTTACTAAACCTCTATGCCAACTTTTACAAAAGGACACGAAATTTGAATTTACTGAAAGTTGTTTAAATGCTTTTGAGTTATTAAAAGAAAAATTAATCACAGTCCCTATTATAGTTTCACCTAACTAGAAGAAACCATTTGAACTAATGTATGATGCTAGTAATTATGCTACTGGAGCTGTCCTTGGACAAATGTACGAAAAGATTTTTAAGGTGATATACTACGCTAGTAAAAGTCTTAATGCTGCACAAATTAATTGATTTGTTACTGAAAAAGAGTTACTGGCCATTGTGTATGCTTTAGATAAATTTAGATCTTATTTAGTTGGAGCTAAATGTGTTGTGCACGTGGATCACTCAGCTATTAAATATCTGATGCAAAAGAAGGATGCCAAACCAAGGTTGATTAGATGGATACTATTGATGCAAGAATTTGATCTTGTGGCTATTGATAGAAAAGGAATCGATGATCAAATTGCTAATCATTTATCGAGATTGGAAAACCATGAATTATCTAACACAAACAAGGAAATTACAGACAGTTTCCCTGATGAACAACTTTATAATGTTAGTGAGTAAAAAATACCATTGTATGCCGATATTGTTAACTATATTGTAAGTGATATTTTGCCACCTATGCTGACACCACAATAACAAAGAAAATTTATCATGATGTGAAAGCATATTTTTGGGATGAGCCTTATTTATATAAACAATGTAAGGATCTGATTATGAGAATATGTGTACCTTATGAATAAATTGAGCTAATCATTCAGAAATGTCATGATTCTGAATTTGGAGGACATTTTGGGATTGATAACTGCTTATAAAATTTTACAAGTTGGATTTTATTGGCCTACAATATTTAGAGATGTTTATAGATATATAAAAACTTGTGATCGATGTCAACGAGTAGGCAATATATTTTGAAGAAATGAAATGCCTCTAAATTTTATATTGGAAGTTGAGATCCTTGACTTTTGGGGATTGAATTTCATGTTAGAAGTTGAGATCTTTGATGTTTGGGGATTTGATTTCATGGGACCATTTATCCCTTCATATGGGAACTTATACATATTAGTTGCGTAGACTTACGTTTCTAAGTGGATTGAAGCACAAGCTTTACCTCGTTGTGATGCTAAAAGTGTTTCAAGTCTCTAAGTGGATTGAAGCACAAGCTTTACCTCGCTGTGACGCTAAAAGTGTTTCAAGATTCGTGGATTGAAGCACAAGCTTTACCTCGTTGTGACGCTAAAAGTGTTTCAAGATTTTTAATGACAAATATTTTCACTAGATACGGAATGCCTAGAATGATTATTACTGACGGAGGATCCCATTTTAAGAATAAAAATATTCAGAGATTAGCAAAAAATTTTAATATTATTCATAAAATCTCTATTGCTTATCACCCTTAAACCAGTGGGTTTGCTAAAGTTTCTAATAGAGAAATTAAACAATTACTTGAAAAGACTGTAAACCCTATTAGAGTAGATTGGTCTACTAGACTGGATACCGCATTATATGCTTACAGAACTGCTTATAAAACTTCTATTGGAATGACTCCTTACAGACTGATTTTTGGAAAGAGTTGTCACTTACCAATAGAATTGGAGCATAAAGCATATTGGGCGATTAAAGAATTTTGAAAGATGCTGGTAAGCGTTACAATTAAATGAATTGGAAGAATTAAGAAATGAATCTTATGATAACGATAGAATTTATAGAGAAAAACTAAAGTTATGGCATGATCAGAAGATTAACCAAAAGAACTTTGAACCAAGATAAGAAGTTTTGCTTTACAGGCTGAAGTTATTCTCTGGAAAATTGAAGTCTCGTTGGTAAGGGCCATTTACTGTGACTCAAGTTTATACTTACGGAGCTGTTGAAATTGAAGATCAGAAAATTGGAAATAGATTTAAAGTGAATGGACATAGATTAAAACCATATCTTGAGGGTAAAATACCAAATCTTAAAGAGGTTTTAATGATCAATCAACCTGAATGACACGTGAATAGGTAGGGCCTGATGAAACTAAACCAAGCGCTTTATGGGAGGCAACCCATATTTATCTTTACTTTATTCGCAATTATAGTAGTTGCAAGCGCTTTATGGGAGGCAACCCATAGTTATCTTTATTTTTATTGCAATTATAGTGTTTTTAGCTTTATGGGGAGGCAACCCATAATTATCTTTATTTTTATTGCAATTATAGTAGTTTTATTTGAAATTATAGTTAGTTTGCGGGAGGCAACCCCATAGTTATCTTACTTTTATTGTGGCTGACGACGTTAAACCAAGCGCTTTATGGGAGGCAACCCATATTTATCTTTATTTTTATTATGATTATAGTTGTTGTTATTTGAATTTATCTTTAGTTATTGGTAGTAATAAACTCTACTACTCTTATTTACCCTTGAATTATCATAAAAATTGGATCCATAATAAAATTGGAACGCATTCGTACCAGAGAGAAACTGTGCAATTTTTGCCTTGGGCACCGACGGCGCCATCGATTCCGCCAACGGTGGGTTGTCCCAGGAGTTCTGGCAAAAGTAACACAGAGGCACGCCAACGGAGCTATCGACCCTGCCGACAGTGAGACCGGTGAGATGACGATTTCTTGTGTTCAAGGGACAGTTTTTGACAGTTTTTGGGCGGGAGTTACCTTTTTAAACACCCAAATTCAATTCCCATTCATATTTTCCCCCAAAAATGAAATGAAACTCCACTAATTGCATTCCTATGGTATCCAATTCCCCTGATAATATTAGAATGCGAGTTTTTAATCGGTGAAAGTTGATTAGTTCGGAAGTGCAACGGATCTTCAACAAACTACTACCGAAGAAAAGATTGATCAAGGAACAAGGATTTCTGAATTGAGGACTGAACAATCCTGCGACGCCAATTGAAGAGATGATTGTGCGGCGAAGATACGAAGTGCTGTGCTACACTACCGCCGCTATGGTTGTCCCTGTAGTGAAAGAATTTTATGCAAATTTGCATGGAATCAACCAGGGAGTTATTTATGTACAAGGTAGGTGGATCACTTTTACTCCTGCATGAATCAATGAATTATACATGATAGAGAACATTCCTGTCTGCCACTATTCAAATTTCATCCCGACAAGGAACCCGATGAATGAAATTTACCATTATTTAACGGACGAAACTGACGATTGGGAAATGAGAGAGAATGAGTATGTTAGTTTTTCTTCAACACTTCTGAATCCCGTCTCTAAACACTGGCACTTCTTCATTTCTGCGAAACTGTTAGTGACAATGAAAGTTGGTAAAGTTTCTATGGAAAGTGCTATTTTGAACTACTGTATCCAAAGGGGACTGTTGATCGATATTGGATCAATAATTGTGAAGTCGATTTTGGGCATGATCGTTCATGGATCAACTTATGGGCTTGGACACCCTTCCATAATTTTCTCACTTTGCAGCCAGTCCAAAGTATCCTATGAAAATTGGGAAAAGATACTGCTACCTTGGAAGGCTTTGTCTTATGGGCTTGGACACCCCTCCACGATTTTCTCACTTTGTAATCAGTTCCAAGTGTCCTATAAAAATTGGGAAAAGGTACTGCTACCTTGGAAGGCCTACAAAAATTGGGAAAAGGTATTGCTACCTTGGAAGCCTTTGGATCCAACTGAGAGATTCCTTCACTTTGCAATCAGTTCCAAGTGTCCTATGAAAATTGGGAAAAGGTACTGCTACCTTGGAATCCTTTGGACCCAACTAAGAGATTCCCAGTTTTTTGAGGATAAAAATGACATGGCCATGATAGTTGATCAATCATCTCAGAATTCACTGCCAGTTCAACCCTTAATTGCTAATAAAACTCTAGTGATTCTACGCTGAATCAAGAATTTAGAGAAGGAGATACAAAATGTGATGAATATAACTAATAATATCTTTGATTTCTTCGATCATTTAGACTGGAGGATGAAGGAACATTTTGATCATTCTGGGCATTTAGAAGATAATTTAATACGACTGATGAGGAAGATGAAACTGATAGAGGAGGATTCTACTGAATTTCCATTCCGACCCTTCTACAACCTCTTTGTTCATGTGCAATCAATGGGTGATCTCAGAAGAGAAACGAGCATGGAATCTGATGAGTAGTAAATTTACTATGCTACCTTTTTGTTTATGTGTGTTTAGATTAGAACTTTGTGTTTGCATTGCTTCGAATGTATGCTTTTAGATCTCTGTATAGTTGAGACTAAGCATAGGATGTTTTTTTTCAGCATTTTGAGTGTTATGGCTTGGATTGCGACGCTGAATTAATGCATTGAGGTTGAGAAAATACCGAACCTAGGTGTGTTGTGTAACGTATGTTGTACCATCAAAATTTATATATAAATGTGATGTTTTGTGTTGTGAAAGTTTATTTGTGCTATGTACATAAGTTAGTCACTTAAAATTATGTGTATAATGATTAAATGAATGTCGATGAGCTTGAAATTGATCAAAATCACAAAAAATCCAGAATTTGAACATTTTGAATAGAGCCCGCCGACAGCACCCTCGACGCCGCCAACGGCGGGAATTTCTCGAGACTTAGGTTCAATTTCAATAAAGCCCGCCGACGGCGCCATCGACCCCGCCGATAACGTGCTCGTGAAAATACTCCTTTAACCGCAATTTTGACCGGTCAATCGCCATTATTCATCATCCCCTTCTTCTTAAAAATGACATTTTTGACATAGGGCTTGAAAGATCTTAGATTGGGAGGCAATTTCAAGACTTTTTGACCCTTGATTTGATCTTCTCTAGGTAAGAGCTTCACTTCAAGCTAAAAATATTTGATTTTCACCCTGTATTTCTTCCACATTGAGGAGATCCAAAAATTTTGAGAATGTGAAGAAAATTTCAGAAGAAATTCATGGATCTTAATGTTGAACTCTTTGAATTACCATAGGAAGTCATGATTTGCATATTTGAAGTATAATTTGAAATTTTTATTTGATTTGATTAGATTAAAATGGCTCCATGACAAAAGAGACGAGTTGAGTTCGAAGAGTCTCGCTTCGTCAATGTGATGGCTCAAACCTGATTTACTTCAGTGTTTAAAGGAAAAAAGTGTATAAAAGATCGAGTTTTTGAGAGTCTGGGTGGAGAAATTGAACGGGTTATTGTCGAGCGGAGGTGGGAAAACTTTTGTTACACCACCAGTAAAGCTGATGCGAATGTGGTGAAAGAATTCTACGCCAATGTAACCTATTCTAAAGATGGAACTGTGCAAGTGCGTGGATTTCCTGTGAAATTTACCGCTGCCAACATCAAGACCTTTTATGAAGTCCCTGACTCTTATAGCTGCCACTATGAATCCTTTAGTACAATGGAAGGGCCCCTAAATGAGGTGATCAAATTTCTCACTGATGGGAAAGGAACGTGAAAGACTAAACAAAAAGAACGGGTAAACTCTTCTGCTTCCATGCTGAATGCCACCTCTAAAGCGTGGCACTATTTTAAGTCCTCTACTATGTTACCGACTTATCACCATAGTGAGGTAACTAGAGATAGAGCTATTCTAAATTTTTGTATCTAGAATAATAGAACTATAAATGTGGGAAGAATTATTTTTAATAACATATTTACTACGACAAGATGTGAGACAAGTGGAGGGATAGGACATCCTGGCCTTATTTATGCACTTTGCCAACTTTCTGGAGAGTAAGCTGGAGAGGAAGAATGAGTTCACCCTATGAAACCCATAAGTAAATCCAATGTGAAAACTTATGTATCCCATGAAAAATGGTGAACTGAAAGTAGAAGTGAAGAACCTTCTACTAGTAGAGATGTTCCCTCTACAGGTTATGATCTTCCACCTTCTAGTTCCCCTACCCTCTTTGATTTGATGAATGAGTTGACCTTGCAGAGGAAGAGTATAGATTTGATAAATGAAAGGATTGGAGGTTTAGAAGACTGACATAATTATGATTGTGAGTACCTTCAGAGGCATTCTAATTTTAAGGTAGCCTATTATGAAGCTCAGGCCCGACACTACAAAGGTAAGCCTGATGTTACGTTTCCTGAGTGCCCCTGATATACTCAGTATCAACCCAATCCACCTGTTGATCAATGCGATGAATATGTAGCTTAGGATTTTAGTATTGAATGAAATTGATGTACTTATGTTTTTATTTTTATTTTATGTAATCTTTTGTAATAGAAATGGATGTTTATGAATTTGGACTTTCATTTTAATTTTGTGTTGTGTACTTGGATTCTTGTTATAAAGTTAGTGTTATAGTTAAATGTGCATGTGTAGTTTAATAGTGTTGAGTAGAATTGTGGATTGTAATGTGATTTTTGTTTTGCATTTTAGTTTTAATTTTGTTGAGTAGTATTTTGTAATGTAATGTGATTTTTATTTCGCATTTTAATTGTAATTGTTTTGTGATAGATGTTGAGTAGTATTTTGGAATGTAATGTGATTTTTATTTTGCATTTTAATTGTAATTGTTTTATTTAGTATTGTATGTGTTAGGAAATGTTGTGCTTATTTAATGTTTTAGTTTTATACTTATTTCAAAATTTCATTTGTCAGAAATTTCTCTAATGATTTATATAGGTTGAAAGCTCCTAATATTACAGACCAGCTGAAGTAGAAATTTTAAGAAGACCTGCAAGGATTTCAGAATGATGAAAATGCCTACAATACTGAGGTATGATTTATATTTATACTTTTTCTTTCCACTTGTATTATTCATATTTAAAAATGTAAGTTTGGGGGAGGGAAGAAAAGATTAACTATTAAATGTCCTCTATTTCAATATTTTCAAAAATTATTTATATGATTTCATGTAGTGAATTTAATTTAGGTAACTATATTTTTGTAATTATTTAAATATTATGGTAGACTTAATGAATTATTTTTGTAATGAAAATTAATTTTTGTAACTTAAGATATTTAGTATAAGAGAATAAGACTATAGCTAACTATTTAAAGTAAAGTAACTATATTTTGAAGTATTAAGAATCTGGAAATTCATTTGAGAAGAAAAGATTGGGGCTCAACTGAAGTATTAAGAATCTGGAAATTCATTTGAGAAGAAAAGATTGGGGCTCAATGATGTAAAAACTGAAGTATTAAGAATCTGGAAATTCATTTGAGAAGAAAAGATTGGGGCTCAATGATGTAAAAGTTAAGTATTAAGAATCTAGAAATTCATTTGAGAAGAAAAGATTGGGGCTCAATGATGTAAAAACTGTGAAATATTTATAAGCTAAAGAAATATTTTGAGTTTCAAATTTTGGAAAGGAAAAGTGAAATTCAAAATCATTAAAGGGTATCCAGATATAGTAATCCTCACTTGAAAAAGGAAAAAGAAAGGATTGAAAACAATCACTGAAATGAAAAGGACCAAATGAAAAAGAGAAAAGAAAGAAAAAAATTATGGAAGTATGGAGAAGCTTGAGGATATGTCGAAAAAAAAGAAAAAAAATTATGGAAGTGAGGAGAAGCTTGAGGATATGCCTAATAAAAAATTGGCTTCACTAGACCTATCTAAAGGGAAAACTTAAATACATTCCTGAACTTATATTTATGGAATAGGTCTTTTATCAGTAGAGTTCTCATGAAGTTCCTATCTTTTTGATATTCTAAGTGACTTAATATTGCAACATATAGTCATCTTAAAATAAATAGAAGACTAGAACTCTTAAACTTGATGACTAGATAATCGTGTGGCTATAGAGTTCATTCAATTACTTGAATTTTTTTTTTTTTAATCTCACTGTGATATTTTTTTAAATCAAACTTATAGTATTTATGAATTAAAACTTTACCAGTAGATCATAACTTTTATGTAGTACCAAAATTACTTGAGGACAAGTAATAGTTAAGTTTGAGTGATTTTGACCAAAGGAAAATATGTTCAGATTTTCATACCTATTTTATACTATTTTTGATGTTATTGCACTTTAAAGAAAGGTATTTTTGATGTTTTATTGTAAGAATGATGAATTGGGGTCATTCGAGCAAAAAGATGCAAAAAGGAGCAAATTTGGAGTGAAAAGTACCAAAATGTGGAGAATTGAACTAGGCCGCCAACAACACCCTTGACCCAGCCGACGACGAGCTTTTCCCGAGACTACAGGACAAAATTCTTCAAAAGTTCGCCGACGGCACCCTCAAGCCATCGACGATGAGATCGACGGTTATGCCTACTCAGGATTTGGATAAGGCCAAATTTTGAAGGGATGCTTAGGCAACTCTTGGGAAAGCTCATCCATAACTTTAAAAGAACATTTTGGCTGAAAATTGAGAGCGAGAGAGAGCCTGAAGTTTAGAAAGGTTCTATTAGAGTGAAGAGATTGTGAGGAATTCTTCAAGAGATTGTAAGAGTTGAGGGAAAGTGAGAGATTTCTTCTTCCTTGCTATTTTGAAGAGGAGTTCTGTGTGCTGTAAGGAAAGGAAGAGATCAGAGGAACTTTAAGGAGTTTTCTTGGGGAGAAATTAGAGATAAGTTTATTTATTATAGTCTGTGTGCCGAGTTTTGTTCCACTTTCCCCATGAGATCTGAGTAGTTTTTTTTGTCTTTCTCTTGTCTCAAGATTTGTGAAATGATGATTTGAATTGGTGAAGCCATGAAAATGTTTAAGAAATTGTGATGATCTTTTCACTTTGATTTTAATTTACTTTCAATCTGGCCAATTGATTTGTTAAAATATGTTGAGTTTTACAACTAAAGTGAAGATTACATCCAAGATTCAGGGAGGTCAAAGCCCTTGGAATTTGGGTGCAAATAAAAAGGGAAATAATATTATCGGACGTAGAATTGGAGATTTTAGAGTGACAGACTAAAACCTCCAATTCGGTCCTATCATTTGGATGCTGATGTGTAGATGTTACCCCTCAGGCGAGGGGAATGTGGGAGCTACGAAGTGAGAGCCGGTGTCCTCCCAGCCTAGCCGCAGAACCAATAACCAAGCATAGGATTAGTCAATGTTCTTTATGCCTGGACCAAAGGGTAAAGAATAGCTATGCTCCTCTTTGGCACAATATAAATGAAACTAATTTAGTTTGTCTATTTCACTATAATTTCTTGACAAGGAGAATGATCTTTTCTTATATATCACAATCATACCTTCATTAGCATATTTAGTTATTTTATGGATAAAATTACTGTTGACCTCACTTTTGGTTGAANACTTGAGAAATAGGATGAATTTCCTTCCTTTCCCTACTCTGTTCTTGAGAGATTGGCAGAGTAGCAACAATCA